>CM035441.1:96550769-96745769 GCA_020310875.1 Ceratopteris richardii | reverse complement strand
ACCTTTTCACGAAGGCTCTGCCTAGGGAGAAGTGTGAGGCTTTCCACAAAGCTTTGGGCTTAGATCCTTTTGTGGAGTGATCTCCACATAGCTTGGCACTTCCTTACACATGAGTGGTAGCTACTTGTTCACCGCATCTCTCCCGAAGGATGTGTTGATATATTTAGGTAGTGATGTCTGTGAACATTCCAGGACTGCCGGGGCACTTTTTTCCCTCTTTAGGAGCTTTTTTTCCATCGGCTTGTATATATGCCTATTGCCCTAATGGGCTACTAATGTTTATACATTCTCTAGTAATACATTCAATACTGTGTGTTGTGCTCCAAGCTTCTTCTTCTTCCTTGTGCTATTCATGTGCTTCTGCAGACGTCTAACTCCAACATCCACTAGTCCACTAGTTTGGCATGTCCTGCTTGGAAAGGCCATATCTTGGGCTAGAGAACTTGAAATTGGATGTGCTATGTCTCATTTCAAAGAGCGAATGTCTATTTTAAATTTAGAAAAAGAAATTTTGGAAATTATTTATTTTTACAGGTTTGTTTAGATCTGCAAAGTCTAAACAGTTTTTGGTAAATACCTTTCGAGAGCCATATCTTACAAACCAAGAAGGCAATTGAATTTATTTCACTTCGAGCCACTTGCACATGATATATCTTTCACTGTGTGATTATTTTTAGGTCCTTAAAAGTTTTAGCAAGTCTAAAAGGGATTACAAATGCATTTTTTAGATAACATTTCATTATTTTGGTAATCATCTCAGCATGCTTTATGTTTTGGGAAGTGATCCGATGTTTTCAGACACTTAAAAGTTCATATTAGGACTTGAGGAGGAAGGTGTAGAGGTCTTGAAGCTCATTGAAAAGGATCTGCAATTCTAATACCAAATCATTCAGGAATGCATGCTTCATACTTTTAGGCATCTTACTTTATGTTATGGTATGTTCTATATGTACATGCATCGATTGGAATGCATAAATCAAAGTTGATCACTGTTTTAATCTTAAAAGTATGGATCAATGTTCTAGGTATACACATTTTTATTGTTTGCAGGAAAGATGGTTGCATGAACTACATGTCTATGGAGCAAAGAGGTTGTTATTAGCATTTGTTTTTATGTTTTTGCAGGTTATGGAGTCCATTTATTAGTTGATGGCATGCATGCCATGGGCTTGGGCTGAGATTCCGCTTTAAGAAGATTTGAAAGACATATAGCCTTTCGCAGATATATGACATAGCTTCTTTTGAAACATTAACTTTCTTGCTACTAGATCACTATGCCTATTATAATAGTACAATAAAAAGAGAGGATAAACCTCTCCATTATACGCAACACTCCACACTCAAGTGACCACAAATGATCCGTGGTGCTCTAAGTTTCATAGGGACGTCTTCATGAAAGGGAAGCTCTTCCACAAAATCATGAGCAAAAAGAAGTCCTTGTTGAAAGGGGGGACATTTGGGGAAAAGGGAAAATTAAAATTCTACATGCATGTTTGTAGAGACGAAGCGGCATATTCAATCAGACATGGAAGCAGAAGCAGGAGAATGAGGGGTTGAGATGCTTACATCTTGGATCGAGGTTTGGGGGGTCGTCCCTTGCGCTCTGGATGCCTGCAGCGGGGACGAACGGGGACATTGCCGAAGAAGGTACGAAGACACAGCCCGAAGCGCGCACAAGCTCTGTAAGATCACGCTTAAGATCATCTCGCACTCTTGCCCTTCTCAGTGGTTCCATGGTTGAGACACGGTGGCGCGTATGCGCTTGCTGATAGCGAACACACAATGTTTTGGCCGCCGATTAGAGGTTCCTTCCAGGCAGGGTCTCATGTGAACCGATGGAAAAGCTCTTTGAAGCTGAATTGGTCTGCCACGAAGTTCCTGAAAAGGGGAGCCGGCAGAAGTGTAGGTTGGTCCTCTCTGGTGCCGCTCGATCCATCGCTGTTCGATCTACAAAAGAGAGGTCGATGGTTGCAACATTGCGGCGCATATACACAAGTGGAGAACGGAGCCGAACAGCTTCGACTACAAGGTGAAGGATGCGCCAAGGTAGCCTCTCCTATGAAACTGGAATTGTCTGCGAGAAACTTTCTAAACGGAGTTGACGGAGAGGCTTTGCGCAGAGGATCGCTATATCTATCTTCCAAACGGTGACGTTTGCCGAACGTGCAAGGGAGGCTGCTTGCACTCCGTCCCGCTCAATTCCCCACTTGTCGACGAAGAGCCTGCTTATGGGAGGCGATGGATGTGGTGGACTGCTTCCCTCTTCAGAATGATTATACTTTGTGGAAGTTTTCATGATCTAAGATGCCTATCATGTGCTCATGACAATACGCATTGATCTCCTCATGTATGCCCTACCCAAAGTCACTTATTGAACACCATTTTGTATCTTAATTGAGAGTTTTTATAAAATTCTTTTTCAAACAAAAGTTCTCTTACCATCATTATAATCCATGAACTCATGGTCGGCTTCAAAACAAGTCAAAATATGACATGATTTCGATAAAGAGCTATTAATCATAATCTTCTCATTGAAAAACATCATCTGATCTCTCATTCACTTCATATTAGAGCTAACGATCTTTTTCTTTTATTAGCGAATTATATGTCAATTTTTTAAAAAGGCATTTGTGGGTAATGCTTGAGTTCGTAATGGATTTTCGAAGCATGTTCAAACTTGACATAAGCGACAAACAAAATGATCGAGTCTCTTATTATTTTATTTGGCACTAGTTCCCTTCTATGTATGCATTGATTAGCTTTTGTAAAACGATAGAAATACTATATGGGAAGCTACGAATGATATGACGAGAGGCGATATTAGCACAGAATTACAAGAATAAATTCTCATTCTTGAGATTCAAATTTGAGGTAAACTTCATTGAAGAGCTTGTCAGAAAAGAAGCTCTCAACTTTGCTGACCTCCCAAAAAAGGGTGTTATCAAGCTAATCCATAAGAAAAACAACAAAAAGGAGATTAACAACTGGAGACCCATCACTATGCTCGAAGTTGAGTATAAGGTCATTGCTAATGGCCCTAGTGAATCACATCAATAATGGCTCTAGAGGATCACATCAATAATGGTTTCAATAATGGAGTTCTATATAAGAGGCCTTTGTAAACATCTTGAAAGGCATGAATCATGCAAAAGAGTCCAAACAAAGCTTTCTCTTTCTGAAGATAGTCTTCACAAAGGAAACAATAAATTAAAGTGGGACTTTATATTTTGATCTCTTAAACACTTCTACACAGAGCCAATAGTGGTATTAGAGAAGATTTAGCTACTTCTCAAGTTTTGATTTTCTGCATTGTGGTGTGTGCATTCTTTTAACAATGCAAATTGACTTTGCATCATAGAACAATGATTTTCAATAGCCAAGCAACATTTCCATAAGCTGCACTAGGGTTTTACCCCCATTTCAAGGCTATTGGTGCAGTACAAAAAAGAGGTTATAAAAAGAGAAACATTTGAGATATCCCATTCAAATAATTCATAAATATATCACTATTTCAGATATTTTGGAAAACCTTTATAAAAGTATAAATTTTCTTTTGAGAGACAAAAAATATGAAATTAAAAACAAATCAATTTCATTTTTAAATGGAAAATATTCAAAATTTCATGATTCGCATATTGACACCTATCATTTTCACACGAAAATCTAGACATGGCCTAAACATTTCTAAGACCATTCACGTATTCCTATATAGAAGGGAACATTTCAAATTTTGAAGACATGAAATAATTGATGAAAACTCTAAATGGGCCTAAAACTTTGTATATGCTCATATCCACACTTTTGAATTACTTACATCTATGTCAATACACTATCCTCTTATGTGTTTGTTCCACTATCAAATTGTTGTGAGCGTTTGCCTTCTAAGTGATTGTTAACGTTATCAATATAATATAGACTTTCTTGATTTTCTTTGATATCCCAACGAACTTAGCTCTAGAAGTCTCTTCTTTATCTTATTGGTAGTACATTTTCTTGAATTTTCTGTTTTTGTTAAGAGGGAATCACGAAAGAGAATATCCACATCATCCACGCTTAGAGTGTACTCTTTTTCTCGCCTCCAAGAATGGATGTTGCCATCCCCTCCTTGAAGAAGAGCAATGTAAATCCAGTTGAGGGGGACAAGGGCACTCCTAGTCCCTTCCATTCTTTGGTGTTAAACCATCTGGCATTTCTCTCTAACGAGAGGATTTTTCGAAGTAGCAAGAGGGATTAATGAAGTTCTTCCTCATTGAATAGTTGTTTGGGCCCAAGCCTCCCAATGAATGCATTCACAATGATAATGTAAAGAGTGGCTTCCTTATGGCCTTGGCACCAATTAGTATTTTGATAACAAAAAATGATGCATGTTCGTACCATCACTTTGCAAAATAATTCATAGATGATGAGACTGTCATATCAGAAATGAGCTTCATTTTATGCCATAAACCTAGTAAAATTCATTACAAATCTCTAATTATCGATAGAAACATGTTGACGTATATAAAATAAAAGATTTTATTGCATTTAGACCAATGAAAATAACAAGATCATGATTTTAACAAAAAAATCCTCTAACTTACATCACTGTAATTTTTGTGCCAGTATTGAAATTAGAATCATAAAATTAGTGAATAAATATTAATTTTTATATCATTTAATAAAAACTATATTTTTCTAAAAATATTCAACCCTTATGCCAACAAGTTGCATAGTTACATTTATAAATGGTTCCTTCTAGTAATCTAAAAATTCATCAAACATTGTCTCTTTTTCAGGACACTTAAGTGTCCAAGGACACTAAAGTGTCCAAGTACAACACTAGTGTTAACATCCACTCTATTAATCCTACTTTTTCACTTCTAATTATAACCATTATTTTACTTTTAACACTATTGTTGGGCACTCTAGGACTCGTTTTTTCATAGATGAGAAAAACAACTTCATAGTCATAAAATTTTTTTAAAAAGTTCATATAATGTATTATACCATACCTGAGCATCGAAAGAAAAAATAAATAAATGATACTTTGTCAAAGAGAAATTAAATAAAAAATTAATCGTGGTACAATCCTCAAATTTTATTTCCTTAAAGTCCTCATAGCTCATAATATGATTTCTAGATCTATAGAAGTCTTAAAATCATTTCTTAACATGTTCAAAAGTCTTAAAATCAATCATTATCTGTCTCTTAAAAGAAAAAGCATTGATAGATTTCTATATTAAATTCAATGTGCACATTTACTATATAAAATAAGCTAGATTAAAATTAATTCTATACTCATGAGAAAGTCATTAGCATGTCTATATTATATTAAAGTGATCCACACCCTTGATATCCATGAGATGATGCCCTAAGAAAGAGGATTAGGAACTAATCCTCAACCATGTATTTGGGGACAAGTGGTCAGACTATCACACTCCTAGTGAGAAGGGTGTGACTTCAAATCTCTTATAAATATCAGATTGGTACCAATGCCTATGAATTAGGCTCCAAAAAGGTAGATGGATTTCAATAATGTCATGTGACCCCAATGGCCTCTTAACAATGGGCTTGACCACTCTATTATGTGAAAAGGTACACTCTTTCATGTGAAAGGGTACTAAGGGGAAAGGTGACACTTTGAGAATTCAACGCAAGAAAGTTTGAAATGTATCTCTCAACCCATAGGTTAGATAGGGGTGTAAAAGTTATCATTGAAACGCCCTAGGAATGAGCTTCTGAAATCGTATTAGGTAGCTAGGAAATTTGGAGCCCTTCAGATATCTTGGATGGTCCTTGATTGAAGGTTCAAGATACCAAATATGGATGAGAAGGAGTCAAGATACTAAGGTTGAGGATAGGGTTCAAGAAACCAAGTTTGTAAACAAGGTTTTCAAGAAACCATGTGAGGTTGATGAAATACATGAAGGGTGCTTAGGGAGTTCAGGAGCTGATCACTAAGGCTAGAGGGATACAAGAGCATATCATTAAGGACCATGATCAATCAAGGGGAGAAGAATGTGAAAAAATTATAGGTAGGAGATTGTTGATCCACATCTATGATAGGAAGGAGATGGTTGAACAACACTCTAAGAGGGAGGATTAAGAAGCAATATTTAACCATGGCTTTTGGGGTAAGTGGTTAGCCCATCACACTTCTAATAGGGAGGTTGTGGGCTCAAATGCCTTATAGATATAACATATATTACTTTCCAATGTGCATCACATACTATCCTAGAAAAACGATACATGACAACAAGAAGAAACTTTCGCACTCTTGATTCAAAGATAATCCATAAGAAGAACATGGTTTGATATAGTGCAAGTAAACTATGTGATCACACTACTAATCTTTTTGAGAGTCTCCCCATGAGATCTTATTTCATTTTGATGTAATTTTTTTAGAGCCTCCCCACTCCAAATTAATGGTAGCCATTTAGTTCACTTGAATGTTTGTGTCCTCTCAGCGTGTTTCCTTCTCACAAAATAATTTCTTAAGCATTGAAGAAGCTTTTGTCTCATCATGAGCATTTTAATTATCACTACGATCATCGCATTCAAATGGTAAAAGCATTCAATCATTTTAAGTAGAAAAGAGAATTATCTCTCATGAATATGAATATGAATATGAAATTCAAATCCATGCGACGTATTACATGGAAGACTAAGGGTTCTTCTTTTTTGCATGATCTAACATTATGATTAGTCTCCTCAACATTGAAGTAAGCAAATGTAAAAACTTCATATACTTCTTTTCTTTGTGAGATGCCAAGAGTAAACAGGGTCCACCATAAAGTAAATAGGTTATATAATTGATAACCAAAGGCATCGACACAGAGGAAGTATGTAGAGGCAAACTACAAAGAGTCATGGGGAGCCATGCAGTCATTTGTTTCAAAGAAATATACTTGATATTACTTTCTCAAAACTCCAAATAGTGATTTTCATCACTTTTGTAATATATGTATTATAAAACACCCATTTTTGTATTTACTAGCCTCCATTTTGTGCAAGCAGAGGAGCTCTCGAGCTGGAGTAGCTTAGGTAGAATGAGTATACCAATTTTGGTTATTTTAAGATCTCATTTGGACCTTCAAATGATCCGAAGAACTTAATTTTTAACTTGTCCGATCACTATATGTGAAACCAATCAAACCTAGTTTAGAATCTATAAAAAGATCTAGAGAGCTCATTTTTTAGGTTAGCTAGTGTTGGGTAGTGTGAGCTTTGAGCTAAATTGAGCTTGTAGTAGTGTTCTTGAGCAAAAGATTCTACTTTCTACCTTCCATTGTGTCTCGCTTGTCTCTTTCTTGTGTGTGTGTATGTGTGTGTGCATCTTCATGCTTCTCATCTTCACTCTCACTACTTCATGCATTCGCGATCTTCATATCACTCCTATATCTTCCGTAGATTGACATTAAGGAGGTGGAGCTTCTTAACGTGGTACTTACCATTGTGCTAGAGCAAGACTGAATTTGGCACCATTCCTGAGGATCAAGTTCTAAGACGAACGCTTGATGGTAAGAGTATCGCGAGAATCGGCATCAGAAGGTAATTAATTTCAGCTTTTGTTGTTGTTTTCGCATAGTTTTTTGTGTTTTTCATCTCCTTATACTTCCCCTTCATACCTACATCATCTTCTTCCACTCCAAAAAAATCAGAAAATTCACCATATCCACCTATTCTCCCCATTTTCCTCATTTGCACATGTGACAGAGAGTTATTGAGAGTAATTGGCGCATATTTGAGACCCCTTAGCTCATATTTGAAGAAACATTGGTCTATCTGTTTTATACCCCGAGAGCCTAAATGTCCATAACTTTCTTATACAAATTCTGTTTTTTGAGCTCTAGGGCTCGTTGGAAAGATGATATTTAGATAAGATGAATTGAAGTTGACCCATCTCTAGGACTAGGAAAACAAGGGAGTAGTTGAGAATCTTTCCAAAGGAAAAGGGACCCTTAAAAGTGTATACATCAAAGTGTTTGATCATTAATTTAAGAAGCGGTCTAAACATTGGACTGTCGTAGGTCTAGCAAGAGTCATCCAAGGACATTCAAAGCAAGGCAAATGGTGAAGTAAGCAAGGCTTGAGAAGCATATCTTCTTGGGCGCTAGAGGAATCAAAGAAGCTCACTCGAGGTTGGAAGAATACTCAACCCCCTCAGTCAATTATCAGCTTAGGTTAAGCACGGGTAGTTTTATGGATTGAATTAGGACTGCGATAGGAATGCATCAAGTCCAAGAGACTTAATTTTTTCAAGTCCAAGTGTAAGCTAAAAGAGTGTAAAAACAAAAATCCTAAAGGAAAGAACTTAATTTTGACAGAACAACAACTTAAAACATACAACGGAAAGTCGATTCCTAATGTGTACATGGAGACAAGACAAGAGTTGAAAAGGAATTAAAAACGAAACAAGTCATTAAGAACAAGGAAGTGTTGACAACAAGAACTAGTATTGAGTGCTTGAGGGAGTAAATTCATGAACCTAAGATCAGGAAAGCACATAGGTAAGTCAGATCGACGAAGCCTTAGATCATCTTAAGCAAGTGTAAGGACTACTCCATGTTCGTGGGCACAATAATTAAATAGCTACCCATACGATTTGGGCTCAGACACCAGTGAGTCAGAGATGGCTTATAGCATGGAAAGACCAAAAGGGGGGTTGAATGTAACTTATTTAGAAAGACTAGAAGGACCCTACAGAACCCAATTAGAATATGTTCGAACCAACGGCTTAGGTGCTCGCATCTACGAGGATGGTTTGAGAAGATTAGTGGTGCAATTGCACAACCCTGACCAACCCATTGGATTGGAACATCCAGTAGTAAAGTTTGAGAGAGACGCATACCTAGACAAAGAAGGAACCATGTATATCATAACGAATCAACCTAATATCACTAATGAGTTTGGTGTAGTAATTCATGAGATAGAAGTAGGAACCCAAGGAAAAGAACCATTAGGAGATGAACCTAGGACACCTTGAGGGAAATCAATATTGACAAGAATACTAAACCCAGAAGGGATCCCTCAAGATAATAGAAGCATTGAATTATTCTTGAATAAGGACACTGACAAAGCATTTTGGAGATACAGAATGGAATAGCCTAGTGAGGTAGGCTCCATTACTATTTATGAATTCAAGGACCCAGATATGCCTGGAAAGGTAGTATACCTAGACGACACTTCAGAATGAGTGTTTGTAGTACCCGATCATGCAAGACATGCCTATACATGGAGAGGTGAGTCAGTATTCCCTCCATCAAGAGAAAATGTAAATGCGAGCCATCAAGGTGTTGGGACATCCCTAGCCCATGGATCCCAAAGAGAGAAGAACAAGGAAAGGCGAGAAGTAAGTTTTACTCATCCTATAGGGAGGGATCGACCAACCATGGACACTAATAGAATGGAAAGATCGAGAGAACCAAGAATGCAAGGTGGCAGAGATGACTTTCCTTTGCCAAGACCCCATGAACATCCAAGAATATTGAGACCAACCCAATTAGTGAAGGTGATGAAAAATTACTCTAACGGGACAAGAGATCCCTATGACCATGTTGCCGAGTTTAAGCAAGTGTTGCGAGCGGAGCAAGTAGAAGACATGTTCACACAATACAATGCATTTGGACTAACACTAAAGAACACAACCTTAATCTAGTTCCAAGCATTGAAACAAAGGAAATTTAGGGACATAAATTTTTAGAGTCCTTTATCACTCTATCCTCTAAAAGTGGAATTAGGCATAACACTTCTTCGTTGATTCACAACTTCAAACAGGCCCCTCTGGAAACATTTAGACTTGCAAGATGTAGGTTTAGATAGTACATTGGGAGATGTCTAACGCCAAAACTTCCCTCTGAGGCCAAGCAAGTGTCTTTATTTTTGGATGGCCTCTTGGGCTCTAGACTACGATTCTATGTATAGTTGAAGGAACCCAAAACACTAGAGCAATGTGCACGGATTTTTATAGACATTTGAGGATAATTTAGGAGATGAATTGGAACTTTCAAAGGTCTACAAAGACTTAGATAGCTCATCTCAATCGTCCTCAAAAATTTCTAGTTCCATAGAAGACCTAGCCCAGAAATGGTCCGAAAACTAGGATTCTCTAGTAAAAGAATGCCTAGGCTAACAACAAACAAATATTGTTACACTTGTGGTGGTAATCACATGGCAAATGTGTATCCTAATGTAACACAACCTCAAGACAAGCCTAATGGCCAATATTGCACAATTGAAAGGTAGTACACTGTCGCACAGCACAAGACTGCCCATATAACAAGCAAGAAGTGCGACAAAACTACCCACAAGCATACCCTCAACAAGGTAGATACCAAGCTGAGTACAATGCTTAGCCTCATTACTATGTGCCTCGATTGAACTACCCCCATCATAGTCAGCAGAGACCACAACCCCTCTTAGCTCAACAACCACCCCCACCAACCAATGTTATTTCAGTCAAATATGTTGTTGCAGAAGAGAACCTCAGTAGGGATTTAGTGCCTTCTTCAGCACTTATCACATAAAGTGATCCCAATTATAACAGATTTGATTCCACCCATATAGATAGTCCACCCGCATACTAAAGAAAGTCTCTAGAACACTTGGAAACATATCAATACGATAGTCCATCATTGGAACCCAATTGGGAACCTGACTACGCAAGTGTGATGTATGCCAACCCTAACCCACGGCCCTAGTTGAGACAGCCAAGACCATAGGGCCCTAAAGGACCATGCTTTAGGTGCCAAGGAGATCAATTCATAAAGGATTTCCCACATCCTCCGATAGGAGGATAGTCACAATATTGTAGCATTCGTTGGGCTTTTGTGTAGAATGTGGTAAAGTGCATGTCATAAGAGGTTGCCCTAAGAACCCTGTTAATGCCTCAAATGTGACACCCATAAACGTGACAGGTATTGTGCACACCACAGACGGATCCACACCTATATATGTACCTATCTAAGCTATAACAAGAGCCCAGGCATTGTTGCAAAATCCACAGCCTAATCCTAAAAAAGTAGCCGAGACTAGTGAAGTTGGAGAATCTAGATGTAGAAAGAAAAAATCTTGGAAGGACTCACGAGAGAGAATCAAAAGGAAATGGAGTAGAAAGATAAAAAAATTGGAAGGAAGCTTATAGGAAACTAGAGCTAAAATCCTAGAATTAACTTCACAAGAGTCGAATTAGGAGAACCCCGCTCAGAGATCAGGATCAGTTCTAGCTGAACCCATACCTGAAAATCTAGTCATGATGTTTCGAGCGTACTAGGCAAGATTAAAAGAAGGACCCCAGATAGCTGAATTGAGTAAGAACTATCCAAGGGCAGATTTAGAAATTGAGAGAACTAAACTTTGCATGAAGATGGTACAATTAGCCCAGACCATGTTCAAAGCTTCTTGTTACATTAATTGGAGTAATATAGCAAAATCAAAGTTACACTTTCAAGGATTACTGGAAAGGCTAGAATGTTTCGGATTGTTAGCAATGAGAAGAAGAATCTACAAAAGAACCCTATTGTCCCAGAGACACAAGAAGGTAATGTGCCATCATTTTCTCGAGTGCTGAACACAGTGTGTGAAGAAAACCTTTCTTCCATACATAAGTACTCCCAAGGGTTTCTAAGAGAAATCCAAGAAGAGAAGTGGACAAGAGAGCAAGAGATCCATCCCCCTATTCAAGAGATAAATGACTTGCAGGAACAATTTCCCCAAGACATACCTTCTATATATGACGATGTAGAGGAAGAGCAACTTAGTGAACCGACAGATTTTGAAACTAACTCCTTACAAGAGTTACTCTACTTCATAGGGCCTTGAGAAGCTAAGTCTATCAGTATGAGAGCACCCACTATAATAGTAAAAAATGAAGAATCAGTAATCCTAGAAGCACAAAAGTGATCAAGAACACTAAAGTGCAGTGTCATCTCACTTTAGAAGAGTTGTGCAAAATTAAGCCTGAGTTGTGGAAGCACGTAGCAAACCAGTTCCTTTAGATAGGGACCATGCACTTTGAGGAAGGTTCACACAAGAAGGTGCCAAAAATACCTGTCGAAAGAATTGGGGATATGAGCAAGGGAGGAGAAGGAAATACCTATCTTCCAATAACCCACAAAGGCTACATCACTAAAGCCATCTTAGATTCAAGAGCAAGAGTAGCCATTGCTACCACTACTTTATGGAAATGTTGGGGTAATCCAACACCTAGACCCACAAGAATGAAGCTACAAATGGCTGATGTACATATTGAGAAACCATGAGGCTTACTAGAAGGAATATCTCTCACCACTTGTGGTCTAGAATTTGAGCACACTTTTGCCATGTGTGACTTTGGGAAAAATCATGCTTATGAGATGATTTTAGGATGACCATTCATGTGCAAGTTGCGAATTGTACAAGATTGGGGAACTAACTCCTTGTACTTGCAAAACTTAGGAGTGAGCACCAAAGTTAACCTCAAAGATTATTCTCATGGAGATGTACCCCCGATACAGTGGAATACCATCCATAGGATGTAGGAAGAAACAAATTCCATGCATTCATTAGAATCAGATCCATCATGGTTGCATGAGGACACTCATCTATGGACATGTAAGGTAGCCAAACAAGAGGAAGAATGATTAGAAGCCACAACCTTAGGATCAGAACATCATCCTCCCTTAAAGATCCTACTTATGCACAGATAGTGTTTCCAAATGACAAATTCAAGCCTCACGGTTGGGCAGAGATCTTAGCTACGATGGATATAGCTATAAATGAAGAACAGTGGACTCCTCATTGGGATGAGGATGGATACGACATTTCAATCTTTATGATAGAGACCTTAGAAGAAGAGCATATCCTTGAAAAATTGCATGGAAGTGGCCCATGAGCCAAACAAGTCAAGCAATAAGGACTTAGAGTCCATTATCATGGAACCCTTCTACTCAACAAAAGAAAAGTATCTTTACTATGTGGAAGCCACTACCCCTAAGATGCACAAGGAAAATCAAATTCAACAGATCGAGTCACTTATCGAGGATTCAAAAAATAAGCAAAAGAAGAGAAAGAAATCATCTAAGATGGAAGAAGAAGAACCACTCATGGAAGCACTAGAGAACTTTAGAAAATATGAGATAGAAGATAGAAGGATCATGGTATGGATGCCTAAAAGAGAGACAAGCATTGGAAAGTGTGTGATAATCGAGAGAAAACCAAAAAAATCATAGTCACCATAGAAGAGGGACAAGAAAAATGCACATACATAGGGCATGATTTGACAAATGAAGAAGAAGAAGAAGAGTTAACTGCCCTATTGCGAGAGTATATAGATGCGTTCGCTTGGAGCTACAAAGATTTGAAAGGAGTAGATCTACATATATGCTCCCATAGAGTTCCTATGGCTCCAGAATCCAAACCTACTAAGCAAAAACCATGCACATATAATGAGATTTATGCTGCCAAGATTAAAGAGGAGATAGTTCGCTTGATAAAAGAAGGATTCATTTATGAAATTGAGCATACTGAATGGGCAAATAAATTCAAGTTCTTCATGGATCATTAGGCATTGTTGTACTTAGTCAATAAGCCTTGTAGCATCGGATGATTGATATGTTGGTTTCTCTTACTAATGGAGTACAACTTTGAAGTAGTAATGAGGAAGGGCAAAACCCACGTTAGAGCAGATCACCTTTCATGATTTACTACGAGAGAAGCTCCTGAAGGAATAGCGGATGAACTAGTAGACACATATCTGTTTAACCTTAAGATGGTACCCGAATGCGCCAAATCTATTGTCACTATTCTCAAATTTGGACCCAAGAATCCTAGGATTAGGATCAACGAAGGAGAGATTACCAAGTCTCAAAAATGCCAAATTCTAGCAGGAAGCATATATAAGAAAGATGATTAAAAATCCTTGGTTGTTGTGTAGATGAATCAGAATACAAGAATTGGTTGCAATTAACACATGTAGGTGCAATGAAGGAATATCATTGTAAACACCATACATTACAGACTCTACATAGACTAGGAGTATATTGGCCTTCTATGGAAGCAGATGGAACTATGATTATTAACAAGCTGTCAACAAGTGGTGCAGTACAATGAGCCACACGAGAAGGAGAGATAATGCATAATTATATTAGTAGTTGTAGAGTCAAGATTTACTAGGAACCTCTTACAGAGGATATGCTTAGAGGACTCACATTGGCAAAGAAGCATAAGGAGGGAGAAAAGATAATACATGAGGAAGCTCAAGCAGAAGCTCTAGAACGCATTAAATGCATGAAATTAGGAAGACAAGGACTAGGGAGAGAACATTATAACCATCTTGAAGAAACACCGAGATACACCATAACCATGTGTCAAGCAGAGTCAACTGCTCATCCTAGCACAGTGGATTGGAGACCAGTCATTACAGTCATGGTAAGACAAGGCAACACCTGCCATGAGCTTAGGGCTTTACTTGATTCAGATGTTGTGACTCGTGAAATTAGGTGGTCCCACTATAAGGATTCAAGAACAGAAATGCGTCCAATTGAGGCATACATCATAGGGCTAGGAGGCATGGAAACGCCTTACATGGATAAGATGGACCTTCCTATCCTCATACATGAAACAACCATGACTATGAAACCTTTAGTGTGCCATGATGACAACTTGATAGAACCATTAATCCTTGTCCAAGATTGGTTATAGGATCACTCAATGAACCCAAATCGTAGACAAGGCTCCCTATAGCTTAGGACCTTAGAACAACAGCGAGTGATACCACTTGACTTCCCTAACAATACCCCACCTGAGGTATGTAACCCCAGACCATATGAAATGAGTGCGAAGGAGGATCAAAAGATCTTTGGAGAGATCCCTTATATATGTTAGATCAATCTCATGTCAATCTAGGGCCTAACGATGAATAGTTGCCACTCAGGAGGAGGTCAGGAGATCTTCCCCTAGTGTTGTGCACACGAAGGGGACTACATCAGCACTCGGGTGGGATACATCAGTAGACAAATGGGGACCATAGGCTCCTGTGGCCCATCCTCCAAACTTCTGGTGGACTAGCCTCAATCTGTGGTACAGAATGCCTCACTTCCCGATGGGGAGGTCACGCAAGTGTTGGACCTCCCTTCTTTCTCAAAGCAGAGTGTCAACCAAACCTCTCAACTATGACCTCCAAGAAGTCAGCCACGATTAAGGAACCCAAACCGACGACCATACCAGATGACCCAAAGGTGGAAGCACTACCAACAGATCAAAGCAAGTGGCACACAGAAAGTATGGGTGCCAAAAGGACAAAAAGTACCAATAATTTCCAACAATGCAGACCACGAAAAGAAGAAGTCAAGGCCGAATCAGAGTCAACATCCAACATTGCCTCCACTTTCTTCTCCATCGACAAGTACAAGATAGATTTGGATTGCCAAGAAGTACTTAACAAACTGCCCCACAGTCATGCATATTTGGGTGCCCACGAATTGTCTTTTAGCTCAAAACCCAAGCCATGCAATATTCAACCCTTCGACATCATCCCTCCCATCGACACCACTATTTCCCAATTCATCTTTTGTACCTCAGCAGAAGAACACCACCCATATACCAACTCTTAGGAAATGGATACAAAAATGTGTCCAGAAGCCTTCATAATTTCTTTTGTATGACATAACACCTATCCCGACTAACCTTTATCCTTGTAATAATTCACTCACGATTGAACCTTCTATAAATTCATCCACACTAACCCACCATCGCTTGTAATAAAATCTCATCAAATGCAATGTATGCATTATCTAAAGCATGTAGGTTGTCTAGTGACCTGCATTAGTGTATGAGAAATCACTCCATAAACCACCTCACAACACAAGGCTACACGGGTTACACATTGGTTATGGAAAGGGATTGCGGTGTTACTTTATTGGGATCATGATTAATTTCCATACTAATGTTTTATTCTTTTGTAGAAAATCATCTCCGTATTGATTTCAATCATCATGCAAACTGAAGGAACTTTTGAGGCTGGCCCCAGCATGCTAGTGGTCAACTTTGGAAATTTGTTAGCAGAATCTTATCCTACATCACAACCACCAGAATTTCAAGGTTTAATGGTACAAATGCCCATCGATGATCCTCCTCTGGGACACACCAAAAAGTCCACAGCAAATCACACTAGTTCCAAGGACTAGCAGGACCCCTAGCAGATGCTCACTACATCTATGCATTAGGGCAAAAAACAACCGAAAAGAGATTGTTTGCTAATGACAGATGAAGGAAATTGACAAATAGATTCTTTCCACATGTACCAGAATATAACATTGTTGTCTCTTTTAACCGTATGAAGAAATGCTTTTTTTTAATACAATATTCTCTAAAAGTGCTGCGAAAGTGATGAAGTCAGTGTACAATTTTTTGGTTTGATGCAAAAAAAGGATATTTTTGCACACTACACAAATAATATTCTTAAATTTATAAGAAGGAATTAATTTCTGAAGATACGAAATACTTTTGGGTTCACAAAGTTTCATGATCATTCAGCGACACGGTTTACATCAAATCAAAAGTTTCCACATGTACAAAGCATTTTTCTATAAATACTGCCAAAATTTGTGAATGTCAGTTTCTCGTTTGAGAATGCTTCTTCTTCTTAGTTCAAATGGCTTCTTCTTCTTGTCATCCTTCCAATCGTGTAACCTCATGTGAGGTTTACAACAGAAGAGATGATTCTTTGTGGAAACCTATTTCTGTGAAAGTAAATGAATGGGCAACTATGCTTCCTAGCTGCAGAGGTGCCCATAAAGTCAAGCGTGCCAAAAGAGACAACACAAGAAACCATTGGAAGGGATGTATTCTTAGTTTCAAACTGAAAAAGATGCAGCTGGTTTGCACAAGTACACCATGTGTACACCGTTAAGGATCTTGTTCTAGAAAATCATCTGCAATTCCCTTTGTACTGTAAGTGAAGTTTTACAATGCTCTTCTATCATTCTAGTTGTTTTTGTATTGCAGATATCTTTCCTTCCAATATTGTGGAATGGCAACCTGTTGAATGTTTAACAGGAACATTCAGATTTCTTCATAAGGAATATGCAGAATTTATGTATGCATACAAATCTGTTCAATTTTTCAATAGCATAGACTTATTTGTCCATTATGTAGATTATCAAGTGCCATCAAGGAGGAGTTCTTATGGAAATCTTGTACATGTGCCTACTCCTTGCATCGCTTCATTAGATTTGGATGCTCCTGATCATTCAATAGTTTCAAGTTTTATATGCAAAATGAAATTTGGCATCCAAAAGGCAATGTCAGCAAGCCGAATTTTGAGAAGGATAAAGATTCAATGGTTTTTGCCTATTCATGTCTTTGTAGCATGCTTTAAAAACATGTTATTATAGAAAACAAAAACAATGTGGTTGAATAGGAGAGTCTCTATTTCAGAGATTGATGATGTTTTAGGTAGGGAATGGGATAGCAAAGAAGCTCAAAAGCTAGGTGACATTATTTTATGTAAAGTTAGTCCAAATTATCTTTCAATCTCATATCAGATATGTGGACAATCTCTGGTTTTATGATATAACTATAGAAGGTGGAAAAAAAATCTTGGACTTTGGATAGCCTTGGACTTAGAGGAGAGTTGTCCAGAATTTGATTTAGAAGTATTGTTTCATCAATATTTTCAATGAAGGGAAATAATTGTCACTGCAAATTGGAAACTAAGAAATGTAAGAGAGCTCCTAGAATACTTTGATGAGGTATCATCACAGTTTAGATTCTCAATTGATGATGCAATAATTACCATTAGATTAGAGAAAACATTATCTTGCATAACTTGCCTGCCACCAAGGGTGATTAAGTTCCAACCCTTAAGGTTGTAACAAGTTAAACCTTGACATTCTTACATAATGTATCTCCCTCTTATAGAAGCTTCTATTGATACTTCCATTGATTTTTCTTTGCAGGATGGTGACAAAGAATGTGTGTTAAATTATGTATTTTAAATGTCTATATTCATATTGGCATTTTTTTGTTTAATTTCAAGATTTTGATGAGGTTCTTATTGTACAATGATAAGAATATAAACCAACATATTCTTACATAATTTTTATGACCCTTATTTCATAGTTCCATTGATTTTTATTTTTAGGAGTGAATTGATGACTTCAATTATTCCCCTTCATGGACTAAATTCATATTGGCATTTTTTTTGTTTAATCTCAACATTTTGATGAGGTTTCAACTAAGAAATAATTATACAAGAACTTGGATAAGTAAATTCTAGATGAACAAGAGATCTAGAATTCAATATCTAGTTTTAAGTAAATTATTTGAGTCTATCCAAGGTGCACATTAGTTTCAATAAAATTATTTGATTCTATCCATCTTTTCTGCCCTCAAGGTATGCAAGAGAAACTATCATGCTGCACATAACAAGTTATATTAAAGAGGGTGGAGAACCTGGTGCAAGTTCCAATCCAAGGTATGATATTTCAAAATATGTAGAGCATGAACTTAAGTCATAAAAAAGTGGAGACAGGATTAGAGAAGATGACCGATTCAAGCGACTAGCACAATCTGAACTTGTCGGATCACCCTAATCACTTGGATCGGTCATGTTAGCAAACTACCGAAAGAGACTTCAAAATGTGACTTTTTCATAAAGGTTTGACTAATGACTATAAAAACAACTTGCAACTCAACTCATCTCATGCAAGGTTGCTTAAAGGGGATGCTATGTTTAAATGGATAATACGACTGATGCAAGCGACAGGGGCAATCCAAAATTCTCTGATTCCCCATATCGCTTGTATCAATTATGTCCTCTTTCTTCTTTACGTTCTTCTCTATCTTCTCCAAATTTAACTTTTCAACAAGAATGAAGTAAAAAAGCCACAATGCAGCCATATTTGTGACACAGCCAAAATTTTGGTTGGACCATGCAATCAACTTTTGTTTAACTCTCAAGAGGTTCAATACAACTTTATATTACTTAAGGCATATAAATATGGTTAAGGAATATAAATATGGTTAAGGCATATAAATATGGTTACAATGAAGATCTTCCAGATGAAGATTGGCATAAGGACATACAATTTGTACATAAATAAATCTTCCAACCTATGTTGGTTTTACAATAGATTTCAATCTTAGACTCAAAAATGACTCATCCCTTTCTATCCTTTTTGGAGCCCTCTTTTCTCTGATGCTTGTGGCCTTTTTTGGAGCTTTCACCTTGACTCTTTTTCTTGGTCCCATGCTTCAATGGTGAGTGAAGAGGATGCCCTTTATTTTATCTGGTGGAGGGGGTGGAGGTGAGTCTGGATCATAGGGGCAGATTGCATGTTTCATAATTCCATTTATTTCTCTCTCTCTGATCAAGACGATCCATGCATCTAGATAGTCTGATAAATTCAATTCAGGACTATAAAACCTTTTTCCAAGAATCTTAGAGCATTTGCAATCACTCTCTAGCCACATGACATTGCATCTTTCTGCAATGGCACATGAATTTGTATGTATCCAAATTGCTTTTGCTCATTCAATTTAGCAATCCTAGGAAAATTATGATGAATATGCATCTGAGAAGCTTAGCAGCATTGCATTGTAAAGTGACAATCAAAATGGATGGCATGGCTCTTAAACAGAGAACAACAAAATTTTGGGAACTTACACTTTGCAATTTCCATGTTGTGATTTAAGATAATTTAGGATAAGAGCTTGATATGCATTGAAGTCAACAATAATAAGACTCCAATGGCCCTTGTCAATGACTTGCATGGAAATATACTTTCTTTAATGAAACAAATGTACTTTTCAAAATGAAGATGAATACTTACTTTTCAATATATGGATAGATAACACATTCTACCTCTTCTATAAAATTCTTTAGAAAGGATTTAGCATCTCCATGTTTATACAAAAAACACTGTGTCACAAGAGGATCTATGATAAATACTTTTCTTTGAACTGTTTCCTCACATTGTTGAAGAAGAAGCCTACAAATCAGGAAATAAAAATTCAGTTAAGGAACTAGAAAATTAAGCAATACAAGAGCACTTTATGGCTTGTAGATAATACCTAAGTGAAATGTTAACTACACTTTCTGATATTTAAACATGAAACTCCCTCAACATTTTGTTGTCTTCCGTTCTTATGCCAAGGAAACATTCATCCTGCCATGTCATTGCAACATTAACTATTATCTGCCCATCTCCTTTCTTAAGGAGCTCTTTATTTGTCTTTTGTAACTTTTGAATCTGGTTTAAGATGACACTTTCCTCTGTTAATAATCCCTGCTTTTTCCTCTCCTCACTATTTGCTGCATTTCTTGTTTCATGATCATGAGTGACCTGAGGGTTGACCTCTTCAATGACAACTATTACCTTGGATGCTCGGGCTAGAGGTATATTCAAAATATCAAAGAACTTTTTATCATGGTGATCAATAGAAACAAGAGATTTGTCAAATTTATATCTTATTCTTGATACAATGACATAATCCTTCGCCATCATTGCTATCGTGTGAGAATGAGCAGCACATAAATAAGCATCATTCATAAAGTCAATAGCAAAGTCCTATGCAACTTCTTGCAGGCATAGCAATGCTTGAGTTTGCCACTTCTCATTGATAAAGGATGTGGTCTTCATCAAAGAATAGAGATTGGCTGTGATCTGCTTGACAACTCTCATAAATGAAAGTCTAGGGATCAATAGTCCCAAAGACTTTTGAGCTCTTCTTATTTCCCTCAAGGACTTTACATGGTAGTTGACCCTTTTCTTGGAAGACTTCTTGGATGCATTGCCTTGACTCTTCTGGGGAGCCGGTCCTTTGTCATTTTGCTCCTGGGCATTTTGTTCCTGACCCTTAGGGTACAACTTCCTTGCTATCTTTTTGTCCTAGCCATAACCTGCACAAAGTGAGAGTCTTAAGGCATGGATGTGGAAGGCAAGGCAATTTACACTCAAAAGCTTTGATCAAGGACTCTATCCAATGTTAGAAACACGACCGATCCAAGCAATAAGAGTCATCCAAAAATGCCCGGATGTCCCTAATCACTTGCATCAGTCATGCTTCTAGTCATCGTGAAATATCAGTGAATTCTATTTCCCTTTGAATGCATTAAAACTAATACTTTACCAAATAAAATGTTACTTCAAAGCTATGATCAAGGATGGCATTTAAGAAGCACGACTGATCCAAGC
This sequence comes from Ceratopteris richardii, assembly GCA_020310875.1. Lineage (NCBI taxonomy): Eukaryota > Viridiplantae > Streptophyta > Polypodiopsida > Polypodiales > Pteridaceae > Ceratopteris > Ceratopteris richardii. The sequence continues at coordinate 96,724,614 of CM035441.1, read as the reverse complement.
GATAAGGGTCATCCGGAAATCCCCAGATGTCCCTAATTGCTTGCATCATTCGTCCTTGTAATAATCATGAAATATCAATCAATACTATTTCGAATATAGCTTACAATGCATAATAGCTCATGCTTCACTTAGCAAAACATTATTTCCAAGCTATGATCAAGGACTCAATGCCATTTAAGAAACACAACCGATCCAAGCGATTAGGGTTATCCACAAATCCTGAATGTACCCTATGGCTTGCATCGATCGTCCTTTAAATCATCATGAAATATCAATCAATTCTATTTCCACTATAGCTAATAATCAAAGGAAACATTATTTTAAAGCTATGATACGGTTTTAGAATCATGACCCACCCAAGCGATAAGGGTCATCAAAAAACACCTAGATGTCCCTTATCACTTGGATCAATCGTGTCCATATTACCTCACACATAAAGCATTCTCTATAGAAATTCTTAAGAAGCAGCTAAAAAACTTGGAGGCGATGGCAACTCAACCCTTGGAAAGCGTTGAGAAAAAAAATGAGAGAAAGTGAATAGGGAAGCTTAAATAGGTCTCAAAATTGAGTTCATCGTTGGTGCCATGTGGCACACAATGATTGGTACATGTCATCTAGCCATTGCAATTGATAACATTCTTTACCATGTGGCATGATTTGAGTGGGCTACATCAACTATCTGTTGGGATTCCCAAGGTACCTTTGCCACATGGCACTCACTCATTGGTCCACATTACTTGACCATTAATGCCTCCCTCCTTGCCTATAAATAGCAACTCCCTTCACCATTTCACATTTTCAACCTTCATAGAATTTGTCTCTCCATTACCGTGCATATTTCTCTTTCATCCCCGATACGACCAATACAAGCGATTATACCTGTTTGACCGACGTTGACTAGCTTGAGTTGCTTGCATCAATCGTGTTCTCCACTAGGATATACTAGAGAAGTTGTAGCTTAGATGGAGTGAATGAAACTACTTGATTTCATGGTTCAAGTGGGTTTAACTATAGATTACTTTCCTGATGCAATGACGATATTCAACCCCAAGATTGATTTTGAAAAATTCCTAGAGAAATCAAAAAGTTTTCTTCGGGATGAATGGGAGAACTTCTTGGGGTTGATCAATGGAAAGGAGCTTCCTTTATCTGAGAAAACCTATGTCCATCCTCACATCTGTGGGAAGAATCCAATAGATAGGGCAAAAATCACAAGAAAATGCAAAAGGATATCCCCTTTGGCAGGGAAGCTAGATTTATGCTCAGAGCATGAAAAGGACTGCTGCTTGTTCCCCTTAAACATTGCTTTCTTGATATGGCTTGATCACATCTCAATTGAAAAGGACGAAAGTGTTCATGTTGTAGAGGAGCTTTTCTTAGAGCTAACACTTGAGGGAAGTTCAAAAAGTATGAAAGGTGTCATGGAGATTGTTGAGGAGATCAATCTCCAAGCAGAAGAAGACCAGGTCAAAGATTTTGATGTGGCTACTTTAAAGCAGAGACTGCAATAAGGAAGCCAACTAAAGAAGTTCAAGTGTCTGAGAAGTCCCTACTTCTCCCAAATCTACCATTTTACTTTATCTCTGAAAGGAGTTTATCCCTCTATTTTACATTCAGGAACTTTTCAACGTCAAGGAGGACTATTGCCTTGCAACTATAGCTGAGTCAGAAGAAGTTGCAAGGAGATTCATCAATGAGAAAGGAGAGAAAAGAAGAATTTTTGTGTCTTGATTTGGATTTGTCAAATGAAGAATTCAAAGATTCATCACAAGCTCTTTCAAGTAGCTTTGAAAAAGCTATCTTAGAGAAGCCAACACTTGCTGATGAAGAGTTTGATGAGCATCAGAAGCAACTTGGAATATACTCATTAGGGCGCGACTATTCATTCTTGGATGTTGGTGAGGACAAAGGAACAATACGTATTGACTCAAAATAGCTCATTGAGGAGGAAGATGAGGTGAAAGTATGTAATTTAATCTATTCTCATGAATTTTAGGGTGAGGAAATGAGATGCAATCGATGCAAGCAATAAGGCCCATGCAATAATTTTTATTGGACCTAATCGCTTGTATCAGTCATATCCAAGATCTCCATTTATAGAGTGAGAAATTGAACATGACCGATGCAAGTGATAAGGCCCATCGGATATTTCTCATTCGGCCTAATTGCTTGCATCGGTCGTGTCTTTGACTTGCATGGTGCAATGATAGGTTACATTTTATCATTTTTTCTGTATAGTTTATGTTCCTAGAGAATGTAGAGTGAGAAATCAAACCCGACCAATGCAAGCGGTTAGGCCCACCGGATATTTCCCAATGGGCCTAGTCGCTTATATCGGTCGTGTCTAGGAGCTGCATGCAGCATTGATAATAGACATCTGGCTATGTAAGAATTCACCTTCTTCAGCAAAAAATACATGTTTCTAGATAATTTACAAAGAGATATTGATAACGATCGATGCAAGCGATTAGGACCATCCGAATTTCTCTGAAGACCCTAATCGTTTGCATCGATTGGGTCTCTTGTTTTTTTTTTGTTTTGTTTCAAGTTACTTTTCATGACTCCTTAAGTGCGCTTGCACTTCATCTAACCTTGTTTTTCTATTTTTACCATAGTTAACTATATTGGATGAAGACAACTACCTTGGCAGGGGGGAAGGGAATAAGAAAAACCATAAAAAAGAAAGGAAAAAAAAGGGTGGATATTCATTCAATTATCCACTATCTTCCAAAATTGAACCCTGAATCTTTTTGTGTTATTCACAAGCACTATAGTGAGGAGCCATACTTTGCATTGTTCTCCTTGAGGACTCTATCAAAATACATGGGTTTTACTCCAATACCCTTTAATGCTTTCGGAGTTTTGCTGCTTGAAAGAGCAGTTGCATTCATACTTTTTGGATATGCCCCAAGACTCAATGCTTCAAGGGCAAGGTACTTTCTTTGTTTTTCAAGCTATGCAATGGTTGCAAGGGTGTCAGATGTAAAACGCATTGCTAGATAGAAGAGAAACGAGCTCCTTAGATACAGAGGTGATTTGCGAGAGCCAAGCTCATTAAAGAGACTCAAGGAATGACTTCAATTTTTCAAACTCTATTACTCATCAAATGTACATATACACAAATTGCCCAATGGGATATAAGACATTGCAAATTTTTTTGGTGTAATTGATCCATGTCCTAATATTAGTTGTTATTGATCCATGATCTCTTCTCTGGTCAAAGTCATCTGATGGTAATAGACATGTTTCTTTTCAAAGCTTAATACATCATGAAATGTAAATACATGACGTCTTTATTTCTCAAAGAAATAAAAGACATTGCAAATATTAAAGCTCTATTTGAAATGTAGTCTTTTTCATTTTGTGATATTGATACATGATGATTTTCTGTGGTGATAGTCATATTGTTTTGATAATATTTGGCATGAGGTCCTTTGTAATTGGCTTCTAAAGAACCAATCAAAAACCTCTCTCAAGGCATTGCTCTTTGTTACTCCTCCTCCTTTCCTTGTGCACCTAAAGAAGCTTGTCCTTGCTTGATAATGAGATTTTTCCATGCCTTGGGTGTTCCATATGGCAAGTGTTTCTTGTTCTACAAAGAATGCACCATGCAGAAGAAGAATATGCTAGAAGAACAGAACAATTTCATCAGATCTTTATTTCAATTAAAAAAATAAACTGAATAAATTATCTTTGGAACTCACCAAGTAGTATGTTATGTCTTTGGCACTCCATGCCTGTATGATGGTTTCTATAAGCTCTGTGGTTGCCTTTCTGAAATCTATCACATAACTATATGATGTTAACTGCTGCCTCATGATCTTAAAAAAATTATCTAGTTTGACCCACACCTCCATTCTCTTTTTTGTTATTTTTGGTTTTCTTTTTACATTAGTCGTGATCTCACAAAATGTTTTCCAACAATTCCACATGGCATTTAGTTGCTTGTCATCATGGTTGCTGAAGAATCTCCTTGCTTTTGTACCTCCCATTAAGACATCCTCTAGTACATCACCTGTATTTTGTGAAAGCTTTGGATCTTTTCTTAGATGAACATCACCATCATGAAATCCCAATTCTGAAAGTAGACATTGACATTTTTTTATGCACTCATCTACAAGAGTTGTAGGCTTGATAGAATATGCATAATCCGTTGCATGTAGCAGAAGAAGCAAAAGCATATCACTAACCATCGATTGTTGTGGTCAAGAGAATGAATCCCCATGAGGTTGTAAATCCCATGGAAGAGGTCAAGCTTGAGGGACCTTATACTACGGAGATTACGAATCTCAATGCTAAAGTTAGAGGCACGGAGGATACCCTTCAAAAGATCCTCCAAGCAATTAACAAACCAGAGGTGCCACCCATCGACACACCTATGCACGTGGAAGTTCCATCTGCTGAACCATCTAGTTCACAAATACCATTGACAGATGTGGGGGCTTCTTCTGGTAGAGATGTTAGATGGCAAGTGAAAGATTTAAATCCACCTAAGTACCACAGACAAGTTAGTGCGAGGACGGCAGATGCGGTGGAGCAATGGATAAGTAAGTGGGAACAGTGTTTTTGGCTTTGTAATATTGAGTATGAAAAATAGAAAATACAGCATGCCACTTACAGTTTGATGGATGTTGCTCATCGGTGGTGGAGGAAAATAGAGCAAGACAAGATAGAACTGGCCACTTGGGTAGAATTTAAAGTTATATTTTACAATAATTTTGTTCCTCCAGATGAGCGTACTAGGGCTCTCGATTCATGGTTTTCCTAGAGCAGAGACATCTTTCAGTGCAGGAGTATGCAGACAAATATAGGGAAATCTTGTTGAAGATTCCAGATCAGGTGCCTGATTTTCTTCAGGTGCATAAATTTATTCTTGAGCTAAGGGAGACATTGCGTCCACTTGTGTGCAAGGACGACTGCCACACCCTAAATGAGGCAATAGAACTTTCTCTGGTGTTGGAGGATGGGTGATGCTCTCGATTGCAGCCTTCTGGACAAAAGAATACTTGGACAAGATTCAAGAAGCCTATAGTTTCAGTTCCAACACCTAACAGACAAATGAATGTCATCCAGACTTCAAGCCGTGGGAAGAGGAAAGTAAGTGCATCCATGGCAGATAGAGCTTTTCAGAGATCCACTTTGACACAGCAACAGAAAGAAAAGGCTCTCCGTGAGGGTCTTTGTTATGAATGCCTAGGTCAGCATCCTTACAGGATGTGTCCTAAGAAGAAAAAAAGATATCTGTAGCAATGGTGGTGGAGAGGCAGCAGTCCTCGCCATCCACTCCATCATCTCCTCCAGATTTTGATCTTCTAGCTACAGACATTGAGATAGATCCTCCATCTAAAGATAAACAACCCATCTTAAATATAATAGTGACTAAGAAGATTAAGAATGTTCCAGATGTGGTGTTATTCCCAGTTGCTCAGAAAGGGTATCAATTTCCAGACACCGAGTTGGTTCTCGTGAGTGGGGAAGTTCATGGACATCTCGTTAAAGTTCTATTTGATACAGGATCCACACATAATGTTATTAACTCTTCCTTAGTCAAGAAACTAAAGTTGACTTCTACTCTATCTGCATACACCTAGAGGGTAGATTTGGCAGATGGGAAGGGATTTGAGATCTGCGATCGACGAGTTGTTGGATTACCAATCCAGATATAGACTTATAGAGATGAGCTAGATTTCGAGATCGCCAGGTTGGCTAGATTTGATCTCGACCTCAGTAAACAATGGCATGCAAGTAAGAAGCCAACTATTGATTTTCAGACCCACATATATCAGTTCAATCATAATGGTTGCCGCATTATCATCCATGGAGAGCTAGACGTCAAGGTGTACAGACGAGCATCTACCTTTGCGATGGTAAAAGCATAGTGTAAGTATTTGTATTTCTTATATTTTGAGCATAAAGAGTTGTTAAGTTTACATATTCAAACTAGTTTGGAGGCTCAGCTAGCTTCTAGAATGAAAACTGAATTCCAACACTTGTTTCTTTCAGAGTTACCTTCAGGTCTTCCTCCTCGCAGAAAAGTGGAGCATAGGATTGAGCTAGTACCAGGAGCTCATCCACCAGCCAGACAGCTGTATCGAATGAGTCATCAAGAGGAGGTAGAAGTACGTCTTACTATCGAGGAGTATCTTGACAAAGGACTTATCAGATCCAATTATTCACCTTTTGCAGCCCTAGTGCTTTTGGTTCACAAAAAGGATGGATCTTTCAGGATGTGTATAGACTTTAGATCATTAAATTAAGTTACTATAAAACACAGATATCCGATGCCTCGCATTAATGATATTCTGCATGCACTAGGAGGTGCTATTGTATATAGTAAAATAGACTTAAAAAGTGGTTATCATCAAATAAGAGTCAAGGATGATGATGTACATAAAACAACTTTTCGTACTAGATTTGGTCATTATGAGTATCTTGTAATGCCTTTTGGTTTAACTAATGCACCAGCTAATTTTATGATGCTCATGAATGATATTTTTCGTCCTTTTATTGTGTGGTTGATTTTGTAGATGATCTATTGTTTTATAGTAAAAGTTTGGAAGAACATGAATGTCATTTGCGTACAGTTTTTCAAGTGTTGGATGACAATACTTTTTATGTCAATCCAGAGAAGACATAGCTATGTTTATCTCAAGTTGAGTACTTAGGACATATAATTTCTGCAGATGGAATTAGAATGGATCCACGGAAAGTCTCTGTGATCCTTGGTTGGCCGATTCCTTAGAATGGGCACCAATTGCGATCATTCTTTAGGATTATCGGGCTTCTATAGGAAATTCATTGCCAGCTATTCACACATAGCTGCGCCATTGACGGATTTGTTATAGAATAATAAAAAATTTGTTTGGACTAGTGCACTACAGAAAGCTTTTGACACATTGAAACAAGCAGTTTCAAGTGCCCCAATTTTATTGGTAGTAGATCCCCAAAAACCTTTTGAAATAGAAACTGATGCTATTGGCATCGCACTTGGTGCAATTTTGATTCAAGATGGCAGACCAGTAGCTTTTGAAAGTAAGAAACTTTCTCCAGCTCAGAGAAATTGGCCTGTCCATGAACAAGAATTATATGCAATAGTCCATGCTTTGAAGATTTGGAGATACTATCTATATGGTGCAAGTTTTAAAGTATACACAGATCATCACACATTGAAGTATTTCTATTCCTAGCCTGATCTTCGGAGGAGACAGGCTAGATGAGCTGAGTTGATGCAAGAATTTCATATGGAAATTCTATATAGAAAAGGAAAAATGAATACAGTTGGAGATGTATTATCTCATATTTTGCATCAGATTAGCTTCACAGTTCTTGATAGTGATTTGATCCAAGAGATCAAAGATTCACAGATTGAAGATGATTATTTTCAGTCTATAATCAACAAGTTATCACAAAGTGATTAAGATCAAGCATTTTCAAATTTTCAAGTGGAGCAAGGTTTGCTCAAAAGAAAGGGGAAGATTTGTGTGCCTAATTCCCAAGAAGGGAAGTTTAGAAAAGAGGTTATTTTCGAGAACCATGATGTACCTTGTGTAGGACATCCTAGTATTGAGAAAACTTTGCAGTTGATCAGACGTATTTTTTGGTGGCCTAAGATGGTCAGAGATGCAAACAATTATGTAAGTCAGTGTTTCAAATGTCAAGTGAATAAAGCAGAGAGGATTAGTACTCCTGATTTACTACAGCCATTGGAGATACCACAGTATTGTTGGGATAGTATTTCCATGGACTTCATAATGGGTTTACCTAGGACACCACGATAGAAGAATGCTATTCTTGTAGTGGTTGATCATCTGAGCAAAATGGCACACTTTATTCCTACAAAGGAATCAGTGGAGGCTCCGCAAGTTGCGGAACTATTTATTCAGAATATTTTTAGACTACATGGTCTACCTAGATCTATAGTTTCAGACAAGAATCCCAGGTTCATAGGAAATTTTTGGAAACACGTGTTCAATAAGCTTCAAGTTCAACTCAAGATGAGTAGTGGAGAGCATCGACAGACAGAAGGTCGGACTGAAAGAGTTAATAAGATACTAGAAGATATGCTACGGGCATATGTTTCAGAAAAGCAAACAGATTGGGATAGTTTTCTCCTATTAGTTGAATTTGCTTATAATAGTTGGAAGCACAAGACTACTAGGCTTGCACCTTTTGAGGTGATCTATGAATTTATTCCACATAGTCCAGCTACCATTGGATTACCTAGGAAATCTCTGAGTGCTTCACAATTTTTGATAGATATGCAAGCTAACTTAAAAATAGTTCAGTTCAATCTCCAGCAAGGTGTAGAAAGGATGAAAGCATTTGTAGATCGACATCGAACACCACGAACGATTCAAGAGGGAGATCATGTGTTTTTACTGGTTCCACTTGGTTCATCATTGACAGTGGGTCAGAAATCCAAGTTATCCCCTAAATTTTGTGGACCTTGGACAGTAATCAAGAAGATTAGTGATGTCACATATAAATTGCAATTGCTAGATAATTGCAAAGTTCACCCAGTTTTCCATGTTAGCAAGTTGAGATACATTTCTCGAGATGAGAATTGTGTAGACGGTTTAGTTGCTTTAGAAAATAGAGCATCTCAGCCAGATGTTCCATTTTAGGTTCTTGATAAGAGGGAGCAGAAGTTGAGAAATCGCTCCATACCAGAGTATTTAGTAGCATGGTCTAGCCGTCCACTCACAGATGCTACCTGGCAATCAGAAGCTCTGATTCGCAAACACTTTCCTTCCTTGATCACTAGGGACAGTGATCTCTAGAAGGGGAAGAGAGTGTTAGATTTATTTAGACCTCCATGGTCTACCATTGGTCTACCTGCATTTGGTCGAGGACCCTAACCGGGTCAAGGACCAGAGCTCGGGGGAGCTAAGGCTCTAGCACGGATCTTCGAGGTTATTCCATCTCCTCAGAGTGGCCTCTAGAGGTGCCAAGCGCAAGGGCTATTTAAGGTTGGGAGGAGAGTGGCAAGTAGCTAATTGGGATCTTTCACCTATGGTGCGCAGCAAAACATGGAGAGAGAGAGAGAGAGAGAGTGCATTGATGGGTAGCAGAGAACCATCGATAGGCTTGGGAAGCGACGTAGCTCGCACAGAGAGTGAGAGAGAGAGAGAGAGAAAGAGAGAGAGAGAGAGAGAGAGAGAGAGAGAATTGGCGTCTTACTGTCAGTGGCCAATTGGTGCTAGAGAGAAAGAGAAGAATGGTCCAATGCAGACAGGTGTTGACAGTGAGAGGCAGTGGATAGCGATGGGGAGAGAGAGAGAGAGAGAGAGAGAGAGAGAGAGAGAGAGAGAGAGAAAGAGAGATAGAGAGAGAGAGAGAGAGAGAGAGAGAGAGATAGAGAGAGAGAGAGAAAGAGATAGAGAGAGAGAGGTGTAGAACATGGCAGGTGGCTGAATGGCACGGGATTGTTGGGAGAGAGAGAGAGAGAGAGAGAGATTCAGTTACTGACTAGAAAGAAAAAGAAAGATTGATAGAAATAAAGAGATAAATAAAGAAACAAAGGAAAAGAGAAAGAAGAGAAAGGGAGGATTAGGAAGAATGGATGGGTTGGGAAGGTATAGATATTGGAGATTACACCTCCCATGTAGTCCATAAAAACTCAACACTCAGCTTGAGTATGCACATTAATATGCTCAAGGTACATGCTTCATTTCTTTATGGGGGTAAGCAAAGAGTTGCATACTTGGGTCTTATCAATGAATCCTTTATGGTGAGGAATAATTGGTGATTTGTGTTTAGATATTAGGTTCTTCCATTGTTTCAACTTCCATATCCATAGGTTGTTGTCATTTAACTTAATGACCCTTAGTGGCTCATGATCATTTCATACTCATTTCTATAAACCAAAATCAAAGTGCTTGTGGGTAGACTTCATGTGTGTGTTTTTTCATATAAATACTTTCCCTCATATGTCTATAAGTGTGTATGCCATACAGTTTCAAAGCACATTGTGCTTTTATCATGAGTTCCAGTTGTTCTAATGATTTTTTACCCCCTAACCCCACCCTGTGGATCTCTTGTGGGACGCTTCTCGAGGTTTCTGTGGTTTTATGAAGTAAAGAGAAGACTTGAAGTAAAGCTTGGACCAGAGACCAAAGAAAAGGAAGGCTGACTGAAGATTGAAGCCGAGACTCCTGGGCATCTTCCGCACTCTAGTGGGAGGTCTACTTTATATTTGGTTGATCTGCGCTATAGCGGCTGCTTATTGTATCACCATACCCCACTGTAGTGGTTTGCTGTATCACGGACCCGCACTGTAGCGGGGATCTTTGTATTACGGAGATTTTATTGGATGACTTCAGTGGCATCTACATTGTATCATTGAGCTTCTCTGCACACCAATCCCGTGACTTCCTTGTTCTGCTGTTGTATCCGAATTCTCTCGCTCCTGACACCTATGGTCTTACACATATGCACATCCTCCTCATCTCTTTTGAGGGGTAGGGGCCTATGAGGATCGCCACACTAGAGAGAGGGCGAGGCACCCATTGCGTAGATGCCACTCGCCAGACGTGGGAACAACACATAGCACGGGCCTAATCCAACCTCGTGCCCACTCTTCCCATTCACTTGCTTCCTTCCCCACACTTGAACCCGATCTGAAGCGAGGCAGTTGCCTAGTGATCCTTGACATGCCACCCACTCCTTGAGAAGAGAAAACAGTAACCTCGGCATCGAATCAAAAATTCCAGGTACTAGCATTTCAGGTTCTTTGAATTATGGCATTGTTCCACACACTTGAATAGAAAGATTACTTTTGACTATCTGACTTTGATCATCAACGTTTTGCATCAGTTTTGATCATACGAGTGTGCACTTTTCTATTGACGCATAGATTAAGAATCTATTTTTGAGCTTAGATCATAAGAAGAGGAAAATAAAAATGAACAAAATGATTGAGGAACAGTTTAGGAAATACAAAGAGCGATTTAGGAAAATGGAAATTAATATGAGTGAATCTATAAAATCAAACTTTGGAATTGTTATGACTTTAATGCAAACGATAAATGCAATATCTGACACTATTCAGTTAATGGGCATAAGTATTAACGACGTAAAAATGGAAATGGATTCTGAGATTTTAGAGTTGAAACATAAGGTTGAGTTGTTGTCTAACCAAGTTAAACACCTATACGATGCTTTTGGTTTGACCAGTATCGACATATGTTCTGGAACTACATAGCGTATGACAGTACACGCAGACATAGACTAGTAAGTGAACATGAGAATAAAATTTGTAAATACCAAGATAGATCACCCTTGCATTTGAATGTAGGAAGAGGTGGAATGAAGGAATATTTTGAAGAGACTAAAACTAGAGCAAAGCCAATTCAAAAGATGTGGAGACCAAAAAGGCATGAAGATTATAGATCTTATGAACAAAAGAGCCTGTTATCTATTGAGTGTCAAGAGAGGCCAACTGAAGAAACCAAAAGTATACAAATAAAGATTGGAAAACATAATATTGAATAGATATTGAGAGAATAAATGGAAATTGATCATAAAAGAGAATCTGATAGAGAAAATGAAGAGAAATCAAAGAAAGACGAGGATGTATATGTTTCGATTGATCCAAAACTTTTGAATAATGAGGATCTATTTGATCAAGAGCAAGTTGTGAAATTGCAATCTCAAATAAACTTTGATAAACAAATTGAACAAGAAAAGAGTAAACAAGAAACTCAAGGAATCTCAAGACATGATAAACAAGTGAATGAAACAGATAAACAGTTGCTTGATGATATTATCAAGCAAATTGAGGGGAGTGTAAAGACAACTTCAAAGGCTTCTAAGAATTTGAAAAAGAGTAACAGAAGTAAAAACCTAACCTTTCAAGATATATTTGTGAATATTGAAGGATGATTGAAGAAGAATCATAATGAAACATAGGAGAATAATCAAGAGCTATTGAATGATGATGATGAAAGATGGAAGGTGATGATTGCTAATGTTGATTGATGATAATGATAGCTGATAATGATTAATGATGATGATTGGATAAAGACGATGATTGATGATTAATGAATGATGATGAATGATGATTGATGAATGATAATGGATGATGATTGATGATGATGAAAGATAATGATTGATGTTGAATTTAATTGATGTTGAAAATGTCTGACGATGATGAATGATGATTGATGATGATTTATGATTGATAATGATGGCTGATGATTGATGATGATGAATGACAATGATGATGATATTGGAGGATGCTGATGATAATGAGGTTGATGCTGATGAAGAACAATAGACCATGAAGTTGAAGAAAAGCTAGATCAATCAATGATGAAGATGGACTAATATGATCAGGTGAAATGTTTTTTATTCAAAGTTTGTTTTCTTTTTGAAAGAGCATTTGCATTGCATTTATGTGTATGATAAAGATATGTATGAATTTAAGAAAATCATGTAGAATAAGGATAGAAAATATATATTATGGGTGTGCATGAAGCATGAATGGCTAGAAGTTATATGAACAAAATCAGTTAGTGGAGTAGAGACTTTTGGGAGTGAAAGCTTGGGAATGTGATGGCATGCTTAGTTTGAGTGCATGTATATACTGATTGATTTGAACGCTTAGTGAGTGGGAATCTTTGGATCCTACTATTTGTTTCTTGCGAGATCTTACCTCCACATAGACCATGATTGATGAAAAACTTTCATACTCAAGCCAGCTTATATGTGTGTGCATGTTGTTAGTGCGCGCTATGATGGGCTAGTAGGTGGGTGGAACCACCTTGGTCCACGAATGATGCTAGTTTCATCATAGGCCTGACCTATCTGTTGTCTTGCGCCTGCATGGGTCGATAGGCGGGTGGAATCACTATGGCCGGGTGGTCAGAGCCACGAGCTGATGTCGATTTCATGTAGGGCTGACATTGTGTATGTCGTGCGCTATGTCAGGTCGGCAGACAGGTGGGGTAAACTTGGCTGGGTAGACAAGTCCATGAGTCGCACTCGATTTCGACATAGGCTGATTTTGTGAAATAAAAATAAAAAGAATAAATGTTGAGCTGAGATGAAGTGAAAAATAAAAGAAAAAGAAAAAGAAAATTGAAAAAGTAAAATAAAAAGAAAAGATTCGATGGAGAGTTGGACAATAGGAAATAAATACCGGAAACAGGGTATATTCTACAAAGTGAATTAGTAGAAACATAGTATATGCTAGTAATTAGGAGGAGTTGCTGAATCTGAACTAGTTGAACAAATAGAAGATCTAGAAAACTAATGGTTTATTCATATGGTTACTTTTCTGATTGCAAAAGCAAAAACATAGTATGATGTTTGTGAAGCTTGAATCTACTTAATTTTCTAAAATTTCTACTAATCTTTATAAAGTTGCATAGAGTGCATGAACTCATGTTTCAATTTTTGAAAAGAAAAACATAAAAAGTAAAAATAGTTTCAAAAGAACCATGATACTCTTCTGTTGAATTTTGCAGGTTGGCCCATCAAGACGATGTGCAGGTTTAGTGGGAGCAAATGTTGAGATGAAATCCCGTAGGGAAGTCTGCATGTTTTGTTTTCAAAGTTCATTGATTTTTGGTTTTTGGAGTGATGATTTGATTAAGGAAGTGTTGTAGTTTGTACATGTTTTGGCTGATTTGATTGATTGACAAAGGAAAAACTACGTTAAATATACACATTAGACTTGTAAATTGTAAATAGCCCATGAAACTAACTTTTGACCCATAAAGCCCTAGATTTGACCCTTAAAAACTCTTGAAAATGTGACTTTATCCCATGAAAACCGAGCCTGAACCCTTAGAAAACCCTAGGATTTTTTCATGTAATTGTAAATAAAGGCTTGAATTGACATGCTTGAGATTAATTTTGGGAAAATCTAAATTTCTCGACCAAAAACCCTAACTTGGAACCCTTGGAATTGGCATTTATCCTAGGTCAAACCCTTAAAAGAAATTAAATTGTGAATATACAGTGTGAAACCAAAAACCATAGTCCAAGAAAAGTAAAAAAAAGGAGAAAAAGAAAAACAACCAAAAATAGAAAAAGAGGAATTGGATAAATGAAAAGAAGAAAAATAAAAAATAGAAATAAGAGGTGTGATTTTCCTCAAATAGAAAATGACCATGCAAGATGACTCTTGAATTAGAAAGTTGAGTAAGGAGGTTAGAAGCTTCTAGAGAATAGTCCCAAGGGGAGAAGGAGGGGGGACCTATAAACATGAACCCATATGTTTCTCCGCGTGGATCTCTTGTGGGACGCTTCTCCAAGTAAATTTCTTACCCCTCCCTTATTCACACTCATCCTTTACTTTACGTTTGAGAGAGCGAGAGTAGCTGATGTAGACGATGCTTGAGGATGGCAAAACTTTGTGATGCAATCATGTTTATAGTTGGTTATCATCTAGCTCTTGAGCATAAGTATCCTACAACAATTGATGATGGTTTTGAATGGAGAACATATTAGTCTGCACTCAGAGAGAGGACCATCATCTACTATAGAGAGAGAGGCAGGTATGGAAGCTATTGTAGCCAGATCAATGAGATTTTTGGTCTATGAGTAACCGATGTAGAGAGAGAACTTTTGTTGCAAATCCGATCGCACCATAGAGAGAGAGTAGATGCTTGTCTGGTCGGTGGTAGAGAAGGCTAGAGGGGAGAGAGAGAGAGAGAGATGGAGAGATTTGGCGGTGCACAAATGAGGGGAAGAGAAAGAGATGCTGAAAGTAAGATCATCGAGTTGTCAGTTAGAGAGAGAGAGAGAAACAAAGAGAGAGACTGGAGGAATTGGCTGCTGCTATGCGGCTAATGCTAAGCATCATAGAGAGAATTGGTAGAGAGAGAGCGGCATAGACCTGACGCTGTTGTGCAAAAGGAGAAAGAATCGTTGATTTGCTTCCACATTAGAGAGAGAGAGAGATCCATTTGGCATAGGGCGCATCAAGATTGGGTGCAGGAAAAAATGTGTAGAGAGAGAAACTTCCAATGACACTGTTGACAGTTGTTTACATCGATAGGGGGTAGGGAGAGAGGGTCGTAGACCTGGTGGTGATGCAATGGAGCTATGGCTCACGTAGAGAGAGGGTATAGAAACTCTCGGCTAGTCTATATGTCAAAGAGAGAAGAAGTCAAAGAGCGAGAGATTATTGGTGGTGTTGTTGAAGGCGACAGAGTGTAAAGAGATAGAGGGCAGAGGCTGTTTGCACTCCAAGTGCGCGATAGAGAGAGATGCCTTTGGTGCACAACAAAACATGGACAAAAAGAGAGTAGAGAGAGAGAGAGCACATGTTGATGGATGGTAGAGAACCACCGACAGGTTTGGGTGGCAATATAGCTCGCATGGAGAGAGAGAGAGAGAGAGAGAGAGAGAGAGAGAGAGAGAGAGAGAGAGAGAGAGAGAGCAAGGGAGAGAGAGAGAGAGAGAGAGAGAGAGAGAGAGAGAGAGAGAGAATTGGCATCTTGCTGTCAGTGGCCGACTAGTGCTAGAGAGAAAGAGAAGAATGGGCCAATGCGGATAGGTGTTGACACTGAGAGGCGGTGGATAGCGATGGAGAGAGAGAGAGAGGTGTAGAATATGGTAGGTGGCTAAATGGCACTGGATTGCCAGGAGAGAGAGAGAGAGAGTCAGTTATCGACTAGAAAGAAAAAGAAAGATTGATAGAAATAAAGAGATAAATAAAGAAACAGAGGAAAAGAGAAAGAAGAGAAAGGGAGGATTAGGAATAATGGATGGGTTGGGAAGGTATAGGTATTGGAGATTACACCTCCCATCTAGTCCATAAACACTCAACATTTAGCTTGAGTATGCACATAAATATGCTCAAGGTACATGCTTCATTTCTTTATGGGGGTAAGCAAAGAGTTGCATACTTGGGTCTTATCAATGAACCCTTTATGGTGAGGAATAATTGGTGATTTATGTTTAGATATTAGGTTCTTCCATTGTTTCAACTTCCATATCCATAGGTTGTTGTGATTTAACTTAATGACCCTTAGTGGCGCATGATCATTTCATGCTCATTTCTATAAACCAAAATCGAAGTGCTTGTGGGTAGACTTCATGTGTTTGTATTTTCACATAAATAATTTCCTTCATATATCTATAAGTATGTATGCCATACAATTTCAAAGCATAGTGTGTTTTTATCATGAGTCCCAGATGTTGTAATGATTTTTTACCCCTTAGCCCCATCCCGTGGATCTCTTGTGGGACGCTTCTCCAGGTTTCTGTGGTTTTATGAAGTAAAGAGAAGACTTGAAGTAAAGCTTGGACCAAAGATCGAAGAAAAGGAAGGCTGACTGAAGATTGAAGCCAAGGCTCGTGGGCGTCTTCCCGCACTGTAAGGAGAGGTCTACATTATATTTTGGCCGATATGCACTATAACGATGACTTATATCGTAGTGTAGCGGTTTGTTGTATCACCGACCCGCACTGTAGCGGGGATCTTTGTATTACTGAGATTTTATTGGACGACTTCAGTGGCATCTACATTGTATCATTGAACTTGTCTGCACATCGATCCCTTGACTTCCGTGTTCTACCGCTATATCTGAATTTTCTTGCTCTCGACGCCTACGGTCTTATGCGTATGCACATCCTCCTCGTCTCTTCCAAGGGGTAGGGGCCTACAATTATGACCACACCAGAGAGAGGGCGAGGCACCCAGCTCATAGACACCACTCGCCGGATGTGGGAACGGAGCACGGCAGTGGCCTGATCCAACCCCAGGCCAGCTCTTCCCATTCACCTCCTTCCTTCCCGACAATGTGTGACTACTCGATGACTATGATAGGATCAATGAAGAGTATCAGAAGCTCCAAACCGATCACAAGGCCTTACTACTAAAGGAACCTGCACAACCCCAACAAGTCCTTGAAGTCATAGCCCCATAAATTCTTGACAAACTCATTACTTTACTTGCTTGTGTCCTCGATATTCATGCTCACGTGGCAGCTCACTCAGAACCCCCCAGGTCAGATTCCCCGTCAGAGATTCCTATTGAAGAAGAAACCATTGCTATATTAGTGGACGACACATACGAAGAAGCATATGAACCACAACTAGTCCTAGGCAGACGTGTCACGACAGAAGGACAAGACACTTTTGAACTTCCTATTCCTGCATGGCTCAAGCTAGTTGAAGAGCTAGGTAAGACTCATTCTGCATGTGTCAAAGCGCAGCTATAGGCTATGGCCTTAATCGATGAATTCATTTTACAATCGCCATGTTTTTGTTAGCTGGCCTCTCAAAGGTATATCTCCATTAATGAGCTTCTATACAAACCCTACTTATTGTGGATGGCAGAATACACATTAGCTATTGAAAAGGAAATGGGGAAGAAACCATTTCACGCTATGTAGTTTGAGCCGGATGACCTACCCCCTGAAGCACAAAAAGGAAAAATCTATCAATCAAATTGAAGCAAGGACCTCCTTCAAGAATATCGAGAAATGATGCACACCTAGACAAAAGCACCGTTGCACTTAAAGTACAATCCATGTTGGGGTCCAGTCCCATGACGCTGCTCCTGGAAGGCATTTGCGATTAAAGTTCAAAATAATAAGCAATGCCAGGACGGGCTAAACTACCCTTACTTCACTCCACCCTGTAGGCCTCCTACTATAGGATATAAGATGGCCATAATTTTCCATTGGCTCCCCCGATTACACCACATGGATGATGCCACCACAAACATGACCATTAAAATCTTTGATATGATGCAAATAGTTTTCAAGATCTTTCACTGCATAAAAGCACCACATGGCAATACGGTGGGCTTTGAGGATGGCAACCAAGACTTCACATATGACATGAGCACCATGACATCGCTACGGGTATGCTACGCATGACACTACTGCATAAAGTATTTACTTGCATGTTACAAGATGACATTCAAAGAGAAGTTCACGATGGGATTTTGGGAGTACCATTCTAAAGTTTTTATCAACCAGCCTACTCATCTCCTTCAGTTGTTTGCTTGCGAGCAACTTGCATTGTTGGTAGTAGTCAAAGGCATTGACACAGAGGAAGTATGTAGGGGCAGACTATAAAGAGTCGTGGGGAGCAAAACAGTCATTTTTTTTCAAAGAAATATACTTGATATTACTTTTTCAAAACTCCAAATAGTGATTTTCATCACTTTTGTAATATATGTATCATAAAACACCCACTTTTGTATTTAGTATCTCCATTTTGTTGCAAGTTGAGGATTCCTTGAGCTTGAGGAGCTTAGGTAGAACATTCATACCATTTTTGTTATTTTTAGATCTCATTTGGACCTCCAAATGACCCCGAGAACCTAATTTTTAACTATGCCAGTCATTAGATATGAAACCAGTAAAAAATAGTGTAAAATCTATAGAAAGAGCTAGAGAGCTCATTTTTTAGGTTAGCTAGTGTTGGTTAGTGTGAGCTTTGAGCTAAATTGAGCTTGTAATAGTGTTCTTGAGCAATAGAGTATACTTTCTACCTTCCATTGTGTCGTGCTTATCTCTTCCTTGTGTATGTGTGTGTATGTGTGTGTGCATCTTCAGGCTTCTTACCTTCACTCTCACTACTCTCACTCTCTTCATATCTCTTCGGCAGATTAACATTAAGGAGATGGACCTTTTTAACGTGGTACTTACCATCAACCATAAAGTAAATAGGTTATATAATTGATTTCTCTTAAGAATATGTCCTTACTGACCATTGTTTGCATGATTTTCTCCAATTTACCCATCATTGTTGCATTATTTTAAAACCTTGTTGCATGCATAAGTGTGCTTAGAGTTTTATTGAATAGTAAAAGATATATGCTAAACCATGGTAACAATATGGCCTTAAATAATCCAAACAATATGCAATCACATTTAATCTACAATCTTGTACTTTGAAAGTGAATCGGAAATCTCTTTTGCGAGATCCTCGCCAAACGTGAGGACCTTCTAATAACTCAAAATCCATGAACATTTTTTGATGTTGGGAAAAGATAAACGAAAGGGACACCATTGGATTTTGATTGAATCTATGAGTTATGTAACATCTCGATTTGATTGAATCTATGAAATCTTCCCAATATTGTTGCGAGTTTTGGACTATCCATAGACTATTTCACTTAGAAAAATGAGTGGTAGAAGTTATAATATTTTAAACCATGGCCAAAATTTTGAGTGATTCAGAAAATTGAGGAAGATTGTTGAGTATTATCAAGCATATTTCATGCATAGATTACATTTCTATGGTTCTCAACATATTGGTAAAGTAGAAGTTATAATATTTTAAACCATGGCCAAAATTTTGAGTGATTCAGAAAATTGAAGAAGATTGTTGAGTATTATCAAGCATATTTCATGCATAGATTACATTTCTATGGTTCTCAACATATTGGTTTACCATGGATTCAGGATATTCAGTTTCTATTTCAAAGATTCATGATATTCAAGTTTTAATATTATCTTTTTCACACACGTATTTTAGTTTTATTTTATTATCACGAAGCATTGGATTACAAAAATCATTAACTTCTATTTAAAAGAATTTCATGGTCGAAATACTACAACAGATCGATGGTATACCGAGGTTTTTACCGAGGAAAATGAACGCGGCTTTATTTGCCGCGACGCCGGTGTAAAGGTCAGTTTGCGCGTCGGTACCAAAGATTCGGTATAGGCGTCGGTATAAACATCAGTATAGGCATCGGTAAAAGCGTCGGTATATGCCTCGGTATAAACGTCGGTATATGCGTCGATAATCGGCTTCTGCTGCATCGCCTCCTGGGTGTACCGACGGTTATTCCGATGACACTACTAGGAGTACCGTCGCGTATACCGACGACCATACCTGCAAAATTTTTTTTGGGCAGAGTGTTTTTTCTTTTGCTACAGCAACATTACCATGATGTTGCTTAACAAAAGACAATACACTCTGCCCAAAAAAAACCGAGTACATGTGATGTGTACTCTAATGACAACCGAAATATGATTTCATGAAACAGAGTATTATTGTACACAAAAGAGATAATCAGAATGAACAATGAACCATGTACAAAAGAAGTTATATATTTCCATAATGAATCATGTACAAGAGTGTGGCAAACCACTGTCATATATGACGCTTTTACAAAATGTGGCAAAGCAATGTATTGCCATATGGAAATCAAATACAAAATATTGGTCTTCCACTGCCATACACATGCAAAGAACGTTCCATATCAACAGTCCTGCAACAAAGAACATTAATGGAATGAGATAAATTCACATGAAAATAAACAACAAGTAAAAACCAAGTTTATAAATTAATTACCTCATCGCAAATGCTCCCATGAAACTACCGCACCACGTCCCTCCAAGTCCTGCAATAGTGCAGTCAACCCATGACTATATCCGTAAGACTCCTCCAATAGTGTTGGAGGACGACCCATTGCCAGCTCTTGAAAAAAATATAAAAAGATTAGAGAAACATATATGAGAAATTTAACACAAATAAATTCAATAAATGAAATGGTACTTACAAACTCATGACGCATCGTGTCATATCCGCTGCTGCCCAAATGTGACGGTCCAATCGTGTCTAGACGTGTGGCTGCGGCATTTCGCTGCTGGCAATATCGATCAGGAGTCTACTGCTGCTCGTCACAAATCATGTCCCACTCCTCAGCATCTAACCATACAGGCTTTGGTAAGCCTTCTTTGAATGCATCACGAGCCTCGGATCGTCGATGCGACATGACCTCACGTGCAGTGTGCAGAATCCACTCTGAACTGACAATCGAGTGTCCATCGGTTGGTCGGAACTCCTGGTAAATTGTCTGTGTGATATAATTCTTCCGATCTTTAACCTGTTCACTCCATTTCAGCATGATGGAGTGTCCAAACTAGATGGATCAAAGCTGTTGTATGCGTGCACGCATTGCTTTGCCAGCCGCATCCGTCACCGGAGCTCCATCTCGGATACTATACACCTTGGACTCATCATGGTCATGAGCACCCCAAGGTGTACGTGGTGTACTACGTGGTGTACTGCGTGGTGTACTGCATGGCGTACCTACATCTGAGGTACTCGTCCTAGGAGTAGAAGCGGACGACACAACGTCCGTCGCACTGCCTCCATAACAACCGCCTCCTCCGCCTCCAGACCTACCTGTAGATCCACTCCTAGAACCTCCTGCTCCAGAGCGTGACCTCGATCTACGTGACGGGCCAGACCCTGTATCGCACTGAGGTGTCGAACGCACATATCTACTAGTAGACCCAATAGGAGATGGCTGCAAAGATGGTTGTGGTGGAGTCACAAAGCTAGGAGACATACCTCCTACGGGAGTAGCACCACCCGTAGGAGTGACACCGGCAGGAGTGACACCGGCGGGACTGACACCGGTGGGAGTGAGGCCAGCGGGAGTGAGGCCGACAGGAGTAAGGCTGCCAGGAGTGAGACCGGGAGGAGTGCTACCACAAGCGATCCAATACTGTGATGCAGCGGCCATATATGCAGGAGAGACCTGAGAGATGAACTCCAAAAACTGCTCCTCTGTCATGGAATGTGGAGTTACTGGAGGACTGTCTCCCATCGTGCTCTGTAATAAAAGAACTCAAATAATTAGCATGCAATAAGAAAAATAATATAGGGAATAAACAAAAGAAAACCAAAAATTAGTACGTACAAGTGTTTTATTCAAAAGTCCTCTATTCTAGCATCCTCTTGAAGATCCGATGCACCGAGAATATCTATCTCTATATTGATGGCTTCTAAATCACTTGCTATGTTGGTTTCCTCCTGATCATCATCTATTGCTTCGTCTTCTCGAACAATGACCTCTTCTTCTCGAACAATGATCTCTTCTTCCTCAACTATCGAATGCATCTTTGAGTCCACTAGAGATGGACTTTCTTCTACATCTATGTTTTCAAAAATTTGTCTACTACGTGGAGCGACTTGTAAAACAAATAGCCACTTTGGGTCTTTTGAATCTGGTATAAAAACAACTTTCTCACAGTGTTCGAGAAGTACAAATGCATCCCTTTCATCTGTCCATAATCTTGTGGAGTCCACTTGAAGAAAACCGCTCTTATCCCGTCTCACTGTTGCGTTTCTTCCAGAGGTGACTACTTTGAACCATTTCACGTCAAAAATAAAGTAATCAAACTTTCTGAAAGATAGTTTCAAGATGTCTTGAATCACACCACAATAATCTAACTCGCCTTCTAGAGCATTATCATCTCTTGCACTCGCTCTACTTTTTTGCAAAAAATTCACCATCACTCCACTATCAAAAGTAGACCTATTTTGATCGATTCGTGCGATTCGAAAGTGTCGTCCATGAGACCATAGTGCACCATATTTAATATACTCCCAATCACATCCTTTTGTGAGTTCTTCTTCTTCTTCAGAGATATCTTCACCCGCTGCCTTTGCTTGTGAAACCGCTGCATCTAGCCATCTGCTCGTTGGAAAAGGTGGGAGAGGTCGAAGATTTTCTGGAAGAGGCGAAAATCGAGTGGAACGATTTCTTCGAAACTGAGCTCTTTCCTTTGCGTTAGTTTCCTTGGCAAGTTCATACCTTTCTAACCACTTTTGCATAGGCTCAGAGTCAACTATGCAAAACTTTATTGCCTTCTCTGTGAAAGCTGCATCCATTTATGCGAGAGTTGTGGGAAATTACTAAGCCCAACGGAACAGTATCATTACCAAGAGCTCCTTGGGTGCTTCGCAGGATGGAAGAGCAACAAGTGAAGAAAACAATTTCAGAGTTTCGTACACCTACTGGATGCATGAGATGTCTAAAGACTGCTTTCACACGAAACGACGATCTTGCAGGACTCAAGTCTCATGATTGGCACAAGTTTTTACAGTTTGTGCTCCCTGTAGCCCTAAAAGATTGTCTTTAAGAGGATGTACGAAAAACCATTTATAAAATTAGTTCTTTAGTATAGTGGATATCTTCTAAAGAGATAAATAGAGATAGCATAGAGAGTGCGAAACTCAATGCTATCGAGGCTGTTTGTATGGTAGAGAAATACTTTCCCACAAGTATTCTCACTATTCAACTTCATTTACTGGTTCATGTAGTAGATGAAGTTGCCATAGCAGGAACTGTCCATAGTCGATGGATGTTCTTCTTAGAGCACTTGATGAAGACATTAAAAGGGTTTGTTCGATAGAGAGCACGTCCAGAGGGTAGCATGGCAGAGGGATGGCTTGTACAAGAATCTCTTGTATTCATAACTGAGTTTCTACGTATATCGGATCCCGAAATGCCTCGCTTATGGAGCGTCCCTTTGTGCTTTGCTTTCTTTCTTTCCGATCAAAGTTTTCCAAAGAATCTCTCCCACATTCTTGAAAATATGCATCGGGTCTACCAAATGATTGATCACCAATTCACTCCAATAAGGGAGTTCATGAAAAATGGACAACCGTTTCATGCGAGCAACTGGATTTTCTGAATCCCACAGTTGTTTGCAATCGCTCCCTTTCATTTGGTGTTGCGCTTGTCGACCAATTTTTCCTTCACGTAAAACATGTTCATCAGGCAAATATCTATGATGTCCTTCATAGACAGTTTTATGTAGAGCTTTCGAATAGCGTGCTTCGAGTCATGGTCCGCATAAAGGATAAGCATGGTAACCCGAAATCGATAAACCTGAATATTCACCATAACGAGGCCAATCATGCATTGTCCACATAAGTATGCCTTGCACTTGCACGTCTCGTCTTCTTATAGGTTGAGACATGTCACGCACAGTAATCCCATCCCATAAAATGCGCAGTTCTTCCACAAGTGGTGCAAGATATACATCCATGTTTTTTACCTTATACTTACCTGGTACAATAAGAGCTAATAATAAATGACCTTTCTTTGTGGCCAACTAAGGTGGGATATGTGTGTGTATGTATACATGTGTGTATGTGTATGTGTGTGTATGTGTATGCATGTGTATACATGTGTGTGTATGTATACATGCATGTGTGTATATGTGTGTATGTATGCATGTGTGTATATATGTGTGTATGCATGCATGCCGGTATATGTGTGTGTATGTATGCATGCATGTGTGTATATGTGTGTATGTATGCATGTGTGTATATATGTGTGTATGCATGCATGCCGGTATATGTGTGTGTATGTATGCATGCATGTGTGTATATGTGTGTATATATGCGTGTGTGTATGTATGTGTGTATATGTGTGTGTGTATGTGTATGTATGCATATGTGTATATATGTGTGTGTATGTATGTGTGTATGCATGTGTGTGTATGTATGCATGTGTGTAAATTTATGTGTGTGTATGCATGCATATGTGTATATGTGTGTGTGTATGTAAGCATGCATGTGTGTATAGGTGTGTGTATGTAAGCATGCATGTGTGTACATGTATGTGTGTATGTATGCATGTGTAAATTAATGTGTATCTTCCTTTCTCTTCTCTCTCTCTTTTTTTTCTTTCTCTCTCTCTCTCTCTCTCTCTCTCTCTCTCTCTCTCTCTCTCTCTCTCTCTCTCTCTTTCTCTCTCTCTCTCTCTCTCTCTCTCTCTCTCTCTCTCTCTCTCTCTCTCTCTCTCTCTCTCTCTCTCTCTCTCCCCTTCTCTCTCTATCAATAGCGAATAAAAGAATCACTTACATAAGTATGTTCCTCTTTGAATCGTTGTTGTCAAAGCGTAATGTAGGTCGTCTCTCGTCCAATTCCAAACAATCGATGCCAAAGAACTTATGCAAAATCAACGAAAAGAGAAATTAGAAACCCTAAAGCATAGAGAAACACAAATCCTAACAGTACGCGCAGCACTTACCAAGATGTGAGAGCTAAGCCGAGAGAGAGTGTGTGTGTGTAGAGAGAGAGATCCATGTATGTGTGTGTGTGCACAAGACAATACAGGTTCATGCGTGCAAATTCGACAATAGACCGACAGTACTCAAACATGCGCAAAAATGTGAAGTTTTGCTCTCGGGTTCGCGGTATGTTTAAAACTCGCCGCCGGTATAGGCGCCAGTATGGACGTCGGTATACGCATCGGTAGTTGTCAATAAATTACCGACGCTTATACCGACGCTCATACCGACGCCTATACCGACGCTCATACCGACGCCTATATCGGCGGTTGTGGGCCACACCGACGATCCGTTTAAAACGGTCATACTAACGATCACTTGACCGTCGGTATCTCTAAATGACATTTTCCGAGGCCCATACCGACACCGACTGTGACCGTCGGTATATGCAGCGTCGGTATGCCCCTCATTATGTTGTAGTGAAAATTCATTAAGATGATCTCTACTCTACTTGGAAATGCAACTGCTCACATAAACATCAATGGTCAACTCTCTTAAGCGATTAGATTAAAATGTTATATCAGAGATGGGTGCCCATTGGCCCCTCTTCTCTTTGCTATTGCGGTTGATGATCTCAATTGCCTTGTTAACCATCAAGCCCATTTAGGTCATATTCAAAGCCTCAATATGCTTCTCAATCAAGATCAGATGATCATGAGACTTTTTGTTGATGATACTAGTGTCTTTGAGCATAATGACACGTTAAGCATTGACACCTTTTGGAGTTGTTTGAATACCTTTGTGAGGCTTCGAGGTCCAAAATAAATCATTCTAAAACCGCTTTTAGGGCAATTATTGGGCACCCACATGAATTTCTCATTGACCATGGTTGTAAGTTGATCCTAGTGGCAAATCTTCAGCTTCTTAGGTATTCCCATGGGATTCGATGTCTCAAGGAGGCAACAACGGATAAGGCTCTCTCTAAGCTGGAAAGCAAGCTTTCTTATTGGAAAGGTATGTATATTAATTTGGTTGGACGTGCTATGGTGATTAACAAATTCCTTCTCTCTTCGATGATTTAAATTCTCTCCTACTATTAACCAAAATATCAAGAGATCTTCAAAATGGAGGGAATCTGCAGGAACTTCCTCTGGATAGGTGACCCTAATAGAAGAGGTATCCCAAAAATCAAATGGACTACTTGAACTACCCAAAAGGATCAAGGTGGTTTGGGTATTCTTGACATCAAAGGAATGGCCAATAAGTTAGAAACAAAATGGCTAATTAAAGCATGGAGCAATAGTGATGCCTTTGGGGCCAAGCTTATTTTTGGAAAAAGGAGTGCTCTTATGCTTGCGGGTCTGCGGGATGGAAAGGTCTCGATCTTCTCACCGTTTTGTTCTCCCCATTTCTGTTGATTCTGAAAGACTCAAGCTTGGTTTGCTCTCTATGGAAGAGTTGGAACAAGGTTAAATAGTTTATCAGAATCAATGAAGATTGGAAATGGGCGATTGGTATTAGATAGAATGATTCGATCTGGTTCCCTATCAAGGGCATCAGAAGTGTTGAGTCTTGGAGCCTCCAAAAAGGCAAGAAGCTTTGGAACAAAGGCTTCCATTTGCGGAAACACCTCTCCAACCAAGAAACTTATCACTAGATTAGTTTCGAGGACATTGGTCTGGCCAAAAGAGTGGACTATGAAGAATGGCGTCTATTAGAGAGCAAGTTCATTGCTTGGCAATCCTCAAAGACTCGCCTCCTCATTGGTCAGGGCCCTTCTCACCCTCAAGGTCTGAGAAGGCACAATGGCAATGGCCTTGAGAAAATTACGAGATTGAAGAAGGATGTGGATTTTCATGTCACATGAAATAGGAAATCGTGTCAGGATTGTGTTTGCTAGAGGTGGGACTTTAAGTTCCAATCCTTTTGGCACACCCTCATCGAGATAAAAAACTTTGTGCTTATGTGGAAAATTGTACACCGTGGAATCTAGTCCAATGTAAACCCAACAAAATTTGGGGGTCCCCCCTATGGTGAAAATGATGCCTTAGTGGCATGGAAGACTTGGGACACCTCTTCTATTCGTGCCCCAAATCAATATCGGTTTGGCAAACCCTTGAGAGAATCAGGTTGTTATAGGGAAAACTCAATTGGAAGTAAGCTTTTTTAGGTGAAGCTATCGGATATTCCTCAACACTGAGGAATCCTACAAGAGGGGAGACCCTATGGAAAATTTGGAAAGAGAGGCGTGCGACCAACTTTGGAAGCCCTCCTAAAGAATGGTCGATCGAAAGATCTCTTTTTCTTTTTGACAGAAGAATTTCCAATTGTAAGAAGCCCCTACCCTTTAGACATCATAGAGTGTTCTTCGTAGAGAGCAACACGACCGAAACTAAGTGGGCCCCACATAAGAGGGACAAAAGCATTATCAATCTTTTTTGTAAAACTCTCAAGTAGCCAATTTGCTGCCCCTCCTTTGTGGGATACGGTGGGTTCCATGGTGCTACATTCGTTCATTTGTAAAATTATAATTTCTATTAATTGAAGTTTGAAAGAATAGGCGCTGCCGAACTTCCTTGAAAAAAAACGCGGGCAAGTTTTGAAAACACGACTATGCTAATACAACTCCGAGGAAATTTTAGTTTCTAGCTTTGTAGATAAATTGCGCCACTGCCACTGTAATGCCAACAGTACCCATATATTTTTCTATCCTGATGTTCTTTCGCTCCTTCGCCATGGTCCCTTAGCTCGAAACACGTGACGTATGCAGGTTCGCAATCAAGCGATCTTCAAAGTCAAACTACACATGGCGAATCCCCAAGCTCATGGGTAGTTATCGTCCAGACTCCATATCTCACCTGCTACGCACATAGCTCTGGAACAAATCTTTCATATTTCACCTGCTAGGCATATGGCTCTAGAACAGATCTCAGCCTCTGTGACGTTTATATATACTTTACAAGGATACAGTGCGTGGGCATAGCCTTGAAAGTTGAGAGATTCTCTTCCTGTGGTTCTGATACTAGACAGCAGCGGCAGCTATGGAGGCAAGCGACGTTCCGAACCATTATCTACAGTCTTACAATGAGGTACATCGTTCATGCGGGGAGGCAGTAACAGGCGCTCCATCGACGAGTGGGACGGTCGAGAAGCAGCCTGTCCCCCGGTTCGCTACCACACCCCCCTCCGTGTGCACAAAGCGTCGCATATCGGGAAAGAGATATCATCGTCCTCTGCGAAAAATGTCTGCATCTGCTCCATTCAGAAAGTTCGTTGCAGATAAGTCTAGGTTCAAGGAAATCGTGCATCGCTTCACAGGGGAGGTTACCTGATGGTCAAAAGGGCTCACCTCCGTTCTCGCCAGCACATGTTCACCGCAATGTCCCAACTATAGAACTCCCTGCTGTATATCGAAAATCGACAGATCGAGGGGCACTGCGGAGGACCCACCTGTGCCCTTGGAAGCTCCCCCATCCCCTCCCTTCAGGAAGTTTGTTGTAGAGAAGTCTAACTTCAAGGAGATAGTACAGCGTTTTACAGGAGAGCCTGCCGCGTTGCATCCTTTCAGTGGTGAGCGGAATGGTGCCTCTCGTCTCTGTAAAAGCGCGTACACACCACCATCTCTCAACCATGGAACTCCTGACATGTACAATGGCGACAATGTCATCG
The DNA here is from genome assembly GCA_020310875.1 of Ceratopteris richardii. Classification (NCBI taxonomy): domain Eukaryota; kingdom Viridiplantae; phylum Streptophyta; class Polypodiopsida; order Polypodiales; family Pteridaceae; genus Ceratopteris; species Ceratopteris richardii. The sequence goes on along the minus strand of CM035441.1, from coordinate 96,696,208 downwards.
TACGCGCGATCTTCCAAATCATATGTACCCGCCAGGCTCTCTGTTTGTACCTGCTTCGGCAACACTCATCGCGAGCGCGAACAATGACTTCCGAAAGTTGCATCGGAAACGTAAACCAACCAAGCCCTCAACCTTCTGCCGGTGCTCGCATCTCTGCTTCAATGTCCTTGGCTTGCAAAAAACCGAATACAGAAACGCAGGTCGTTTCAAAAAGCATGTAGAAATTGCACCATAACTCCCCTTTTTTTCCAAATACGCTCTTTGATTGAAAAGGCGAAAAAGGCAAAAAGGAGGGGAAAGCTCGTGATTGAAATATCTACTAAAAACTATTCTCTGAACATTAATATATATTGAAAAAGTTATACACTAAGGTTTAACACTAGTGGTCTATTTGGACACTTTAAGAAGAGACATTATTTGATGAATCTTCTAGATTATTAGAGACAATCATTTATGAATGTAATTATGAAATGTGTTAGCAAAAGGATTGAATGTTTTTAGTAAAATATAGTTTCCTTAAATGATAGAAACATGAAGATTCATTTTTTAATTTTATGATGCTAATTTTAGTATTGATGAAGGTGTAAGTTAATGTTGTTTTTTTATCAAAATCATGATCTCCCCATTTTCATTGTTGTAGATGCAATAAAGTCTCCTATTTATATTTTTCAACACTTTTTTAATCCATAATTAAAGATTTGTAATTCTTTTTACTAGGTTTATGGCATAAAGCCAACCTCATATGTACTATGCTAGAGTTCTCATCTATAAATTATTTTGCAAAGTGGTGTTATGGATATGACTCACCTTTTATTATCAAACTACTATTTGAGATTCTAAAAAGCTATCAAGGAGTCAAATTTCTATGTTGCTCCTTCAAGTTAAAGAATATTACTATTTTTGCATGATAAGAAAAGGCCATTTGATGAGCAAATATTGCATATGCTACATGATTAAAGTTAATAGGCTAGTTTATTCTATTTAAAATAGTTATAATGTTATGAAATTAATTTTTATTTATATTATATATCTTATATCATTGAGAACAGCTAATTTTTAGGGTGAAATTTTATTTCGGGTAGACTGAAACATGGCTATTGAATGAGATTTTGAGAAGGTAAGTGGTATGTGAGGTAGGCACACAAATTATTGGTTCAAATATATGTAATATATTTGTATGATACTATAACGTGGTTTTTGAAATAAAACACAAGTCGTTTGAGTGTTTTTATGCATCAATATGATATGAGAAAGATCATACAGTGTATAGCTATGTAATGAGCACCTTATATTGTAGTAAATTTCTTATTATAAAAATATTTTCTCTAATTTCCAAGACTTATGTTGGATGATTATATAAATTTAAAATAAAATTAAAAGAATAATTCTAACATGAGGAAAATTATTTCTATGGAGATATTTCTTTCTTCTCATATATACATCTACAAATAAATAGTTTTCTTTAACCATATTCAATCATCTATACATTATGGAGATTTTTTTCTCATATATAAATCTACAAATAAATAGTTTTCTTTAACCATATTCAATCATCTATACATTTTGAGATATAAGAAAAGATTCTTCAAAAAAAAATATTTTTTTATAAAACATCTAAGTTTAAATCTTTATGAGGTTCGAAGGTTTTTTTGAAATTCAATTTCATTATCACACATGATATTTTTTTAATTTGTTAGAAAAAGGGACACTATAGTGTCTTGTTTTGGTACAAGAATAACATTAAATAAATCTCGATTCTATTTCAAGTATTTGCATGAGAATCTCCTTTTGTGCCCCCTTTGGAAAACTAGTCCCATCCTCTTAACCTTTGCATCACGTTCATCACGTTCTCTTTTCAGTATTATTTATGATTTGTGTTCCCCTCTTCTCTAATGACAACAATTTTATTACAATTCATCAATGTTAAAGAAGTTTTTATTTTTAATCTTTTCAAGATGATATGATTTAGTACAAAGGTACTTGTATATAAGTCCCTTTGTGGAAAGGAACCACTACTACAGACTACGGATATGTTGATATTCCATGAGCAAACTTCATTTGTACATTTGAATAGATGTTCTCTCTTGGAATTCAGAGAACATATCACTTTCCATAGAGATAATCGTACATAAAATCATGTACGGGAAGGGACCACCACTAATTTAGGTTATGGGCATATTGATGGTGTTTTTTATTACATATATTGCAATAAATGTTCTTCTTATGATATTGTTGAAAACGTTTGTAGGAGTTTGAACACCTTAGCTCACCTCTTTGGGAACTTGCAACAGAGTTTCCACAATACTAGCTCATGAATGAATGTGTACTCACCTCCTAGCCATATGCCTCTATATATAGATACTTGAATCAACGAGGACCACAAATGTAACTAAAATCCACAAGTGCATGTGCAATCTCCTCCACTCATTTGATACCTTCCACTAGAGTCCATTAGTGGTTGGAGTGATCTCGTCCACTGCCTTAGTACCTTCGACTAGAGTCCACTAGTGGTCATTGTACTCGCCACTCGAGTTAAATCTCTCAAGACTCAAGTTAACTCACGTTAACTTGAGTTAGAAGGCTCTAGAGCTTCTTGGGAAAAACTCTCTCCCCATGCTCCCCATGGAGATTGATCCCAAGACCTCCTCCTTCACAACCATGAGACTTAACCACTAGGCTAAGTGGATCACTTGAATATAAGAGGAGATGAACTTCTGCATGAGTCTATTCTTGAGATCTTTGGTCCTACAAACGAGTGACCAAACAGATATGTCTGAAGCAGTTGGATCCCTAGACCAAAGACTTACTTTATTACATTCTTCCCCCCTTTGGAAAGATCTTTGTCCTCCAAAATAAAGCTATATATAGTATCTTTAGGCAACCCCTGAGCCTCATGTTCTAATACGAGAAGAACATGAGCATTCATTCGTTGAGTAATCCACTTAGAACTTGAAACTATAAAACTTTATCTTTCATTGACAAAATTAGAATTGGAAAGTCAAAAAGCATCGCTGGATTGTAGGAACTTTTTCCCATGTTGAATTTTCTTCAGTTCCATCCTTCCATTTCACTAAGCGCTCTTCGTACAAGTGACTCCTTGTACATTTATCTTGGGTGCGAAGTATCCTTTGAGGTTCATGAGGAACTGTTTCACTTATGGGAAGTGGAAGAATAACTTGTTGTCCAACTAGATTATCTGGATCTATTAGACTCTTCCTAAGTTGGCTAACATGGAACACTCGATGAATCCAACTATCTTCTGAAAGTTGTAATTCATAAGCCCATAAGCCAACTCTTCTGGTGATTGGAAAAGGACCGCAATATCTAGGTGACAACTTGGTGCATTGACCAGTCTTAAACTTTTTCGACCTTTCAGGGATACGAAGATAAAATTGATCGCCAACCTGAAAAGTAATATCTCTTCGCTTAGGATCAGCATAAGCTTTTTCATGATCTTGATCTTTCTTTAAGTTTTCTCTAGCTATCTTTAACTTGAAGTTCGTATCTTGAAGGAATTCTTGAGCTGCTTGAACTCGTTCATTTTGAAGACCCATCACATACGGAGACCTAAGCTAGAAACCATACATTGACATGAATGGAATAAATTCAGTTGATGAATTCTTGGCACTATTATAGGCAAATTCAGCTATAGGTAAATAGTCTTTCCAATGAGTCTGTTTGGAAGTAACATAAGCCCGGAGTATGTCTTCCAAAATTTGATTGACATTCTTAGTCTATAGGCAACCCTTGAGCCTCATGTTCTAATACTAGAAGAACACGAGCATTCATTCGTTGAGTATTCCACTTAGAACTTGAAAGTATAAAACTTTATCTTTCATTGACCAAATTAAAACTGGAAAGTCAGAAAACCTCACTGGATTGTAGAAACTTTTTCCCATGTTGAATTTTCTTCAGTTGCATCCTTCCATTTTACTAAGCACTCTTCGTACAAATGACTCCTTGTACGTTTATCTCGGGTGCGAAGTATCCTTTGAGGTTCATGAGGAACTCTTTCACTTATGGGAAGTGGAATAATAACTTGTTGTCCAATAAGATTATCTGAATCTATTAGACTCTTCCTAAGTTAGCTAACATGGAACACTCGATGAATCCAACTATTTTTTGAAATTTTTAATTCATAAGCCCATAAGCCAACTTTTCTGGTGATTGGAAAAGGATTGCAATATCTAGGCAACAACTTGGCACATTGACCAGTCTTAAACTTTTCTGACCTTTTAGGGACACGAAGATGAAATTGATCGCCAATATGAAAAGAAATATCTCTTCGTTTAGGATCGACATAAGCTTTTGCATGATCTTGAGCTTTCTTTAAGTTTTCTCTAGCTATCTTTAACTTAAAGTTCATTTCTTGAAGGAATTCTTGAGCTGCTTGAACTCGTTCATTTTGAAGACCCATCACATACAGAGAACTATGGAACACTGGATGAATCCAACTATCTTCTAAAAGTTGTAATTCATAAGCCCATAAGCCAACTATTCTGGTGATTGGAAAAGGACCGCAATACCTAGGCAACAACTTGGCGCATTGACCAGTCTTAAACTTTTCTGACCTTTCAGGGATACGAAGATAAACTTGATCACCAACCTGAAAAGTAATATCTCTTCGCTTAGGATCGGCATAAGCTTTTGCATGATCTTGAGCTTTCTTAAAGTTTTCTCTAGCTATCTTTAACTTAAAGTTCATATCTTGAAGAAATTCTTGAACTTCTTGAACTCGTTCATTTTGAAGACCCACCGCATATGTCAACCTAGGCTGGAACCCATACATTAACATGAATGGACTAAATTCAATTGATGAATTCTTGGCACTATTATAGGCAAATTCAACTAAAGGTAAATAGTCTTCCCAATTAGTCTATTTGGAAGTAACATAAGCTCTGAGTATGTCTTCCAAAATTTGATTGACATTCTGAGTCTGTCCATCCATGTAGGGATGTTCGATCATACCTAAACTTAGTTTAGTTTCAAGTCTATTAAAGATTGCTCGCAAAAAATGACCTGTAAATCGAGCATGTCGATCAGAAACTATGTCTACTAGAAGACCATAGAGTCTATAAAGCTGATTTACAAATATTTTTGCAAGTTCTGGAGTCTTATATGTAGTCTTGACCGGAATAAATTGAGCAAGTTTAGTCAATCTATTAGCTATAACCCAGACTGAATTAAAGCCTTTTTGAGTGCAGCCTAACCTTGAAATGAAATCCATGGAGATACTTTCCCATTTACATTTGGGAATCTCCAAAGGATACAACAATCCTCCAACTTTAAGTCGATTAAATTCATTGACTTGACATTTATGGCACTTGGATACATAGTTTTGCACATTTCGATGTAAACTAGGCAAATAAAAATGTCGTTTAACTAACTCATAAGTTCGGTTAATACTAGGATGTCGAACACTTGGAGCATCGTGGCATTCAAAAAGTACTTGATTTTGTATGCCTAAAAGAATTGGGACACAAACCTTACCTTTATAAAGCAAATATTTGTTTTGGAGAGAATAGTGTTTAAACTTTCCCTCTAAAGTACTTGCTTCATTTGTTTGAGCTTGTTCAGCTGTCTTCCATGCTTGACTATAGCTTGGATCTTCTTTATAGCTTCTTTTCAAAGTTGAAATAAATTCACTTTGAAGTTGTACAAAACTCAAGTTGCTTAGCATAGGCATCTGACTTAAGGTGTGTGCCACTACATTGAACTTTCCTTTCTTGTACCTCAATTCATACTCAAACTCTTGCAACTGTTCGGCCCATCTAGCTTGTCTACCTCTTAAATCTGGCTGGTTTGCAAACCACTTGATGCTCTCTTGATCAAAGACTATCGTTCACAAATAATGGTGCCATTTCTTTAGAGCATTTATTATAGCGAACATCTCTCGCTCATAGGTAGAATAGTTTTGCTGAGCAGGACTTAGCTTTCTACTTTTGAAAGCTATTGGTTGACCTTCTTGGCTTAGTACTGCTCCTACTACAGATGAACTTACATCTGTTTCTAATTGGAAAGGTTTATTCGGCTCTACTATTTATAGAATCAGGGTTGAAGCTAAAGCAAGTTTAAGATCTTGAAAACTTCTTGCTTGCTCTTCTTTCCAATTAATCTTGTGATGCTTCCCTTTGAGCTTATCTATCAAAGGTAGTACTATCTTGGCATACCCAGCCACAAACTTCCGATGATATCCTACCAATCCGAGAAAACTTTGTAATTCTAGAACTATCTTGGACTTAGGCCATTCAAGAATCACTTTGACCTTATCCGAGTCTACTTTGATTCCTTCCACGGAAATAATATGGCCTAAATACTTTACTTCTTGGGTGAAAAACCACATTTTGATGCTTTACCATAAATTTGATTATCATGAAGAAGTTTAAAAACTTTTTCTAGATGTTCTAGATGACTTTCATAATCTGTATTGTAGATCAATATGTCATCTACAAAATCTACTACAAACTTTCCTAAGTATGGTTGCAATACTTGATTCATCAAGCTCAAAAATGTTGCCGATGCATTTGTTAACCCGAATGGCATTACCAAAAACTCATAATGACCATACTTAGTTCAAAAGGTTGTCTTAGGAATATCATCATCTTTAATTCTGACCTAATGATATCCTTGGCATAGGTCAATCTTTGAAAAGATTTTAGCTCTTTTTAAGCTGTCAAAGAGATCTTCAACTAGCGGCATGGGATACTTATTCTTTATTGTTAGATTGTTCAACGCCCTGTAGTCTACGCACAGCCTCATAGAACCATCTTTCTTTTTTACAAAGAATAATGGGTGCGGCCAAGAGGACTGGCTTGGCCTAATAATCCCTTTGTCCAGATATTCCTTGATCTTTTTCTCAACTTCTAGATTCTGGACATAGGGGAGTTGGTAGGGGTTTTGGGATTTTGGCTTGGTTCTTAGAAGCAGATCTATTCTATGATCAATGCTTCCACGAGAGGGTGGCAACCCATGGAGGACTTCCTTAGGGAACACATCTTTAAATTCCTTCATTAATTCATTGAATTTAGTATACACTTCACGTGGAATAAATGACGTGACATAAGAAACTTGTTTTGTATTATCTAAATCAATTACATCGATGCTAAGGATAAACAAAACTTGGGTCCTAGCTTCATTGCTTACAAGTTTCTTTGATTCTGTGTGTGAAATCAAAGGGATGCTTGGAACATTGTGTTCGCCCTTGATCTTATACAACACTCCCTCACACTGGAATTCCAAAGTGTTTGTATAATAGCATCGTGACAATGAAGGTCCAAGACTCCAAAGCCACACTCTCCCTAAAACAAAATCTACCCGGTCCATGTTCATAATTTGGAAGTCCAATTTGTCTTTATAATCTTGGATTTCCAATTCCAAATTTGAAATCATGGTATTCCAAACACAAGTATCCTGCCCATGCATCATAGAGACAACATATCTATGAGGAGATGGACTATGATGAAGAGCTGGTCTTTTCATAAGTGCATAATTTATAAAATTATGGGTTACTGAGGCATCCACCATTATTCGGATGGTGTGATCTTTGACTTACCCACGTAATTTTACCTAATCATGTGGACCAAATTCTTGAGGTTTCCACATGTGTTTAGAAACTTGGAACTTATAGGTACTATCACATTGCATGATCTGAACCTTCTTTGCACTTGAATTTTCATCCAAGTTCAAACTTTGGATCAGATGAATCTATTGTTTCCCCTTACCTTTGTCAGTCAAAGAGGCCTTACTATCTCATCCAACCGGATAGGTCGTACTATGATGTCATGGCTTGAGGCATTTAAAATGCAAATTTTCCTTTTGTGCTCTAATAGGATATTCTTGAGAAAGCACGTGTCTAAAAATATGAGGTGTTTTAGACATGCGTTCAGATGAACTTGGCTCTTTGCCCTTGTGTTTAGTGGTATTTCTTTGGAAATGACCACTTTCCTGTGGGACATCTAAACGGAAGTTATCCTCATAAATTTGTGCTACCTTAATTGCTTCATCAAGTGATTTAGGCATGTGTCTCTTAACCTCATTCTGGATTCATTACTTAAGTCCTCTGACAAAACCATGATGCCGATGAAAGTCATCAAGGTTTTTCAATTTCGGAATAACATCTTGGTACTTTTAAATATAAACCGATAATGGCCTTCCTTTTTGTTGAATTCTATCCCATGCCTCCGAGTTATGTTCCTCCTCATTCTCAGGGAGAAACTCTTTCTTAAAGAGACGGGTGAATTCTACCCAGGTTCAAGGTTTTTGATGAGTCTCAGAGATACTCATCCACCACATATAAACCTTAGGGCCCATCGATAAACTGGCCTCTACCACTCTCACGTGCTTAGGGGCATTCTGAAGCTGGTGGACATCGTGCCACTTCTCTAAGAACGTCAAAACTGCATCTTTATTCCTATCCTTATCTTCGCCCGAGAAGTAAGGAGGATGCAGATCCTTTCCCAAAGAAAGATCTACTGGACGGCTTTGACTTACTACTTGCCCCGTAGAATTAGCAAACAGTGGAGCGGTAGGGGTCATCAAGATAAGATGACTCAAGCTACCAGTTAGGTGAAATAAATCTGCTTAGGAGATGGATGTGTTCGGATCCTTCTCCAACAAAATAGACATCGGTGAAGTTGCAATCATATCCATATGGCTACCCAAAGTAATCCGACCTACATCCTTAGGCCTCTGGAGTAAGTCCAAAATAGCCTTAAGGTGAACTTGAATTCCGTAACTTATACCGGGACATTGGACAAACGTCCAACATCCTACTCTATTCTCAATAGCCTACCTTCAAAATCATTCCTCTCGTTTAAGGTGGTGTTGATGTCCCCTCGCAATGTGGTTCCCTCAACGTCTAAATTTAATGCCATTGTAACTATGTTTGATGCATCAATCACATGACTAGGAATTGAAATTGTTCGTGCAGATATATGCAATGCACATGACACTACTGGTGGACTAGTCATGAATGAAGATGCTGCAACAATAGGAACTGAAACATACATTGAATCGCTAGTACTACTCATCAACACAGCATGGCTCGAAGTCCTCTCCATTGCACACAATCCATATACAGACTTACTTAGATTCCTAACATAAGTGGAGTGTGTGATCAAATCAAAAGTATGATGCACAAAATTCACAAGAAAACTTCCCTGATCTGTTTGTGCTTTGAAGTGAATTGGATTCTAGCTGAGAGTGCTAGGATAATGACATGGCTTCTCCTTTAGGAATGGATGGACTTCACAGCTTCACTTTGACTTGCTTCATTCTTCCTTTGTTCTTCAAACTTAAACAACGAAGCAAGACTAGATTCTGATTCGGGTTCGGTTAGGAATAGCTTCTCAAGAGAAGTATTCGGGTGGGAGGTGGCTTCTAAACTCACATTAAGCAGAGATTTATGTGGAGAAACAGAGTATAGATATAAGTTGGAGAGATTTGGTGCCACTGTTATCTTCCTAGTGTAATGGTTGATTGTCTCCGTCGGGTTGTAGAGGATTTGTGTTCAAAACCTACCTGAGCAATGGCTATGAAGTGTTCCATTTTTTTCCTTTTGTCTACTTTAGATCTTTGTAGTGTTAGCAATAAATCCTCAGCAAACATACTGATGCAAACGCTTGGAAGAAGAGCACTCTCTTGGGGGCTTATAGGTTCAAACCCTACGTGTCACTGCTGCAATCGATGTGTTCATTTTGTTGTGCTCTAACAGCTCTTTCATGATCACAATCCACATGTCCATGTATTAGAATCATCCTCGGATGGATTAGGAAGATGAAAGAGAATAGAGGAGCAAAGAAGAGCCTCAAAGCACATTGTTAACATTGCTCTAATGGCAGATATCATGGGCTCGATAAAGGAACCTACCACCATTGAAGAAGCCCTTGATGATCCAGGTTGGAGAGTAGCAATGCAGTCTGAGCAGCAATGCAGTCTGAGTATGATAGTATACTAAAAAATGATACATGGGATCTAGTCAACTTGCTGCAAAAGAAGAAGGTAATAGGTACTAAATGGATTTGGAAAGCTAAGTATAAAGCAGATGGAACATTAAAAAAGTATAAGGAAAGATTTGTTGCACAAGTTTTTTCACAGATCGAAGGATTTGATGTTCAAGAAACTTTTCCACCAACAGCACGCATGCCAACTATTCGGATGGTACTTGAAGTAGTTGCACAAAAGGCCTAGCCTATTTTCCAGATGGATGTCAAATCTGCATTTTTGAATGGTCACCTCAAGGAGGAGGTATATGTATCTCAACCACCAGGTTTTGAGGTGCCCAATTCAGAAAATAAAGTTTGCAGGTTGAATAAAGCTTTGTGTGGACTTAAGCAAGATCCACGGGCTTGGTACCAACGGATAGATAATTTTTTTAAAAATATGGGTTTTGAAAGAAGTACTTTTGATGCTAACTTGTATGTAATGAAAAGGGATAGCAAGCTAGTTGCTGTCATTGTATATGTAGATGATTTGATCATTACACAAGATCATTAGCAACTCATCAATCAAACTTGGATGAGCTTGGGAACTGAGTATGGCAAATGAAGGATGGTATTTTCATCTCACAACAAAAATATGCCAAAGAAATTCTCAAGGCATCTGGAATGATGGACTGCAAACCAACTAGCATACCTATGCAGGTAAATCATAAGCTATCTATGGATGATAACATGTCTGATGTAGATGCTAAGAAGTATAGGAAGCTTGTTGGAAGTCTCATTTTTCTGTGCAACACTAGACCAGACATTTGCTGTGCTACTGGAGTGTTAAGCAGGTTTTCGAACAGACCTAAGGAGAGTCACTAGAATGGTGGAATGCAAATTCTAAGGTACATTGCAGGAACCTTGGTCTTTTCTATACCACAGGTGATACACTTCAAGGATATTGTGATTCACATTAGGATGGAGATTATGATTCTAGAAAATCAGTTTCTGGATATTGTTTCTCACTTGGTTCAGGAATATTTTCTTGGGTAAGTAGGAAGGAACCAACTCTCGCACTCTCCTCCACTGAAGCAGAGTACAAAGCAGCTTGTTTTGCTTCTTGTGAGGAAGTCTAGTTAAGGAGAATTCTTGCAGATCTAGGCTTTCCATCAAATATGGTGAGTGTACTCAAGTGTGATAATCAAAGTTGTATGGCTATTGCAAAGAACCGAGTACTTCATGCTCGCACCAAGCACATAGAAGTACAATAACATTACATTCATGAGCTAATTGAAGATGGAATTGTGCAGCTAGAATATTGCCCAATAGAGGAAAATTGTGTTGACATATTCACTAAAGCACTTGGAAGAGAGCAGCTTAACAGGCATCTTCAACACATGGGCGTAGGACCGAGACGGATTTGATTTATCATCGGTAAACATTGAGGGGGGGTGCTAGTATATGATCAATGTCTACCCCTCATGATTGTATGCACATTTTGTAAGGGTCCCCAATTGTGGAATATTCCTTGTCGGAGTAAAAAATCATTTATATTTGTTAGGTCCATTCAACCGGTCTAAGCCGTGTATGGCAATTACACGGGCTATGTCCGCCCATGCTCTACTGCCCATCTATAGCCGTCCACGGAAGGCCATCCATGATCCTATATATACATGACTTCTACACCACTTGAGACATCGAATTGAGCCAGCATACCTCTACCTTGTATCTCCCTATCTAGAGTTGTCTAGATCACCATTTAAGTTGTACCTTGAGAGTGCATAGGTGGACAATGCCATCATCTTTGTATTGGCTCCTAGTAGAAAATTATTGAGATTCTCCTATATCTGTTATCTTCTCTACTATTGCTCCTGTGTTATATTGCATAACTATTTTCCTACAACTAAACCAATCATAAATGTTGGAGCACGACCATCGAACATGGAGTTGTGCAATGCACATGCTTGATAACTAGATAATGGAATTTTCTTAGTAAAAGAACTTATCCATTTAGTTGTTTGAAATTTGATCTCAGTGTGTAAGTATTAGGAAGTAAAACATCCCTATGTGTTATGCTTTTTTGAGTTGTGAAATGACATATGTGATTTCATCCTCATTCAAGCTCAATAACTTAGTCTAGCGGGATGTCAAATGTGCTTTTATCTTTAGCTATGGAACTAGTCACTCATAGCAAAACAAGTGTCAAAGAAAGAAGCATTGCCAAATAGATTTAGTGGTTGTCCTTCTTTGGTTAATAAAACCATGGTTAAGTGCTTTGTCTCATGATTTAAAGGCATTGTTCATCATAGGCACATGCTTGGAGTCTGAAGCATAGAAAGGTAGAACCTACATAAGCATCTTGATGCTTCAACCATAAGTTTCATGGTTCAAGCAATTCAGATTTTAAAATGAGAGTGTTGTGCATTGTATTGCTTACATAGCTACTTGGATCCTCAAACTTGCAAGTCAAAATTGAGTGTACAATTAGCAGGTAATAAAATAGCTGAATTGAGTAAAATACAAGGTCTTATTACACCTACTTCTAAGAGCTTATTGTTTATTGCTATTTCCTGTTTTTGCAATAGGATTCTTTCTTTCCATATGTTGTATCATTGAAACAATAATCTATTGTGGTATATAGAGAAGCAGAACCTTAAATTTTGAGGTATAGTATAGAGATGAATCATTTTGCTACAAAGAGGGTGTTTTATCTGGATTTTTTAATGCTCTTTGAGTTGTCATTGTGCATTTTACATATTTTAAGAATCCCGATTTGAATTCCAAGAGATTATATTATCTTGGCTTTGAGCATTGAGACTTTTCAATGTGGTTTGTGAGACAAATATAGAAGGTCAATTCATGAACTCACGCTCGTTTATAGGTTATTAATATCATCCATGTAATAATTAATGAAGAGTATCATGAGATGAATGGTTATAACTTGCAGATGTCTATGTTATTATTCATGTGATAGAAGCATTGATCGTGAAAACTTGCTTTCTACCATTGCACATATGTGATCCAATCAAGAAATAAAGATTCTTTTTAATACTTTATTATATCTTACATTTTGATTCATGCAGTATTGATTCTAAAATATTTTTCGTAATACACAAAAAACTGTTGATAGGTTTTTGGGTTTTATAACTTTGATGTATTCAATATGTACTTATTTTTAATTAAACTTCTCTTGCTCAGGTTTTCATTATGTCTCAATGAAAATTGTTACAATTGTTCAAAAAGGTCTCCGACAAAAAAAGAAAGGATGTGGTAGAAGTGCCATGTAGAAAGTCCATAAATGAGATCATGCATGATCTTTTTGGGAGTGAGGTCAATGTAGAAAAGTTGAAGATTCAACGATTCAAAAGGACATGGGAACTTGAATTTCCTTTTCTTAAACTTGTGGTTGATAGAAGAGGAATGGATGAAATGCATATGGTGCGAGAAGTATAGAGTAGAAGGACCATGGGGAAAAGGTGATGGTTGTAAGATCATATTAAATAATGCTATAAGAAAACATAACTTATCCATTGAACATCTATTAGTTGATCATGATGATTTAGTGAATAAAAAAAAAAAACTTCCATGGCATGTATCTTTGTTGTATGGACACAGCAAAAACCAGGTTCTCACATGTATGAAACTTGCGTTTTTTTAGCTAAGCAAGATTGAGCTTTGATGAAATATGAGGCACTTTGTGATCTGGCGAATGCAATGGATGTAAAAGATATGCCACAACACAAAGATTATTCATCTTATATTAATGCAGCAGTAGGGAAAGATTTTCTTGTGTGCATTTCTAAGTATTTGGAGATTCAACAAAGGAATGATTTTCTAAGAAGTCCCTGTTACGCATTGATGCATGACGAGTCAAGAGATAAGAGCTTCGAGAAGCACTTGATTGTATATAATTCGTTTTTAGAAAATGATGGCTTTGGATGTCGTAAATGTCATTTTTTACAATTGAGCGCTATCAAAGATAGACATGCCAATACAAAATATGATGCACTTATGAACATGATTTGTGGAATGGGTTTGAATTTGAAGCCTAAACTAGTCAAGAACTCATCGATCTTTGTGTCGGTTTAGACAAACCTAGTGGTATAAGCTCCATGAATGAATAAAAGTGAGCTATCCAGCATTGATTGATTTTTAAACCTCTGCCTTGACTTTCTTCCATGAAAGGGTCATTCAGCTTGGTAGTGGTCCTATAAGCACTTTCAAGAGAGCTGTCAAATAACTTTTCTCTTTATTAAGCTCATGATCACTCCATTCAGTGAAAGATTAAGCGTTATTCATAGTTTCGAGGTAGGTTTTTGCATTCAAAATTTATATTTGTGCCTCAACCATATTGGTTGCATGTTCCAAGATGCCCACTTATGATTCAAGGGCATCACTAAGATTTTCGTGATGCCCAGGTCCGGGCATCAATTTTGAGCACTAATAGAACTCCAAAGAAAATTCTTGAACTTTGAGCTTTCTTGCCATCACCTCAGCTAAATCAATCAACTCTATAGTGATTGTACTTCCTTTTTGGTTAGTTTGAATACAGACTTTGCTTGCAAATCCATTTTTTATACACTTTGACGTGTTTAAATATACCATATAACATAAAAAGGACTCAAATGATCATTATACAAGACACACCAATGGATGCGATTTCTTATGACCCATCAGCATTAATACTGAATGTTTATGTAAGAACATGAGGAGGCGTATTTTCTTGACCTCATGACTGTCATATATCCACAATTCTTCCTGTTCGATTGACGTTAGTTTGGTAGATATACATCTTATGCGTCTTTTTTTTTTTTGTGGTTGATGATTGGATTTATGATTGCCCTTAAGATTTCAGAAAAGACTCTAAAGGTGGTTATACTGTCCTTTAATTTTTTATTTTCATTATTTCTTTTACGGAGTACTTATATATATAATCGATGTACTTTATGCTTGGATATATCTTTCGTCAGCAATTAGTACCCATATATTTGAAGGATTATTATTATATTTTGATTAATGTGAACTATGTACTTTCTTCATTCACGATTAGGTCTATTTTTGTATCCCATAGCTTTAACATATGAACCACATGGGATCAACACGGATGGGAAATGAAGCAATTGATAATCTTATCGAAGGTGGGGGGAGGGGGCATACGATGTATTGGCATCATACTATAATATATCTTGTTTAGGACTGTTTCGTGGCATGGAGATTATGCCGTAGAAGAATCTCACTCAAAAGTTATAGCAAGTTTCCATATTCATACAAAAAAATGTTTTGTACCTATAACGGTTTTACTACGTCATTTAATCATCTTCTTCCACTTTGCATGGATGCTGTAAATGAATTGTCATTCCTCTCTAGCCACCTCTATCGCTCATTTTTTTTATATAAATTTATGTCGATTACCAGGTCCATTTGTTTACAACAAACACGCCAATGAAGTCACCCGATTAAGACCAATTTTCCTTTCAAGTATCTGTTCACTACTTTCTCTTCCCATCCTTTTCAGCACCCTCCTCAATCCAATTTCTCACGAGTACCCAAGACAACCCCTTTACAACCTACAAAACCTTCAACCCTTCACAATACGATGATGGATGCTCAAAAAAAGAGATCCCATATCACTTGTTGGCCTATGGTAAGTTTGATCATACTAAAGCAAAATGTAGGTTCTAAACTAGTGACATGAAGGCCGGGGAAGCTCAAGTACACAACATGGAGATAGTTCATGAAGACACTCAACCTGATTGGACCGAACTTTCTATTCATTCTTTACTTTGCATGCAAGGTACTATTGATGGTAAATTTGTTAATATTTTACATGATAATGGTAGTTCGGATTATTTTATTTCTTATACATTAGTCCAAGCTCTCCAGTTACATCCACTTCCTTCTATGTATAAAGTTAAGGCTGCATTTCAAGGAAATAGATATAATGTTAGAAGTGAAGTGCATAACATTTAGATTATATAGGTTCATACATAGATGAATGCAAATTCTTAATTGCTTCTTTGCAGTCCTATGATGTTATACTTGGTATGCCTTTTCATCATAATTATAATTCATGCATTGATTATCATACACAGAGAGTTAGTTTAAAGTTTAACAATCAAGATATTTCTTTGTTTCCAATGCATGACTTCCAACCATTTCCATTAATTAGGCATACTCATGTAAAAATGTGCATTTATGAAAGGCTACTGTCAGGGGAGCACTAGATTGTGCTCTCTCACTACACTAGACAAAATTTTAGAAATATGCTTCCGATTACAAGAACACCCACATAGGGAAAATGATACAAGAATATGTGACTGGTACACGAATTCCCACAACCTGGGACCGATAGGAATGGAAAACTCGACTAGAGATGATACAGGAGATCCCATAACCCGGGATTGTAAGTATGAAACAAGATATCAGGATTACAAGAATTCCCTTCAGCGATATGAACTAGATACAAGAAATAACTAGAAAGGATCTTGTACTACGAGATTACAACAAGACAAGAAAGGATGTCCATGATACAAGACTAGACATGACGAGAGCAAGAGACAAGAGTAGAACTTGAACTGGAACTTGAAAGTACTTACTTGGTGATCACGATCCCTTGATCTCCCAAGACTGGCATCCATAAGACTGAGAATGAATGTGGCAAAACCCTCCTTATATAGTTGTTCAAAGGTGGTGCTCTATGGGGGTTACGAATTGATGACATCATCAATCCAAAATGGGACTTGTGAATATCATACTCGAGCAAGAAGACAGTCGATCTTAGGGTTTTGCACATTCCGGATGCAATGGAAGCATTACTTTCTCCAAAATCTGAGCCAATCATGAGATATGGAAAGTCACATGGAATTTAAGGTTTAAGATTGTTTCCTTTGTATCCATGACATCACCTCCCCCTCAAGTGACGAGTTCCATGAGGAGCGGCCATGTTCTTTAGCCTAGGTTTCATTGGATTCTTTTTAAAAAATTCACGAACCTTGATTTTTGCTCTTTCAAGATTTTCTTGGAGCTCACAATTACGATCACCGATGTCATATGTTTACCAATGAATAAGGCATTCCAATCTTCCTTGAGAGATCCTTGAGCCTAATACATTCACGACCTCAAATTCTTCATGATCGTCAATCTTGAAAAGTGGTGAAGGACTGGGTAGATAGGTCCTTTGAGCTTTTAGTGGTACGTCGTAGTGTTTCCAAGATCTTTGATGGAGCGCTTTGAGTAAGCACACCTCCTTTATTGAATATGAACTCCTCCTTTTCCTTTATCTTCTTGTTATCTTCATAACATATATACTCCATATCATTTCTTATGACTTTTTGGGCTTCAAAGGTTCTTGATTCTGATTCTTGAGGAATAGTTTCTTCATTACTCAAGACTTCTAACTCTTGGACTTGGCTTTCTTTCAACAACTGATTCTCACACTGAATTGCTTCATTAATAGCTTCATCTAAAGTATTTAACTGAGATGACAACCCTTTATTTCATCTCTAAGACCACTGTGAAATCGATTAACTAGATATTCTTCTTGATATGCAGATCCTTGAAATACAATTTTGAAATCTAATGTGAATTCTCCAACTGAGCGATCACCTTGTTGTAACCTCTATTCAAAGTCTCAAAAGTTTTTTATATATATATCATCTAGAGTAGACTCGATATTTTTTTAGTATGGATATGGAATCCATCATGCTTGGCACAGTCTTGATGTGGATAGTCTTGCCAAAATGTCAAGGGAGCACTAGATTGTGCTCTCTGACTACACTAGATAAAATTTCACAAATATGCTTTCGATTACAAGAACACCCACGTAGGGAAAACGATACAAAAATATGTGGCTGATACACGAAGTCCCACAACTCGGGACCGATAGGTATGGTAAACTCGACTAGAGATGATACAAGAGATCATACAACCTGGGATTGTAAGTATGAAACAAGATATCAGGATTACAAGAATTCCCTTCAGGGATATGAACTAGATACAAGAAATAACTAGAAAGGATCTTGTACTACAAGATTACAACAAGACAAGAACGGATGTCCACAATACAAGACTAGACAGGAGGAGAGCAAGAGACAAGACTAGAACTTGAACGGGAACTTGAAAGTACTTACTTGGTGATCAAGATCCCTTGAGCTCCCAAGACTAGCATCCACAAGACTGAGAATGAATGTGGCAAACCCCTCCTTATATAGGTGTTCAAAGTGGTGCTCTGTGGTGATTACGAATTGATGACATCATCATGACATTATCAATCCAAAATGGGACCTGTGAATATCATAATCGAGCAAGAAGACAGTTGATCTTAGGGTTTTGGCATGTTCCGAATGCAATGGAAGCATTACTTTCTCCAAAGTCTGAGCCAATCATGAGATATGGAAAGTCACATGGAATTTAAGGTTTAAGATGGTTTCCTTTGTGTCCATGGTAGTTATGACTCATGTATTGTTCTTTCAATAACATAGTTGATTACAAACATTCACTTCCTAATGCACATAGGTCATTTATGGCTTCTTATAAGGATTGTTTTATGACTTATTTTTTTTCTAAACCATCTTCTAGGGGACCTCTTGACCATAGTATAGACTTAATACCTAGTAGTTCTCCTCCCCATAAAGCACCTTATAGGCATGGACCTTTATATAAAAAAGAAATAGCTAACCAAGTTAAGGATCTTCTCCACAAAGGACTTATAGGACCTAGTTCTTCTCCCTTTGGAGCACCTATTCTCTTCGTGGAGAAGAAGAACATAACTTATAGGATGTGCATTGACTATAGACTGCTCAATAAGATCACAATTAAAAATAGATATCCTATTCCTAGGATAGATGATTTGCTAGATAAACTTTGTGGAGCATGTGTCTTTAGTAAAATTGATCTTAAATCTAAGCATCATTAAATATGAATGACACAAAATGACATTTATAAGACTGCCTTCAAAACTCAAACTAGTCATGTTGAATTCATGGTAATGCCTTTTGGACTCACCAATGCACCTACTACATTTGCACGTATGATGAATAATATTTTTCTTGATTACCAAGCTTTTGTTTTTGTTTTCTTTGATGATATACTTGTATATAGTGAGAATGAAAATGACCATAAAAAAGGTTTAGCAACTATCTTTCATTTGTTATGCAGAAACAAAATTTATGCTAATCCTAAAAAGAGTTATTTCTTCCAAAAAGAATTAGATTATTTAGGCCATATTGTTTCTAGTCAAGGCTTTCATGTAGATCCAAAGAAAATTCAAAAGAATTGAAAAATGGCATGTCCCTCAATCTATGAATGATGTATGTTCTTTTCTAGGTTTATTTGGTTTTTATAGGAAGTTTGTAATAGGTTTCTCTTATCTATTACTTCCACTCACATTATTATTGAAGAAAAAGATAAAATTTGCATGGGGATTAGCACAACAACAATCTTCTGCAAAATGCAAACATGCACTTTCTCTTGCACTTGTTTTGGAGTTATCAAATTTTGCACAAACTTTCTGTGTAGTCACAGATGCTAATGGTTTAGGTATAGGTTGTATTAATGCAAAATGACCATCCTATTGCATTTGAACATAGAAAACTAAAGCCTTCTGAAAAGAATTGTAGTACATATAATAAAGAACTTTTAGTTGTTGTGCATGCTTTAAAAATTTGGAAACATTACCTTATGGGTTCTAAAGTTCTAATCAAAACAAACTCAAAGGCTATAAAGCATTTATTAAATTAACCATTGATTTCTGACAAACAAACTAAATGGGCTTAATTCATAAAAAGGTTTCAATATATGATTCAATATCATTCTGGCAAAGCTAATGTCATAGTTGGTGCCCTTAGTCGATTCCCATCCCCCCCAAAAAAGTTCATTGTTCAATCAATAATACTTATTTTGTTTATATTCATTCATTTCATGAAATGATTCCCACTTATGCATCTGATTTGTATTTTTCACAAACATGGAATGATTTCAAATATTATAAAACATTTAGTGAGGATCACTACACTTTTCATAATGGATTCTTGTATTTCCAACACAAGTTATGCATCACACAAGATTTCAAAGAATTTGTTATGAAAGAGATGCATGAGCCACCACATATGGGTGATAGGGGCATACAAACTACTATTTCTACATCTAAAGAATTTCTCTTTTGGCCAAATATGGAAAAGGATATTACACAGTCTGTTTCCCATTGTATTGTTTGTCAATGTGTGAAACAACATCATGGTAAAGCATTTCAATTATTAATGCCACTTCCCCTGGCTAATGGACCATGGGGAAAAAATATCTATGGATCTTATTACTGTTCTTCCTACAACTTCATCTCATAATGATATGTTTTTTATAAATTTTACAGGTTTAGTAAACAAGCATATTTTATTCCTTGTTAAAAGACTCTTTCTGCACCTCAAGCTTCTAAGTTATTTACTAAATGTATTTTTACACATCATGGTTTTCCAAAAGTTATTCTTTCATATCGAGATTTTCATTTTTGCAATCACTTTTGGGTTGCGTTACTTCAAAATTTGTGT
Source organism: Ceratopteris richardii (assembly GCA_020310875.1). NCBI lineage: Eukaryota > Viridiplantae > Streptophyta > Polypodiopsida > Polypodiales > Pteridaceae > Ceratopteris > Ceratopteris richardii. The sequence goes on along the minus strand of CM035441.1, from coordinate 96,675,744 downwards.
TCCAAAATAGACTTTAGCTCTACATTTCATCCTGAAAGTAATAGGCAAAGTGAACCTACAAATAGTGCTATTTTAGATTTATTATGTTATTATTTTTTAGATAATCCAAGTAATTGGGATGAGAAACTTCCTTTACTCCAATTTGCATATAAAAACACAACACATGTCACTACTCAATATGCACCATATGAAATTATTTATGGTAAAAAGCTTCCCACTCCCATGTCTATCACTCAAAATAATATTTCTATGGTTGATTCTTTTGCACAAGATCATATTTCTATATTTCATTAGATCCATAAGCACATTAAAAAGAGTCAAGAATTTGACATGCATAATCTTAATATAAGATGAGTAGCTAAATAATTTAATGAAAATGACTTTGTGTGGTTACGAATAATAAAAATCCCAAAATATTTCAAAACATCCTAGGGTTAAACTTACACCACATTATTATGGACATTTTCATATTATTCAAAAAATTAATGAGAATTCTTTTCGATTAGACATACCTTCTCATTGGAATATACATAATTGTTTTCATATTAGTTTATTGAAATCTTTTAAAAGAACTTTACCACTCACTCCTATTTTAGATGATCCTCCTTTACTAGAAGAGGATGCTAAAATTTTGGTTCTAGAGAAAATACTTAATTATAATGTACTACTTCATGCACTCATGAGAAATATTGTAGATATTTAATTAAATATAAAAATCGCTCACTTGAAAAATCTCAATCGATTCATAAGACATCGACAACTCCACATTATGATCATTTGATTTCTGCATATCAGTTGTAATCACATTCAATGCAAGTTTTCCAATTCCATGCATGTGCTTGTACATGGTACATGCTTATGATTGTTCAATTATGGGACATGTGATTTGCTATCCATGTCTAATTTATTCTTATCAACTAAGGCCAATTGCTTGTCAACTGTGGGGGGCATGTTATACTTAATGGAATAACGGAATATTATATGGATTTTAATATCTTGAGGGTTTTAATGTGATTGTGTTTTGACTTAGCAAGTGAACACTCACGAAGTGTGAATGCATGTGGACTTATAGAGATATTTTTTAAGATAGTTAAAAGATAATGTTTTAGATATTTTTTGTAAAAATAATAGATCGCTTTAGAAACCGATGTTTTTGTAAAAATAGTAGATCGCATAAAAGTGAAGATTTTTTAAATAAAGTAGATTCTTGTAAATGCATGCTTTTCCAAGCATCGCCCTCATGTATCTTCTATTTAGGACATTATGAGAAATACTTATAAATACATATACTATGATAGCCTCATCCATAAGAGTATGTGGGTGGAGATTGTACCAATTCTTGTGTCTAGTCTCTTGTCTCCATCTACTCTATTTATGCTTGTGTGAGATATTGTTTCTGTACTATCTCTATGTATGTGCATCTACAAGATCCGATCAACATAGGTAGAAGAATAGAATCGATGCAGGGTTTTGATGGGGATTCATTTGCATGTTCACTTTGATTTGGGACATTAGGGTTTTCAATGCATTCTATTTTTAGTGGCTTCTTGTCTAGTAGACTAAAAACCTCTCTATGTCCTATTTTTGTTGATATGTATCCTTAAGCTAGATGAATTGTAACCTCCAACTATAAAATCTATTCTTGCCAGAGGACTAGTTCTTCCAAAAGCTCTAAGTCTTTGCATACTAAGAGCCTTTGTTGCATGGTATTCTTCCCTAAGTGTAAAGATAGGGATACTTCTCATAGGCATTCAATGATATGACCTTTCATCCCTATCATATGAGCTATGGTTGGAATGAGTTGTACCTTTAATTTCTCAACTAATGGAGTGCATATATTTCTTGAAGTTGCTTGTGTCAACTAATGAGTCCACTAATTGATACTCTTCCCTACCAATGCCTAGGTCTAAGTATGGTTGTCGTATTTGAATACCTAGGGTTTTTACTTTGTTAGTGTAGTAATTTGCCATGGGGATAGGCTCTTCTCCTCACAAGTACCTTTCATCATGTTTTCATGTCCATTATTTCCTTTTCTTGATCTACTCTAAAGCTTCTAATCTAGCTTCTTCCCATATCCTTTCTACCTCTTTCTTTCTATTTTGTGCACCTAAGAGTCTTACTAACATTTGTTCTATTAAGGGCTCCTTATATTTCTTGAATCTACATCCACTTATGTAATCGAGTAAGATATCTCCATCTAGCGTGGCTAGGTTAATGGCTCCACCTGTGGAGATTCTATTTACAAGCAATGGTCCATATCCTCATTGTTGTAGTTTCTTTGCACGGTGTTTCAATGTATAGACGGATACTAATCTCCACTCTAAGGTCTTGTCCTTGATGTGAGCATCTTAATAATCCTTTTTCCTTGTCTTTGTAGCATAGATGCCTGCTACAGCTTGTAGTCTAGACTTGTGTAACTTCTCTATGTGGTCCAATTGCTTTGATAGTTCATTTCCCGTCCACTCATACTCCTTGACTTCTCATAGAGTAGGAGCTGAGAAATCAATTGGTTGTATTGCATTCTATCCATAGACTAAATTAAAAGGTTTAGTTCCAATAGCCATTTTTTATGCTTCTCAAAAAGCCCATATTGCATGATGCAATTGTTTGTTCGAATTTGACATTCCATTGTTGACTATTTTGGTTAGAAGAGTACATAAAAGTTTATTTGATTTTTTTGCTTGTTCGTTAGCTTGTGAGTGATAGGGTGCTGATTTTTTATGAATCACTAGAAATTCATTCATGAGCAACTCAATGAATTCATTAATGATGTGTGTACCACTATCACTTATAATCTCAATCGGTAGTCCAAATCTAGTGAATATGTTTTCAATAAGAACTTAGTGATAGTTCGATCATCATTCTTCCTAGTGGCTTTAGCTTCTAGCTTTTTTGGTCAATAGTGTGTAGTCACTATAATGTATTCAACATGAGATCCTCAAAAGAAGCACCAACCCACCGATGGTTCTGGTCCACTATAGTATCCACAATTCTAGTGTGTCAACTTCTAGTGATATTGTTAACTGAGCCTCCATTTCCCCTACAGTGCATGGTGGAGAGCCAGACATGGGACAACGAAATACATTCAACTCTCTTCCATAGGTCATCCCCATCAATTTTGATGTCTTGAAGACACATGATGTCCATGTTTAAGCTTCTATCACAGATCCATTGGCCAATAATGGTTGCTCTTGAGGGGTCCAAAAACCCTCTAACATTGAGTGACACGAATATCATTATCGAAGCTTGAGATCTTTGCTAAGAGGGCCCTTGTCCTGATTATTCTTGTTTTTCTCATCAAATTTTTTCTTTCAGGTAGAGGGGTCCTGACATAGGAGTTTCCCTTTGAGGGATATCTTCCATAGTATCTCAATTGATTCTTTTGCTTTGTGAGAAGGTTTCTTTCAAAATGAGTGTGTTATCTTTTCAAGGAGTCTGGATCCAATTATCAAGCTTTCATTGTCCTAGTTATCTTCATTGTTGGTGGTTAACCCAACCTCTTTGCCATTGTCGTCTCCTTCTTGGTTGCTTTCCTTGCACTTGGAATCCTCAAGGGCTTTCCCATCGTTGAGATAGTCTTTGTGATTCATTCCTCTTGAGAAATTCAATTCATTGACCTCCTTTTCTAAGTTACAAAAGATGTTTCTTTTTGGCACCGAGTGAGAGTGGCTCTTCTCAATAGTTCCTTACAGGCTTCTTATCGTTCTTCTTCTTGCTTTCGTGAAGGGCCGAGGGTTTGTTTCCAAGACTTGTGTTTCCTTCCCCTTCTCAACCTCCAAATGATGATCTTCCGATACGCTCTGGGTGAGTCCTTGAAGCAATTTTGTTCCCTGTTGCATTATCTCTTTTTGGGTTTTTCTTATTCTTCCTAGATTTCAATCTCAGAGGACATTCTTTTATTTCATGGCCCTGCTTTTCACAATGAAAGCAAGCATTTGGAAAGTTCTTGTATATAATCTCCTGCTCAACCAAATTCTCTTCTCCGATGTCTATGAAAATTTTAGAAAGGAGATCTTTGTTTAGATATACTTCAGCACAAATCTATCAGTGCCATCTAGCATTGAATGAGTATTTGACACCTTCATATATGAGGCCCCGAGGTCTTCTCTCGACAGCAGGGGCCGACCGATAATAACTTTCTTACACAAGTGCAAGTTATTCATAATAATAACTTCTAATAAATTTTTGTTCCTAAAGTTATTCACAATATTAACTTTTAATAAAATTGCTTTCCCAAATTAATTTGAGAAACCTTTTTGAAGGTTGAATCGTGTAAAGAGAAAATCTTGCTAAACACTGTAGAAGTGCAATACATTGTATGAATTATTTAACGATAACTATTTTATTTTGCAAACCATAAATTTTCATGTTAAATATAGTATTCAAATCTATACATATTACAAAGAGACGTCCATTTCATAGGATGGTCTTCATGAAAGGGAAGCTCTTTTTGAAAGGAAAGAGGAGGAAAAGGAAGTCAACAGGGAAAACGACATTTGGTGAAAATGGAACGCCAGAATTTTAGATGTTTGTAGAGACGAGGCGCATATTCAATCAGACATGGAAGCAGAGGCAGAGAATGAGGGGTTGAGATGTTTACATCGTGGATCGAGCTTTGGAGGGTCGTCCCTTGCGCTCTGGACGCCTGCAGCGGGGACGAATGGGGAGATCACCGAAGGAGGTACGACGACACAGCCCGAAGCGTGCACAACCTCTGTAAGATCGCGCTTAAGATCACCTTACCGCTATTGCGCTTCTCAGTAGTTCCATGGTTGAGACACGGTGGCGCGTACGCACTTGCTGACAGCGAACGCACAATGTCTCGACCACCCGTTAGAGGTTCCTTCGAGGCAGGCTCTCCTGTGAACCGATGCACAAGCTCTTTAAAGCTGAATTTGTCTGCCGTGAAGTTTCTAAAAGAAGGGGACTGGGGAGCCGGCAGAAGTGTGGGTTGGTCCTCTGCGATGCTGCTCGATCCATCGCTTTTAGATCTACAGAAGAGAGGTCCATGGTTGCAACGTTGCGATGCATATAGGCAAGTGGAGAACGGAGCCAAACAGCTTCCGCTAAAAGGTGAAGGTTGCACCAAGGGAGCCTCTCCTGTGAAGCGATGCACTATTTCTTTGAAACTGGACTTGTCTGCGAGAAACTTCCTAAACGGAGTTGACGGAGAAGCTTCCCGCAGAGGACTGCTATATCTACTTTCCAGACGGCCGCGCTTGCCGAACGGGCCTGTGGTAGCCGCATGGTCCAAACGCTGCTTCCACCCCGTCCCGCTCAATTCCCCACTTGTCGACGAAGAGCCAGCCGCTGCATCCCCGCATCATGTATATGCCTCATTGTAAGACTGTACATGGTTTGGAATGTCACCTTCCGCCATAGCTGCCTCTGCTGAGTAACATCAGCGTAACGGCAGTGTAATACTCTTGAGGCGATTTGGATTGTATCCTTGCAAAGGATATATAAACGTGTCAAGCTGAAGCCTGCACTGTAGCTATGGCCGTAATCCGTGACGACTAGACGGTAGAGCTGTCCAGAGGCTCCAAAATTTGCCATGTGCAATTTGAATTCAAAGACCATCTGATTACGAAACTGCATAGATCACCTGTGTTGAGCTGGTGAGGATGCCGACCAAACAAAGAACCGTCGATCAATATATTTCTCGCTTATGGGAGGCGATGGATGTGGTCGACTGTTTCCTTCTTAAGAATGATTATATTTTCTCAAAGGTTTCATGATCCTAGATGCCTATCATGTGCTCATGACAATAAGCATTGATCTCCTCATGTATGTCCCACCTAAAGTCTCTTGTTGAACACCATTTTGTAACTTAGTTGAGCTTTCTTATAACATTCTTTTTCAAACAAAAGTTCTCTTACTATCATTGTAATCCATGTCAATCAAAAACCATCAAGATCGAGCAGACGTCATAGCTAAGCTCATTGCTAAGGTTCTAGTGAATCACATCAATAATGGCTTGAAGAAGACCAAAACAAATTTATCAAAGGGAGTTCTATATAAGAGGCCTCTGTGAACAGCTTGAAAGACATTAATCGACATTAATCATGCAAATGAGTTCAAACAAAACTTTCTCTTTTTGTAGATAGTCTTGACAAAGGAAACAATAAATTGAAGTGGGACTTCACATTTCAATCTCTTAAGGATTTGGGATTTGGGACTATATTCATCATGTTTATTTCCATAGTTTTAGCCATTTTTAGTCTCAAATTAATATCAATGGCCCAATTTTCTCTTCTATCATTCTCTAAACGTCCATGCGATAGGTTTGCTCATTATCTCCATTGCTTTTTGCTATTGTTGCTAATGATCTATAATTCGCCCTTGATAAATGCATGAAATCAATAAATATAAGAGGGTTTTCTATACTCTAATGCCAAGATTCAAATGTTTTTGAGATTTTCTGTTTCTCTATAATGAGGATCAGTGTCTTTCTTAATTTTGAAATGCCTTGATATTTTCTACATGGCCTGAGACTCTAAAATCAACCACTCTAGACTATGTTTAAGATGATTTCCAACCCCTTCCATAATTCTTGAATGATCAAGGGTGCATTGAATTTGAATTAGAAAATTTTTTCTACATGCTTGGCATCCCCATAGATTTCAAGATTTTGATGAGACAACATTAGGAGTACTTGTTCAAAAACCTTGATTTCAAGCCCCAATACTGGAAAGCAATGTAGTTGAATATGGAAGACAAAACAATGGTGATCAAGAAAATTGTTGACCGAATCTTGGAGATGCATGTACGTAGAGATAGTACAGAAATGGAATCTCACAAAAGCATAAACATAATAGATAGAGAGATGAGACTCCACACAATATTGGGTATAATCCCCCCACAAAATCTAATGAATGATTCTATCAGAGTATGTGTATTTATAGGTATTTCTCATTACATCTTGAATAGAAGATACATGAGGGTGGCTCTTACACATTCCATGATAGAGGATAAGTTCTTAGAGTTCATCTCTCAGGTACCTCCCACGTATATGGCGGTAGACTCCTCCCAGCCTCACTCCTAGCGGCCTCACTCCTAGCGGCCTCACTCTTGTCGGTCTCACTCCTGCAGGCCTCACTCCCGCCGGTGTCACTCCTACCGGTGTCACTCCTGCAGGTGGTGCTACTCTTGCTGGAGGTATGTCTCTTAACTTTATGACTCCACCACGACCATCTTTTCATCCATCCCCTATTGTCTCTAGTAGTAGACATGTGCATTTGACACCTCAGTGTGATACAGGTGTTGGCTTGTCTCATAGATCGAGGTCATGCTCTAGAGCAGGAGGTTCTAGGAGTGGAACTACAGATAGGTCTAGAGGAGGTGGTTGTTGTGGAGGCAATGCAACGGACGTTGTGTCGCCTACTTCTACTCCTAGAATGAGTACCTTAGATGTAGGTATGCCAAGTGCTACGCCACGTGGAACACTATGTACACCTTGGGGTGCTCATGAACATGATGACTCCAAGGTATATAGTATCCGAGATGGAGCTTCGGTGATGGATGTGGCTAGAAAAGAAATGCATGCATGTATACAAAAGCTTTGCTCCATACAAATTGGACACTCCATCATTTTGAAATGGAGTGAACAAGATAAAGATCGGAAGAATTATATCACAGAGATGATTTATCAAGAGTTTCGGCCAGCACATGGGCAACCTCTTGTCAGTTCAGAGTGGATTCTGCACACTACACGTGAAGTTATGTCCCATCGAGGATATGAGGCTCATGATGCTTCTACAGCAGGCTTACCAAAGCCTGTATGGTTAGATGCTAAGGAGTGGGATATGATTTGCAACAAGTAGCAGCAGACTCTCACTGATATCGTTAGCAGCGAGTTGCCACAGCCACACGTTTAGATATGGTTGGACCATCACATTTGGGCAGGGGTGGATATAAAATGATGTGTCATAAGTTTATAAGTACCATTTGGTTTATTGAATTTGTTTGTGTTAATCTTTTCATGTATGTTCCTCTAATGTTCTGTATATTCTTTGCAAGAGCTAGCAATGGGTCGTGCTCCAACACGAACGGAGTGTTCATATATTTAGGTAGTGATGTGTGTGAACACACTAGGACTACAGCGTCACTTTTTTCCCTCTTTAGGAGGTTTTTTTCCCTCGGCTTGTATATACGCCTATTGCCCTAATGGGCTACGTATCTTTGTGCATTCTCTAGTAATACATTCAGTATTATGTGTTGTGCTCCAAGCTTCTTCTTCTTCCTTGTGCTATTTGCATGCTTCCATAGACGTTCAACTCCAACAATTGCTATCAGAGCAGGTCGTCGCTTCATCTAGGGTGCCGTCGACACTCCTCTAGTTGCAATCTCAGAATCGCACGAATTTTGGTGAGCATACTCAACGTGTTTTCGAGATCAAAACAGCTTTGCTTTGTGGTGCCAAAATCATGATCTCAGCTCGTTTTGGCCTCCGAACACACTATCATAGTGCTTGTGTAGGCGATTTCATCTTTTTGTGCCAAATGTATATAACAATTTTTGTTTGCAAGTATAAGCGTCTCGAAGTCTGCTACAGGTCTAGCGAAATTTGTTTAGGCATTTTTGTTCAACTTTTTGAGATACAGTTAATTTTCTGCATCAAGGTATTTTAGTCACTTGCCATGGCTGAAAGCAGTGATGTATTCCGTATGTTGGCTATTGAGGATAAGTTGGATGGTACCAACTACCCGTTATGGGCTTATATGATGCAACATGTATTGGTTGGAAAAGGATTGTGGAACATTGTGCAGGGTGTCAGAAAACATCCTATCCCACCTGCAATTGTTACAACTGTAGGTACTAAAGCTGATGTAGAAGGTGTTAAAGATGATGATATTCTGCATATTCCTATTCTCTCTGCGGTTTCTGTTGCACCTACTACAGAGCAGATTCGTTGGGATGGCAGAGATGCCCAGGCACATGCATTGATAGCTTTGTCTGTCAAACGTGCATTATTCACTCTTGCAGAATAGCTAAGGATGCTTCGGAATACACTAACCACATTCTACCAAGCTAGGAATGAGGCACGTGTTGGTTACCTCCGAAAATAGTTGGAGAGTGAGCACATGAATGAAGGTGATTATATGGACAGTTTCCTAATGAAGATCAAAGACTTGAAGGAACAAATGATTTCTGCTGATGACATTATACCAGATAGCTCACTTGTGCAAACTGTTTTGAATGGTCTTCCTCATTCATATGAGAGTTTTCCTTCTACTCTTCAATTGGTGATGAAAGGCAATCCAAATGCCTTATCATTTGAGGAGTTATTCTCTATTCTGTTGCAGGAAGATTAGTCCACGTAGAACAGGTCCATTATGCGAGTTGTAGTTCAAGCTTTTCTAGCTAGTTAGAAGGGCATAGGAAAATGGAGCTCTTCAAGTAGTAAGCAAAAATTTGCTAATTCTGCATATTCGAAGAAGGAAGATAAAGATGAGAAGAAATGAGGAAAGCAAAAATTTTCTTGTAAGTACTATAAAGGGAATGATCATATCATAAAGAAGTGTCCAAAACTGACTACTAAAGAGGCAAAGAAGAAAGAGGTTGGAATGGTTCTTGCAGAGGCCTCTATACCAAAAACAGAGTCTGCTAATCTTGTGCAGGAAGATGAATGGGCATTTACTACTGTCTGCAGTTTTGACCCATCTTCTCATAAGCAGTGCATGTCTGCAGTAGACTCAGATGTTTGGTATTTTGACAATGGGGCGACCAAACATATTACCTTGCAGTGTAGTTTCTTCTCTTCACTCGAGCTTGCCCTATAGGCAATACTGTTACATGCGCCAACAACTCCTCTTATCCTGTTATGGGAGTTGGTAAGATCATTTTGACTACTGTTGATGGTAGTTCTTCCACTTTGTTAGATGCTTTATTTGTGACAACGATCAAGAAGAACATGTTATCAGTTTTTGCATTAGCCAAGATTGGCTTGGTTGTGAAATTTGTTGATGACAGGTGTACAGTTCATGATTTGTCAAATGGCAATGTGATTATTGCTTCTGGCATTTTATGTCATGGGTTGTATAAGCTCATAGACTATGAAAGATCTGTAAATGATTTGGCATGTGCAGTAAATGATTCTCAAGCTATGTCAGATGCAAATCTTTGGCATGCACGCTTTGGTCATCGGAGTTTTGCTAGTTTGCTACACCTACAAAAATCTGAAATGGTGTCCTCTTTGCCCAAACTTGAGGCACCTGGAAAACATGTTTGTGAAGGCTGTATTTTGGACAAAATGTAGTGTTCGTCCTTTCCAAAAGATGGTCTAGTTTGGGCTACTGAAAAATTGTAGCTTGTACATAGTAATGTCTATGGTCCTATGGAGACACCTTCTTTTGGGAATTACCTTTACTTCGTGACTTTCACCGATGATTTTTTCAGGCATGCATGGGTATATCCATTGAAGGCAAAGTCCAAAGTGTTCATGTGCTTCAAATAGTTTTTGGTTTTGGCTGAAAATCTGTTAGCATGTAAAATGGGCACTCTCCGTTCTGATTGAGGGGGGGAATATATGTCTTCTGGTTTTAATGCATTTCTGGATGAATGTGGGATAAAACACCAGTGTATAGTGCCATATACACCTCAACAAAATGGAGTTGCTGAACGAATGAACAGGTCACTCATGGAGATGGCAAGATGTATGTTCAATAGTGAGGCTTTACCACATAGTTTCTAGCTTGAGGCTGTCATGTGTGCAGCATATGTACTTAACAGGTGTCCCACTAAAGCACTACAGTCTATCAATCCATATGAGTCTTGGCACGACCGCAAGCCGTCTGTTCCTCATTTGCATGTTTTTGGTTGTTTGGCATATGCATTAGTGCATGAACAACATCGCAGAAAATTGGATGATAAAGCAATAAAATGTATTTTTGTTGCGTACAGTTATGAAAGTAAAGGCTATCATCTATATCATCCACAGACTAAACACATTCTGGTTAATCATGATGTTGTTTTTGTGGAATATGCTATTCTACCATTGCTTTGAGGTACTAAGGAGACATCTGTTAGCTCCAAGGACATGTATGATACTTTGCTGCCTCTTTTTATAGGTGGACAGTCTAGTGTTGGTCTTAATGAGGCCACTTCCCAACCTTTGCAGGTTTCATGTGATGATGCAGATAATTCCATTTGTGATGCGACATGATGAACTTATTCATGAGAGAGCTGATATTGAAGAGGCAAGAACTATGCCAAAATGGCTGGTGCAGACCTTGCATGACAGCAAATTAGATGCACCTCTATCATATCCTACTCGTTCAGGCTCTCATAGTGCCTCTTTTGCATCAGATGCTTATGCTATAGCTGCATCTAGTCTCTATGATGAGAATGAGCCTATTTTGTTTGATGAAGCACAAAATCTAGAAAATTGGATGGTTGCTATGCAATCTGAATATGATGCTATAATGAAGAATGGTACTTGGTCTTTTTCTGACTTGCCTCCTAGCAAGAAGCCCATTGGCACTAAGTGGATATACAAGCTGAAGCGTAAACCGGATGGTACAGTTGACAGGTATAAGGCTAGGCTTGTTGCAAATGGTTATGCACAGGAAAGATTCATTGATTTTGATAAGAGCTTTGCACCTACATGTTGTATGATTACTATTCGGAGCATCTGTGCACTTGCCGCTCATCATCGTTGGAATGTACATTAGTTGGACATTAAAACAGCATTTATGAATGGTGACTTGCATCAAGAAGTGTATGTTTTTCAGCCTCGTGGCTTTGTCCAGAAAGGGCATGAGAATGAGGTGTGCAAGTTAAAGAAGGCATTATAGGGTTTAAAACAAGCACCACATGCTTGGTATGAGAAGATACATGCCTATCTGATTGCACATGGTTTTGAGAATAGTGCAACTGAAAGCACCTTATACGTTAAGCATGTTAATGATGTGCTTCTGATCATTGTTGTCTATGTTGATGACATGCTACTCACTGGTCCTACTGAGAAGCATATTCCTGATTTTAAGGCTGATTTGCATATCTCATTTGAGATGTCTGATTTGGGGCATTTGCATCACTATTTGGGCATTCAGTTTATGCAAGTTGTTGGTGGAATGGCTTTGTACATTATTGCAGCATTTTGGCCTTGAAGACTGTAAGCCTATTGCCACTCCTATGGAGACAGGTTTAGATTGAGTCTTCATGATGTTGGAGATGCATTTGATCCAATCAATCTATCATGAAACTATATATCACAAAATAAATAAGTCCATAGCTAAGTGGAATAAAACAAAATATGACCCTAATTCCATTGCATACGTAGTGGCAAACCAAGATCTCAAATCAAACATGAAGTGACATAAATTGAAGTCAATATCACAATCCCATTATACATCTCAAAACTTGACATAAGTTGCACTACTCTGATATGGAGGAGCATCCATTATATATCATACATAGTCATTGCTGAAGGCTCTAAACCAAGTGCTCATATACCAAAAATCTCTTTAATGGAGGTTCCACAAAAAAAATAAATTTCCCAAAGTAATCAATGTCTTTGTGGCAAAAATCTACTACTTTGTACTTTGTTGCTTCAAGGCTTATTATCTTTGAGTCTCAAAATGTGCCCTTCATACACATGTTTGGCTATTAAAAAAAATGGCATTTTGTTTTACAAATTTTGCATCTAGGCAAGCACTTAGTAAAAACAATGAGCGTTTATATGTAGCTATTATTTAATCAATTGAATGCAAAAGCTGTTTGATCTACACTCTTTTGGATAATTTTTTTTTATCTAAAATATTCTCAATCTAAAATGTTTACAATCTAAAGTTTCTTCAATATAGAATCTCTTCAATTTAAAATTCTTTCAATCTAAAATCTTTTTTATATAAAACTTTTTTAATCTAAAATATTTTAGATTAAAAATCCTTTTAATAAAAAATCTTTACAATAAAAAAATTCATATTGAAAGATTATCGATTGAAATGAAAGGGCACACAAATTTTTATTCAAGAATATTCGAATAATCTTGACTTTTCTTAACATGTTTCGTAGGTTTTAATATTTTTCTCAAAGAAATGCAACATTGTGTGTGTATAGGTATATATATATATATATATATATATATATATATATATATATATATATATATATATATATATATATATATATATATATATATATATATATATATATATATATATATATATATATATATATATATATATATATGTGTGTGTGTGTGTGTGTGTGTGTGTGTGTGTGTGCATATGCTAGGGGATGGATCAATACCCCTATGCAGCTTTGCAAACTGTAGGCCCTCATAATCTATTTTCTAGAGTGACCTTGAGTCACTATTGTTGCACTCCCTCAACATCTAGATGCAAAAAAATAGTTAAACTTTCTAAAATGAAAATGGGCACTCTCAGTTATCCATAGCACTTTAGAACCCTTGATTAGGAAACTTTAGCATGGAGAGTCAACTTCTTCAAGCTAGACTAGCTCTCGTTGCTCCTATCTGCCTATATGGAGTGGAAAACCCTCATTATTTGCAACCTCACTTGGAGCCTACTCAGAGGACAATCACAAACATACTGTCACAGGTAGGAACTTGCTTACACTCTAAACTAACTTAGGAAGAGAGAAGAGGATGTGAAATTGCACCTCTAAATTGGATTCATACATATATAGGTTGCCAAAAGTGTTTCTACAATTTTGCAAGAATCTCTCAATCAACCACTTAACGTTTTTAGTAACCTATGATTTAGAAAAGTGGTTCAAATATCTTGGTCTCTTAAATTTTTGATATGAAGCGAACAAAGAATAGGTTGACTTATCATCCATTCCTTTGAGACTTTAGCTAAGATTTAAAGAAAATATGCAGAACATTTTTAGAATGGAATGAGACACGGAAACAAGACTTGACCAACACTTGAACAGTAGAACTCTTGAATACCAGAACATTGGAACACATGGGAACATCCTAGAATACGTTTGGTCCTATTTAAGGCTTTATTTTTAACACTCCCCCTCAAGCCTTGAACTTAGATCTACCATGCCAATGCATCTTGACCTCCTTTGCAATCACCTTCTCTTTGATGAAATGGTAGTATACTTCAGTGTGCTTGGACCTAGCATGGAAAACCAGATTCAAAGCTAGATGTACACTACTCATGTCATCACACATGATGGGAATTTGTTTAACCTACAAGTTCAAGTATTTAAAGAGATGCTTCAACCACTTAAGCTCACAAGTGACGAGGGTTAAGGCTCTATATTTAGTTTTGGTGGAAGATAGGGCTAATGTTGGCTGCTTCTTGGAGTTCCACATTGATCATGATTACATCACCACTTGTATTCCTCCTACCGTCCTTCGAACCTACCCAATCTGCATCACAATAAGCTTTCACTTGCAAATCTTCTTCATGTGAATAGAATAAACCTCTTTTTATAGTTCACTTGAGGTATCTAAGAACCTTCTTGGTTTCCATTAAGTGTTGTGCTTTCAGAGTTCTCATAAACTATGAGAGAATGCCTACTACATGCTTGATGTCCAACCTAGTAAGAGTTGCATAGTTTAAAGATTCTACAATGGATCTACACAAATAACATTTTTATTTTTTTCCCCCTTCATGTGCAGTCAGCTTTAAATTCACTTCTAATGGATTTGAAAATTTCTTGCAATTTCATATTCCATACTTTTCTAGTGGATCAAGAATGTACTTCTTTTGCATGAGGTATATGCCTTCCTTCTTATAGATTACTTCTATGCCTAAGAAATACAATTCTCGAAGATTTCAGATCTTGAATTCTTCTCCAAGATTCTTCGTGATCTCTCTAATACTTGATTCATCATTACCTGTAAGAATAAGATCTTCGACAAAAATACAAATATGGACAACAAGATCACCTTGCTTCTTCATGTACAATGTTGAGTCCACATCACATTGTTTGTAGCTACATTTGGCTAAATATTCCACTAGCCTTTGGTTCCAAACTCTTGAGGCTTGCTTGAGACCATAAAGAGCCTTCTTTAACCTACACACATGATGAGGATACGAATGATATTCAAAGCCTTTGGGCTACTACATGAAAAAAGTCTCCTCTAGGTCACCGTTCACCAAAAGCATTATTCACATCTAGTTGGTGGACCTTCCAGCTCTTTGAGGCTAAAATTGTAATGAGAGGGTTGAAAGTCTCCTCAAATTCAATAACATAATTTTGGGAAAATCCCTTGGTGACCAACTTTGCTTTAAACCTAGATATGCTAGCATCTAAATTCCTCTTTACCTTGTATACCTATTTGTTGCCTATCACTTTCATGTCCTTGTTCTTAGGTACCAATGAACAAGTGTGGTTCTCCTTGAATGCTTTCACTTCTTTTTGCATGGCTTGGTTCCATTCTTCATACTTGATTGCATTCTCAAAACATTTAGGTTCTCCACATGCGAGTGCGTGACTCATATATGCATAATGTTTGGCAATGAGAGAGTCATAAGTCAATCATTGAATTGGATACCTTTCTCTTGTTGAGCTTCTTCTCTCTTGAGGGGCTAGAATAAACCTTTCGTTCTTTGTTTTGATGTCTTTACACCTAGAGTTTCTATCTTTTTAAACTCCCTTTAGGTGTTGCTATCTATCTCTACCAATGGATTATCTCGAACATCCTCTTCCTCCTTGCCTTTGATTCTCAAGAACTCTATGCACTTGAACTAGGCTTGCTTCTCAATCTCCCTTTCCATGGAGATGTGTGGATAGCCTTTGATATTTTAGCCTTTGACTTCATACAAGACAACCATGTCATTCTTCTATGATCATCAATTAAGATAACAAAACACCTATTTCCCCTCAATGAGGGCTCCTTGGTTGGTCCCCATACCTCAGTGTGAATGAGGTTCAATGGAAATTTGATCTTTTGTGTAGACTTCTTGAATAGATGCTTTGCTTGTTTCTAGAATGGACATGGATTATAAAAATGTTTCATACTTAGAGATTGGGAACTTGGAAGGCCACTTAACACACCTCCCCTTTGCATACCCTTCATATTTTGAAGGTTTATTTGGATGATCCTCTTGTGCCACAAATCCACCTAAGCTAGTTTTTTGTTGCCAAATGTCAAATAGATGTATGTGAGGAGAATGTTCTTACATGGTGAATATCCTTTCTTCCTTTTTGCCTTTAGCTACCATATTGTAGTCTTGCTTTGGATCTTCCAAAAAGCGTCCTTTCTTTTTGAACTTGACAACATACCCTCTTTCAACCATCTATCAGACTGATACTAGATTGATCATGATTGTCGGCACATGTAATACATCTTTAAGACACTCACGATTATGTTTTTCATCCAAAGGAACATCACCTATGTGTTTGATCCTATGCTCAATGTCATGTGCTTTTTTTACATGCCGTTGTGTGCTTGGTTCATGCAAATTACAAAACATTTCTCTATTGAAGCTCATCTAATTTGAATATCTATTATCAATGTACCATGTGGTGTCTATGCCTTCTTTTGTACCACTTCTTTGCATCATCCATTAAATATTCATTATCTGATGTATTTGAAATATTTGTGAAGTTACCTTGATTCTTCTTGTAGCCTCATTGGGTATCCTTTGAGTAAAACTCCCTTGCTAAGTGAACCCCCTTTCTAAAGTTGTAGCATTCCTTTGTGAAGGCCCTTCTTTGAAGTCAACCTCCTCTTCCTCTAGCTCTTCCTCTCCCCCTTGAACCATAGATTTGACTTGAACCTTTCATCATTGCTTGATCTTCCCTTACCTTTGCCTTGTCCATTGTGCCCACCTCTCTTTCCTTTACCTTTCCTTGCATAAAAGACTTGGGCTTCATTTCCCTTTGAATGACCTCCATTGAGGCCATCTCCTCAATCACCATGAGTGTGACTTATTTCTCAAAATCTACTAATGAGTCCCTCACATATATTAGAGTAGTGAATGGCCTCCATTTATCATCATCTCTTAGTCCATTGAGTGTATGCACTAATAAATCATCATGATCGATGGAGCTGCCTATTGATCTTAAGGAATTTGCAATCTCTTTTTACCTTGTGGATATAATCATTTATGCTACTATTGGAAGCATTCCTTAAGTTTTTCAATTGATTCTTGAGTTCAATCTTTCATGCCTTCATGGAGGTGGAGTACAATCTCTCCAAAGCCTCTATAGATTCTTGGGTGGGTCCAAGTTTTGGATGTGACTGATCATGCTATTACTAATTGTTGAGATAAAATGAATATGACTCTCTTATCTCTTTCAATCCTTTCATTTAACTATATTTCTTTTGCTTTAGTGAATGGCTCTTCATATTCAGGCTTAGACATAGCTTCACAACTAATCCCCATAGTCCCTTACCCATGAGAAAATTGCTAACCCAAAATCTCCAAGGTTGGTAGTTTCCTTATTGAAGTTCTCTATTTGGGAATCATACTCAACCATTGCTAAAGCTTCTATGCTCCTTAAGCCTCCCTTGAGTATGATGGAATATGCAAATTTCGAAATCATTGTATTCTTTTAGCTTCCTCCCTTGATATGTATTGAAGTGTCCTAGCTTGAAAATCCTCTTCTAAAAATTGATGTAGCTTGTCATCTTGCTACAATTCCTTTCCACTAGAGCTTTACCATCTCCATATCCCTAATTTTACCTTCTTCATGTATAGTGAATGCTTTGAAACACGTTGATACCACTATTTAGGGATGAATCAATAGCCCTATGGAGTTTTGGAAAGTTTTAGGCCCTCTGAGGGTTGTTTTCCAGAATGACCTTGAGTTAGTATTGTAGTTCTATCTCAAAATCTAGATGTGGAAAAAAATGAAACTTTATACAATGTAAGTATACACTTTGAGCTATCAATAGCTTTTCATAACCCTTTATTTAAACACTCCAATATGTAGAATCAGCTTTTGCAAGTTAGATGAACTATCCTTGTTGTTGTCTCCCTATGTGTAGAGACACATCTTCACTATTTGCAACCTCACTTGGACTGCACTCAAAGGACAATCACAAAATTTGTACCACATAATATACTATATGAGCAATCAGAAACACTTAAAGTAATTCAAATGGATACCAGAAGAAAGAGATACAACTACCAACAAAATCATGTTGGAAACTAGGTCACTCCTCAAAGAGAGAATAAGGAATGGCTAACTACAAAGAAGTATAAGCTAACATAGTTGCTAACGAAGCAAGGGGTCTTCCTATAGCAACTTCCTTACACTCTAGATTAACTTACGAAGAGAGTAGATGACATCAACTTACACTCAGGACTTGGATTCATACATATATAGGCTCGAAAAAGTGCTGCTATAATTTTGGAGAAATCTATTAATAAACTACTCAACGTTTTTGGTAAGGGATGGTTTAGGAAAGTGGTTGAAACTTATTGGTAGCTGAAATTAGTGATATGAAACTTCTAAATGATAGGTCCACTTGTCATCCATGGCTTTGAGACTTTAGCTAAGATTTAAGGAAAATATTCATATACATACGTACATACATACACACATGCATATGTACATACATACATACATAGATACATGCATACATACATACATACATACATACATACATACATACATACATACATACATACATACATACATACATACCACACACACACACTCAAGAGAAGAGTGACACAAGCATGATCTCTAGATTTTGAAGGATGAAGGATGTTTTTAGTTCTACCATACATGAGGGGTTTAAAATGTACCTTGAGATAGTTGTTGATATATTTAGGTAGTGATGTATGTGAACACACTAGGACCGCCGAGGCACTTTTTTCCCTCTTTAGGAGGTTTTTCTCCCCCGGCTAGTATATACGCCTATTGCCCTAATGGGCTACTTATCTTTGTACATTCTCTTGTAATACATTCAGTATTGTGTGTTTGTGCTCCAAGCTTCTTCTTCTTCCTTGTGCTGTTCGCGTGCTTCTGCAGACGTCTAACTCCAACAATTGGTATCAGAGTAGGTCGTCACTTCATCTAGGGCGCCATCGACACTCCTCCATTTGCAGTCTCAAATTCACACAAAATTTTGTGAGCATACTCAAGGTGCTTCAGAGATCAAAACAGCTTTGCTTTCTGGTGCCAAAATCGTGATTTGAGCTCGTTTCGGCCTCTGAACGCACTATCGCAGTGCTTGTGTAGGCTATTTTGTCTTTTTGTGCCAAAGATATATACCAATTTTTGTTCGCCAGTTTAAGCGTCTCAAAGTCTGCTACAGGTCTAGCAGAACTCATCTGGTCAGTTATGTTCAACTTTTTGAGATACAGTCAATTTTCTGCATCAAGGTATTTTAGTCACCGGCCATGGCTGAAAGCAGTGATGTATTCCGTATGTTGGCTATTGAGGATAAGTTGGATGGTACCAACTACCCATTGTGGGCTTATATGATGCGACATGTATTGGTTGCAAAAGGATTGTGGAACATTGTGTAGGGTGTTGAAAGACGTCATGTTACACCTCTGACTACAGGTACTGCGAATACAAGTGCTAGAGCTGATGAAGATGGTGTCGAAGATGATATTGTGCAGATTCTTGTTCGTGCTGCTGTTTCTGCTGCACCTACTGCAGAGGAGATTCGTTGGGATGGCAGAGATGCCCAGGCACATGCATTGATAGCTTTGTCTATCAAACGTCCCATTATTCCTTATATTCGCTCTTACAGAACAGCTAGGGATGCTTCCGATACACTTACCACATTGTACCAAGCTAGGAATGAGGCTCGTGTTGCTTACCTCCGAAAACAATTGGAGAGTGAGCACATGAATGAAGGTGATTCTATGGACAATTTCCTAATGAAGATCAAAGATTTGAAGGAACATTTGATTTCTGTTGATGAGGTTATATGAGATAGCTCACTTGTGCAAACCATTCTGAATGGTCTTCCTGATTCATATTAGAGTTTTGCTTCTACTCTTCGGTTGATGATGAAAGGCAAGCCGAATGCCTTATCATTTGAGGAGTTAGTCTCTATTCTGTTGCACGAAGATCAGTCTAGGCAGAACAGGTGCATTATGCGTATTGCAGCTCAAGCTTTCCTGGCTAGTCAGAAGGGCAAAGGAAAATGGAGCTCTTCTACTAGTAAGCAGAAATCTGCAAATGCTGCACATTCGAAGAACTAGGATAAAGATGAGAAGAAATCAAAAAAGCAGAAATTGTTTTGCAAGTACTGTAAACGGAATGATCATATCATAAAGAACTATCCAAAACTGGCTCCAAAAGAGGCAAAGAAAAAGGAGGCTAGAATGGTTGTTGTAGAAGCCTCTACACCAAAAACAGAGTCTGCTAATCTTGTGCAGGAAGAAGAATGGGCATTTACTACTGTTTGCAGTTTTGACCCATCTTCTCATGAGCAGTGCATGTCTGCAGTGGACTCGGATGTTTGGTACTTTGATAGTGGGGCGACCAAACATATTGCCTTGCAGCGTAGTTTCTTCTCTTCACTCGAGCCTGCCCCTACAGGGAATACTGTCACATGCGCCAACAACTCCTCTTATCCTGTTATGGGAGTTGGTAAGATCATTCTGACTATTGCTCATGGTAGTTCTTTCACCTTGTCAGATGCTTTATTTGTGCCAGGGATCAAGAAGAATCTGTTATCAGTTTCTGCATTAGCCAAGATTGGCTTGGTTATGAAATTTGTTGATGACAGATGTACAGTTCATGATCTGTTTCATGATCTGTCAAACGGCGATGTTATTATTGCTTCTGTCATTTTATGTCATGGGCTGTATAAGCTCAAAGACTATGAAAGATCTGTGAATGATTCGGCATGTGTAATTCATGATTCTCAGGCTATGTCAGATGCAAAGCTTTGGCATGCACGCTTTGGTCATCTGAATTTTGCTACTTTGCTACGCCTACAGAAATCTGATATGGTATCTTCTTTGCCCAAGCTTGAGGCACCTGGAAAACATGTATGTGAAGGCTATATTTTGGGCAAAATGCAGCGTTCCTCCTTTCCAAAAGATGGTTCAGTTCAGGCTACGTAGAAATTGCATCTTGTACATAGTGATGTCTGTGGTCCTATGCAGACACCTTCTTTTGGAAACTATCTTTACTTCATGACTTGCATTGATTATTTTTCTAGGCATGCATGGGTATATCCATTGAAGACAAAGTCCGAAGTGTTTTTGTGCTTCAAAGAATTTTTGGTTTTGGCTGAAAATCTGTCAGCATGTAAAATGGGCACCCTCCGTTGTGATCGAGGGGGGGAATATATGTCTTCTGATTTTAATGCATTTCTAGCTGAACATGGGATAAAACACCAGTGTACAGTCCCGTATACACCTCAACAGAATGGAGTTGTTGAACGGAAGAACAGGTCACTCATGGAGATGGCGAGGTGTATGGTCAAGAGTCAAGCTTTACCACATAGTTTCTGGCTTGAGGCCGTCATGTGTGCAGCATATGTACTTAACAGGTGTCCCAATAAAGCGCTGCAGTCTATCACTCCATATGAGGCTTGGCATGAACGCAAGCCATCTGTTGCTCATCTACGTGTTTTTGGTTGTTTGGCATATCCATTAGTGCCTGAACAACATCGTAGAAAATTGGATGATAAGGCAGTAAAATGTATTTTGTTGGGTACAATTCTGAAAGTAAAGGCTATCTTTTGTATCATCCACAGACTAAACGCAATCTGGTTACCCGTGATGTTATTTTTGTGGAAGATGCTATTCAGCCATTGCTTTCATATACCAAGGAGACATCTGCTAGCTCCAAAGACATGTATGATACTTTGATGCCTCTTTTTATAGGTGGACAGTCTAGTGCTGGTCCTAATGAGGCAACTTCTCAGCCTTTGCAGGTTTCATACGATGATGCAGATCATTCCATTTTTGATGTAGATTTACATGATGCACTTGTTGATGAGAGAGCTGATATTGAGCAGGCAAAAACTATGCCAAAATGGCTGGTGCAGACTTTGCATGATAGCAAATTAGATGGACCTTTGTAATATCGTACTCGTTCATGCTCTCATAGTGCCTCCTTTGCATCAGATTGCTATGCTATGGCTGCATCTAGTCTCTGTGATGAGAATGAGCCTGTTTTGTTTGATGAAGCACAAAATTCAAAAAATTGGATGGTTGCTATGCGATCTGAATATGATGCTATAATGAAGAATGGTACTTGGTCTTTATGTGACTTGCCTCCTCGCAAGAAGCCCATTGGCACTAAGTGGGTATACAAGCTAAAGCGTAAACCTGATGGTACAGTGGACATGTATAAGGCTAGTCTTGTTGCAAAGGGTTATGCATAGTAAAGAGGCATTGATTTTGATGAGACCTTTGCACCTACATGTCGTATGACTACTGTTTGGAGCATTTGTGCACTTGCAACCCATCATGGTTGGAATGTACATCAGTTGGACATTAAAACAGCATTTCTGAATGGTGACTTGCATGAAGAAGTGTATGTTTTTCAGCCCCATGGCTTTGTGTAGAAAGGGCATGAAAACCAGGTGTGCAGGTTAAAAAAGGCATTATATGGTTTAAAGCAAGCACCACGTGCTTGGTATGAGAAGATACATGCCTATCTGGTTACACATGGTTTTGAGAATAGTCCAACTGAAAGCACCTTATATGTTAAGCGTGCTAATGATGTGCTTCTGATCATTGTTGCCTATGTTGATGACATGCTGCTCACTGGTCCTATTGAGAAGCATATTGCTGATTTCAAGGCTGATTTGCATGCCTCATTTGAGATGTCTCATTTGGGGCATTTGCATCACTATTTGGGCGTTCAATTTATGCAAGTTGATGGTGGAATGGCTTTGTGTCAAACGAAATATATTCACACATTATTGCAGCATTTTGGCCTTGAAGACTGTAAGCCTATTGCCACTCCTATGGAGACAGGTTTAGGATTGAGTCTTCATGATGTTCGAGATGCATTTGATGTTGTTATCTATCAGCAGGCTGTTGGATGCATGATTTATTTATGCATTACTCGGCCAGATATTCAGTTTTTTGTCTCACAGATGAGCAGGTTTATGCATTGCCCAGGAGTCATGCATTGGAAGGCAGTTAAGCGCATCTTTCGCTACTTGAGTGGTACTCGGCTACTTGGGTAGTTTTATCCTAAGGGGGGATCACTACCGCCAGATTTGCATGCTTTTTCTGACTCTGATTGGGCTGGTTGCTATGACAATCGTGTGTCCACTAGTGACTTTTGCTTCATGCTTGGTAGCTCATGTATATCTTGGTTGAGCAAGAAGCAGCCTACTATGGCCACTTCCAGTTGTGAGGCTGAGTACAGGGTAGCTTTCACAACGACTATTGAGTGTGTGTGGCTCAGACGCCTTATGGCTGATTTGGGTGTTGGTCAGTCTTCTGCCACCACCATCTTCACTGACAGTCAGAGTGCATTGGCAGTTGCGAGGAACCCTGTGTTCCATGATTGCACTAAGCACATTGAGGTGCATTATCACTATGTCAAGGAGAGGTTCTCTACTGGGGAGATTAGCTTGGCATATGTGCCCATGCAGGAGAACATTGTAGACCTTTTCACGAAGGCTCTGCCTAGGGAGAAATTTGAAGCTTTTTGCAAAGCTTTGGGCTTACTTCCTTTTGTGGAGTGATTTCCACATAGCTTGGCACTTCCTTATACATGAGTGCCAGCTCCTTGTTCACCGCATCACTCCCAGGGGGGATTTGTTGATATATTTAGGTAGTGATGTGTGTGAACACACAAGTACCGCCAGGGCACTTTTTTCCCTCTTTACGAGGTTTTTTCCCCCGGCTTGTATATACGCCTATTGCCCTAATGGGCTACTTATCTTTGTACATTCTCTAGTAATACATTCAGTATTGTGTGTTTGTGCTCCAAGCCTCTTCTTCTTCCTTGTGTTGTTTGTGTGCTTCCGTAGACGTCTAACTCCAACAATAGTATGCTTGCATTATTTGAGGTATTCCCTACATCAAAATGTCTTCTAAAGGAGGGAAGATTGGAAGTGTTAGGTATGTATAGAAAGATTACAAGCAATCAAAAGATTCCCTCACATGTAACGCATGATTATGAAACACGTGTCAATGGTTGCTTGTATTTTGAAAAAATGTAGGGAAAGTGGGGCTTTCATTAACATCCACTATATTAATGCCTACTTTTTCACTTCCAACTATAACCATTGCTTTTATTTTAACACTATTTTTGTCCCAAAATAGGAGCACTCTAGGAGTCACTTTTTCATAGATGAAAAAAAACTTCATAGTCATAACAATTTTTTAAATAATTTCCTATAATTTATTATACCATACTTAAGCATCGCAAGAAAAAAAATAAATAAATGATACTTTAGCAAAGAGAAATTACATAAAAAATTGATCATGGTATAATCTTCACTCATTGTTTCCTTAATATCCTTATAGTTCATAATATGATTTATAGTCACTATCTTTTTTTTAGGTCTTTAGAAGTCTTAAAATGATCTCCTAACATGTTCAAAGTTCTTAAAATCATTCTTTATCTATCTCTTAAAAGAAACAACATTTATAGATTTCTATATTAAATACAATGTGCACATTTATTAGATATAATAAGATAGATGAAAAATATGATACCTCTATATTCATGAGAAAATCATTGGCATTTCCAATATTGTATTAAAGTGATAGGTAGGATATGCTTGAGCCACACCCTTGATAGCCACATGGTGACACCCCAAGAGGGAGGATTAGGAACTAATCCTCAACCATGTATTTTGGGGCAAGTGATTCGGCCATCACACTCCGAGTGAGGAGGTTGTGATTTCAAATCTCCTATAAATATAGCATTGGTATCAAAACCTAGGAATTAGACTCGGGAAAGTTGGATGGATTGCAACAATGTCATGGGCACCCAATGGCCTCTTGAAAATGTGTTTGAAAACTCTATCATGTGAAAGGGTACTAAGATGAATGCGGCACTTTGAGAATTCTACCCAACAAAGATTGGAATGTATCTCTCAATCCATAGGTCAAATTGAGGTATAAAAGGTATCATTGAAACACTCCAAGAATGAGCTTTCCAAATCCTATGAGGTAGCTAGGAAGCTTGGAGCCCTTGGGACACCTTGAGTGGTACTTGACTGAAGATTCAAGATATCAAACATGGATGAGAAGGAGGCGCAAGATACTAAGGTTGAGGATAGGGTTCAAGACACCAAGGTTGCGAACAAAGTTCAAGAAACCATGTGAGGTTGAGGAAATAGATGAAGGGTACTTAGGGATTTCACAAGACGATCACGAAGACTAGATGGATACAGGAGTAGAGCATTGGGGACAATGATCAACCAAGAGGAGAAGAATGTAATAAAGTTATAGCTACGAGATGGTTGAGCCATATATGTCATGACACTACTAATCTTTTTTGACAGTCTCCCCATGACATCTTATTTCATTTTGATATAATTTTTATAGAAGCATGACCCTATGGATAAGACACTCCGAATTAATGGAAGCCATTTAGTTCAGTTCAATGTTTGTATCTTCTCACTTTGTTGCCTTCTCATAAAATAATTGTTTAAGCCTTGAAGAAGCTTTTGTCTAATCATAAGCATTTTAAATACGACTACGATCATCACACTCAAATGGTAAAGGCATTTAATCATTGTAAATAGAAAAGAGAATTTCTTCTCATGAATATGAATATGAAAATTCAAATATTTCTTCTTATTTGCATGGATAACATGATGATTAGTCTCCTCAACATTGAAGAAAGCAAATTCAAAGACTTCACATACTTCTTTTCTTTGTGAGATGCCAAGCGTAAACAGGGTCCATCAGAAAAATAAACAGGGTCCATCAGAAAGTAACTAGGTTATACCATTTCTTGACCATTGTTTACGTGATTTTCTCCAATTTACCCATCATCGTTGGATTTCGTTGGATTATTTTGAAACCTTGTTGCATGCATAAATTTTTTTTATTGCATGGTAGAGGTTCTAAGGTAGATCATGATAACCATATGGCCTTAAATAAACTAAAAGTGAACATGTAAAATACTTTGTCTTGTTGCAACATGCAAATCACATTGTATCTGCAATCTTGTACTTCCAAAGTGAATGGGGAATCTCTTTTGAGAGATCCTCACTTTTTAATAACCCAAAATCCATGAACATTCTTTGATGTTGGGAAATGATAAACGAAAGGAACAGCATTGGATCTCATTGGCTGGATCTAAGAATGATTATATTGAAATATGTAAAATCTCGATTTTTATTGAAATATGTAAAATCTCGATTTTTGTTGAAATTGTGAAATCTTTATAATGTTACAAAAATGAGTGCTAGAAGTTATAATATTTAGAACATGCTAAAAATTTTGAGTGATTCAGAAAATTGAAGAAGATTGTTGAGCTTATCAGCCATTATTCATGCACAGATTGCGTTCATATGGTTCTCAAATTTTTTTTTTCTTAAATGAAGGTTCAATCGAAGCCTAATCACCCAAACTTTAACTTTGAAAGTGTAACTATAAAAGTTAATGGGCATAGTACTCACTCGACCCCCATATCCCATAACGCAGGGGTTAGAAAAGGTTACAGCATTGCAGCTGGTTTTAATTTACCAAAGCCATACATGTCCAACTAAGAGCTTGAACCCTGGTTCTCAACATATTGGCTTACCCTGGATTCAGGACATTCAATTTCTATTTCAAAGATTCAGGATATTCAATTTCCAATATTACTTTTTTTCACTTGCGTATTTTTGTTTTATTCTATTATTGCGAAGCATTGGATTACAGAAATCATTAACTTCTATTTTAAGAGATTTCATAAACGCTCGCAAGTTTTGAGAACAGAAATATATCCTGTTCTAATACAACAACTGTAGTGTCAAAAACGAAAGAAAACTCCAAGCAAATATGGAAGTCGAGAACAGATCTATCATTGTTAAGCACTTTACCCATCTCTTCGGGGTCTCGACTCCTCTTTCCCCACACAGGCAGGACTTCATGGCTACCATCTCAAGGGTAGCTCATTCTAGAATCCCTCAGAACATGTGTTCTCTTCTAGAAGCTAACATTTCTGAGAACGAAATTATCGAGGTTATTGATGCCCTTCCAAATGGAAAAAGTCCAGGTCCTGATGGCCTCACCAATGAGTTTTTCAAGTCCTTCAAGCATGTGTTGGCCACCCCAATATATTTGATGTGGCTCGAGGCTCTGTCCTTCGGGGCCCTTCCTGAGTGTCTTAATAATGGCGTCATTAAGTTAATTCACAAAAGGGGAGATAAGAACAAAATTGAAAACTGGCGGCCGATTACCATGCTCCAAACTGGATACAAGATAATTGCCAAAGTTATTTCCAACAGAATCTCTTGTCATTTAAAGTCATGGCTTTGTGAGGACCAAAAAGGTTTTGTCAAAGGTAGATCTATACTTGAAGCAATTGTCGACATTTGGGAAGGCCTTACATTTGCTGAGGAATCTACACAAGATCTGGTATTCATTAAGATCGACTTCGACAAAGCATATGACAGATTGGAATGGGACTTTATTCTCCAATCACTGA
This sequence comes from Ceratopteris richardii, assembly GCA_020310875.1. NCBI lineage: Eukaryota > Viridiplantae > Streptophyta > Polypodiopsida > Polypodiales > Pteridaceae > Ceratopteris > Ceratopteris richardii. The sequence goes on along the minus strand of CM035441.1, from coordinate 96,648,270 downwards.
AAGACCTTGGATGCAGCCAAAAGTTCACAAAAATGGTTTCTACTCTTCTCGGAAATGCTTCAACTAGAATAAATATAAATGGTAAGTTCTCTGAGCCCATGCATTTAAAAAGATCTATCAGGCAAGGCTGCCCTCTGGCTCCTCTACTCTTCGCTATTGCCTCGAACGGCCTCAGTCGCCTATTAAAGCATCACATCGACTCTGGCAATCTCATGGGTCTTTCCCTACCTCTAAATCATGGCCAAATGATTGCTAGACTCTTTGCCGATGATATGAATGCCTTTGTGCATAACGATATGAACAGCATTGAGGTGTTCTGGAGTTGCCTTGACACCTTTTGTGTGGCGTCAGGCTCAAAAATCAACCATGCTAAAACTGCTTTCAGAGCAATCCATGGACCCCCACCCCAATTGTTGTTAGATCAAGGGTGTCAAGTTATCCCCAGAGGTCAAGTTTTCCGTCTCCTCGGCATCCCGATGGGCTTCGACATCACAATGGACCAATGATGGAACTGGGTGCTGGCCAAGCTGGATAGCAAACTAAATTATTGGAAAGGTACGCAAGTCAACTTGGCAGGGCGTGCTATGGTTGTTAACACATTTATGCTTTCAACGACTATTTACTTTATCTCGTGTTGGAGACCGAAGGAGAAAGAGTTGGCCAAAGTGGAAAGAATCTGCAGAAACTTTCTCTGGACTGGAGACCCCAACAGGAGGGGGATCCCCAAAATCAATTGGGAAACTTGCACTAGCTCGAAAGACTCAGGGGGCTTAGGTATTCTGGATATCGTGGCTTCGGTTGACAAGCTTGCAGTTAAGTGGCTTATCAAGGCCTGGAGCAATAGTGAGTCCTCTTGGGCTAAATTGATATTTAGAAACTTGAAAGACCTTACCTTTGTTGGCCATCCTGGCTGGAAGGACTTAGGGATGCTCACGCTTTTGTTCTGCCCCCTTCCGGTGTCCCCTAAAGGCTCTAGCCTCATGTGTTCTTTTTGGAAGAGTTGGAACAAGGCCAAACAATTCATCAGAATTAGTGATGAGTGGAAGTGGGCAGCTGGGATAAGACAAAATGACTCTATCTGGTTCCCGATCAGTGGCATTAGAGGAGTGGAGCCTTGGAACCTCCAAACTGCAAAGCGGTTATGGAACAAGAGGTTCAAACAGTGGAAACAGCTCTGGAAACAAGAGACCAACCAATGGATTAGGTTCGAAGACTTAGACCCGAGACATAGAGTTACCCTCGAGGAATGTACTCTTCTTCAAGGCAGATGTTTGGCGTGGGACCGCTCAACTTCTCGCCTTCTCTCCGGACAGGATCTTCCTTGCCTTGAGGACCTCAAATGGAGCAATGGTAAGAGAATATCCAGAATACCCAACTTCAAAGAGAACTTAGATGTTCATCACACCCTCAACAAGAGGTGGTGCCTTTCTTGGACCAAACTTCGATGGGAACTAAAGTTCATGTCTATTTGGCACCCCCTAATTGAGACCAAAAAGTCTGTTCTCATGTGGTAGATCTTGCATAAGGGAATCTGGTCCAATTCAAGGGCGAATAAAATATGTGGTGTGCCACCATGGTGCAAACGTTGCCATCGATGCATCGAAGATTTAGCTCACCTGTTCTTCGATTGCCCCAAGTCCCGTATTATCTGGCATCACGTGACACGGGTTTTGAGACTCAAACACCAAATCAATTGGCAACAGGTGCTGTTGGGTGAGGCTGTCGGTTGTTCATCGAGGCTGTGGAATGCCATCAGGGGTGAGACTCTTTGAAAGATTTGGAGGGAGCGATGTGCTGTCAATTTTGACCAAACTCCTAAGGAATGGTCGATCGAGAAATCATTGTTTCTTCTAGGCAAAAGAATCTCCCGAGATAAGAGACCTCCACCGTTTAGACATCACTGTATTTATCTCCTCGAAAACAACAAGTTGAAACCCAAATGGGTCCCACATGAGGGTGATGATAGATTTATCCACCTCATTTGTAATGCCCTCTAGCTTGCCACACTCGTCCCCTGCATTGTGGGATTTGGGGGGTCCCATGAGCACTAGTCCCACTCAATTGTAACTTTTCTTCTTTACTTTAATTAAAGTCCGAGAGAATAGGCTAAAGCCGAACTTCCTTTTATTAAAAAAAAAAACTTCAAGCAAATTTTAGATTCCAGCTTTGTAGATGAGTTGCGCCACTGCCACTGTAATGCCAACCGTATGTTTCTTTCGTTGGTTCGTGATGGGCACTCCATAAGCTCGAAACAGGTGACGTATGGAGGTTCGCAATCAAGCGGTCTTCAAAGTCAAACTACACATGGCGAATCTCCAAGCTCATGGGTAGCGATCGTTCATATCTCACCTGCTACGCACATAGCTCTGGAACAGATCTTTCATATTTCACCTGCTACGCACATGGCTCTGGAACAGATCTCAGCCTGTGCGACGTTTAGATATACTTTACAAGGATACAAAGCGTCCACATAGCCTTAACAGTCTATCTTCCTGTGGTTCTGATAATATACAGCAGCGGCAGCTATGGAGCCAAGCGACGTTCCAAACCTTTATCTACAGTCTTACAATGAGGTACATCGATCATGCGCGCAGGCAGTAACAGGCGCTCCATCGACGAGTGGGACGGCCGAGAAGCATTCTGTCCCCCGGTTCGCTACCACGCCCCCCTCCGTGTGCACAAAGCGTCGCATATCAGGAAAGAGATATCGTCGTCCTCCGCGAAAAACGTCTGCATCCGCTCCATTCAGAAAGTTCATTGCATCTGCTCCATTCAGAAGGTTCATTGCAGATAAGTCCACGTTCAAGGAAATCGTGCATCGCTTCACAGGGGAGGGCACCTCGGCGCACCTTTCAGCTGATAGTCAAAAGGGCTCACGTCCGTTCTCGACCAGCACATGTTCACCGCAATGTCCCAACTATGGAACTCCCTGCTGTATATCGAAAATCGACAGATCGAGGGGCACCGCGGAGGAGCCACCTGTGCCCTTGGAAGAGCCCCCATCCCCTCCTTTCAGGAAGTTTGTTGTAGAGAAGTCCAATTTCAAGGAGATAGTACAGCGTTTCACAGGAGAGCCTGCCGCGTTGCAGTCTTTGAGTGGTGAGCGGAATGGTGCGTCTCCTCTCTGTGAAAGCGCCTATACACCACCATGTCTCAACCATGGAACTCCTGACATGTACAATGGCGACAATGTCATCGTAAGAGCGATCTTCCAAAGCTTGTGCACCCGCCAGGCTCTGTCTTCGTACCTGCTTCGGCAACCCTCATCCCGAGTGCCAACAATGACTCCCGAAAGCAGCATCCGAAATGTAAACCTGTCAAGCCCTCAAGCTTCTGTCGGTGCTCGCATGTCTGCTTCAATGTCCGTGGCTTGTGAAAAACCGAAGAGAGAAACGGAGGTCGTCTCAAAAAGCATGTAGAAATTGCAACAGAGCTTCTCTATTTTTTCCAAATACGCTCTTTGATTGAAGACTTTCTTGTCATATGAACAGAAGTCCCTGTCGCCCAAAAGGCCAAAAAGGAGGGGAAGACTCGTGATTGAAATATCTACTAAAAGTTAGTTTTCTGTCGCCCAAAAGGCCAAAAAGGAGGGGAAGACTCGTGATTGAAATATCTACTAAAAGTTAGTTTTTGGACATTAAAATATATTGGGAAAGTTATACCCAAGAATTACATTAGTGTTCTATTTACACAATTTAGACATCATTTGATGAAGTTTTTAGACTATTAAAAGCAATCATTTTATGAATGTAACTATGAAACATGTTAGCACAAAAGTTGAATGTTTCTAATAAAATATACTTTCCTTTAATGATAGAAACATGAAGATTCATTCCTTAATTTTATGATGCTAATTTTAGTATTGGGGTAAAAATTTTAGTGATGTAAATAAAATGTTCATTTTCTATCAAAATCATGATCTCCCCATTTTCATTGTTGTAGATGCAATGAAATCTTTTATTTTATATATTTCAACACTTTTTTATCCATAGTTAGACATTTGTAATTCTTTTTACTAGGTTTATGACATAAAGCTAATCTCATATGTACCATGCTAGTGTTGTCATCTATAAATTATTTTGCAAAGTGATGGTATGGATATGACTCACCTTTTATTATCAAAATACAATTTGAGATTCTAAAAAGCTATCAAGGAATCAAATTTCTATGTTGTTCCTTCAAGTTAAAGAATATTATTATTTTTCTATGCTAAGAAAAGGTCATTTGATGAGAAAATATTGCATATGCTACATGATTAAAGTTAATATGCTAGCTTATTCTATATAAAATAGCTATAATGTTATGAAATTAGTTTTTCTTGATATTATAAACCTTATATTATTCAAAAAAGCTTGTTTTTTAGGATGAAATTTTATTTCAGATAGACTAAAACATGGCTATTGAATGAAATATTGAGAAGGTTAGTGGTATGTGACGTAGGCACAACGATTATTGGTTCAAATATAAAGAATATATTTGTATGATACTATATCATGGTTTTCTAAATAAAACGCAATTCGTTCAAGTGTTTTTATGCATAAGTATGATATGAGAAAGATCATTTAGTGTATGGTTATATAATGAGCACCTTATATTGTAGTAATTTCTTATTATAAGAATATTTTTTCTAATTTCCAAGACTTATGTGAGATGATTATATGAATTTAAATTAAAATTAGAAAAATAATTCCAACATGAGGAAAATTGTTTCTATGGAGATTTTTCTTTCTTCTCATATATAAATCTACAAATAAATAGTTTTTTTTTAACCATATTCAATCATCTATACATTTTGAGATATAAGAAAAACTTATTCAAAAAATGTATTTTTTTATAAAACATCTAGGTTTAAGTCTTTATATGAGGTTTGAATGTTTTTTTCGAATTTCAATTTGAGTATCACACATGATATTTTTTAATTTGTTAGAAAAAGGGACACTATAGTGTCTTGTTTTGGTACAAGAATAGCATTAAACAAATCTCGATTCTATTTCGATTATTTACGTGAGACTCTCCTTTTATACCTCCTTTGGAAGACTAGTCCCATCCTCTTAAATTTTGCATCACGTTCATCACGTTCTCTTTTCAGTATTACATATTGTGATGTGGTTTCCCCTCTTCTCTGACGACAATTTGTGGGAAGGAACCACTAGTAGAGACTACGGATATGTTGATATTTCATGACCAAACACCATTTGTACATTTGAATAGATGTTCTCTCTTGGAATCCAGAGAACATATCACTTTCTATAGAGGTAATTGTACATGAAAGCATGTAGTGTTTTTGATGACATATATTGCAATAGATGTTCTTCCTATGATATTGTTGAAAACGGTTGTAGGAGTTTGGACACCTTAGCTCACCTCTTTGGGATCTCCACGTCTCAAGGCTAGGGGCGGAGATTCAACTATTGTGAGTTGTAGCTGAACACCCTTCACTACATGGATGATGAGATGTTTGAGAACACATAGGGGAATGTATTGATTGGAGATGGATGTTATGTTTAACTTTTATTGTATTTTCAAATTAATTCAATATAATCTAGAACAATAGCTCTCAATGATCAAAATTCCTATAAAAAAGAAGAAATGAATTTGAAAAACATCAAAAACATGTTGGAATGCAAATAGACATCCTCATGGATACCTAAGTCCATATGTATTTCAGTATAATTTTGTAGATGGAGAACTAGGCAAAGGGAATGGCTGCTATGGTTGTCACTATGTGCATCAATTCAATCGTCAAAATTTCCTCTAGAAAAGCTATGGTTGTCACTATGTGCAACAATTCAATCGTCAAAATTTCCTCTAGAAAAAGAACCACTGGCATGTCTTTTGCTATGTTCAATGAAAATGTCGAAAAAAATTCAATGACAATATGATTGCATACAAATAATTTATAGAATAGTTCAAAATAAAGCAACATGTGAACATTATTCAACCATAGATATCAATGGATACAATCATGTTAATCAAAATGTTTATGTGCTTGTAAATAATAATTATGAGAAAGAATATGATATTTATGACCAAAAACATTGACAAAACGTCCATAATTCTAATCATAATTGTACTCATTATCATAATCATTTTCGATATCATAATCATAAAACACTTTTGCGATAAAACAATAAATCTCCCTCATCAAAATCATTATAACTTGCATTATGTACCAAAGGGATTGCATAGTAAATCATAAAATCAGCAAGATAAAAAAATAATTTATTTATTTTCTCCACTTTTTCTTCTCCTTCTCTTAATTTTCAAAATCCTTTACGTCCTCTTCATTTATTTTTTATTTTTTACAGAACACAACAATCTGATGTTAGGCATTATAATGTTTCTTGAATTTTAAAATCATTTTCATTTACATTTTGATAATAATGTATCAGTTATTCCAAGACTCCATGATCATTGTCTCCATGACTATGGTGCACAAAAGTCAAAGATTCAATGATTCAAAAGGATGTGGGAACTTGAATTTCCTTTTCTTTAACTTGTGGTTGATGGAGAAGAGGAATGGATGAAACGCATATGGTGTGAGAAAAACAGAGTGGAAGGACCATGGGAAAAAGGTTATGGTTGTAAGATCATATTAAATGGTGCTATAAGAAAACATAACCTATTCACTGAACATCGTATTAGTTGATCATGATGGTTTAGTGAAAAATTAAAAAAGAAACTTCCAGAGCATGTATCTATGTTGCATGGACACAACAAAAACAATGTTTTCACATGTATGAAACTTGTATTTTTCTTAGCTAAACAAGACTTAGCTTTGGCAAAATATGAGGCACTTTATGAGTTAGCTTATGCATTGGATGTAAAAGATATGCCACAACACAAAGATTATTCATCTTCTATTAATGCAATAGCAGAAAAAAAAAATATTGTGTGCATTTCTAAGTATTTGAAGATTCAACAAAGGAATTATTTTCTAAGAAGTCCCTATTATTCATTGATGCTTGACAAGTCAACAGATAAAAGCTTAGAAAAGTACTTGATTGTATATATTTCATTTTTAGAAAAGTATGGCTTTGGATATTGTAAATGTCAATTTTTACACTTGGACACTGTCAAAGATAGGCATGCCAATACAAAATATGATTCACTTTTGAACATGCTTTGTGAAATGGGTTTGAATTTGAGGAAACTCATTGGCATATCAACTGATGGTCATAGTTCTATGCTAGGATATCTTGAGGGGCTCGTTGCAAAACTAACTAGAGATTTCCCTAATCTAATTTATGTGCACTGTGTTGCACATACAGCGTCTTTAGCACTCATCATTGATGCTTGCAAAATGTATCCATGTCTTTCATATATCGATACAATTGCAAACAAAATTTACTCCTGGATTAGTGCTTCTAGCTTGAGACATGCTGAGTTCAAAAAATCTCTTGAAGACATGAACAATCAAGCTCTAGACGCTCTTCAAATACATAATGTAAGATGGTTTGCTAATACGTAAAATTAAGAGTATTTAAAGTGTTAATTTGTATTCATATGCTTGCGGATGCATTCAAAAACTTGATACATTGAATAAAATTTTTCAAAAAGAGAGTATACATGTCATTTCATTTAGCACATCAATAGAAGTTTTCTTATAGCCATTGAAAAGAAAGTGTCTAAATGAACCTTTTGGAAAAGGCACATTTTATCTATGATATTTTATTCAAAACACTATCATGGGCTCATTAGAACATAAGATTGAGCATGGAGAAATGTATAGGCATGATCTTTTATTTACTTCAATGCTTGATAAAGAAAAAAAGGTGTTTTCTTAGCTATGGAAAATGGTGCTTTGGACACATGTATCAATATGCTGAGATCTTTTGTGGATAAAGTTACTCACTACACCAATGAAATATTTCTAGATATGTATTTTCTTAATGCCATAAAATTATTCAGTCCAACATACTATGCAAGGGATGAGGATGGGAGAGATAAAAAATGCATTTTATGGTTATAACATCTATTGACACGTGTTGGTGATCATTCCATTAATGCTCATGAATGTGAAAAGAACTTGAAATCATTTTTTGATACATTGTATTATGGATTTGAAGGAATGAATTTTAAGGATGCATGGATAGTATTCTCAAATACCTTGCATTGGCATCAGACATTTCCTAGTTTGTTGAAGTTATGGCAAATGGTTTTGGTCTTACCTATATCATCACCACCTTGTCAAAGAGGCTTTTCTAAACATAAAATCATCAAGAATGATCATCACCAATGCCTTAATATAAAGACATTCGATATGCTTGTGAGGATCTCCTTGCTTGGACCTACTTATGCACCTATGGATTGGGAAGAGATCTATGCTATATGGGAAGAAAGTAGGGATCATCGTATTAGTGATCTATAAACTTTTTATAACTTGGAAGATAATGATCTAGTTCTGTTAAGTAATATTTCTTTCCATATAAAAAAATTCCTTAAAACATGCTCATTGAATATCTCTTTTGATCTAAATATAAGGTCCAAACTATATGCATGAATCGATAAATAGGTAGAGAGGTATATAGATAGATAGGTAGAGAGGTAGATAGATAGATAGGTAGCTAGGTATGTAGATATGTAGATAGATAAGTAGGTAGATAGATGTACAAATAGATAGATAAGTAATTAGGTAGATAGTTGTGTAGATAGATTGAGCACTCTCATACTTGTTCTCACAAACAAGTTTGAGGCTACTCAATATTGCTTATGTCGCACAATTCCGGTATCATGGTCATGTGTCCAAGTATTGGTAGAACACCAATGGCCATGATTGCTTGCATTGGTGCCTCCCAAGATTTGTTGATGTATGGAGTGATCTCTTGTATGTAGATATGGTCTCACAAAAAAAGCAATAGAGCTTAGATACTTACAATAACAAACATCTAATTCCATTGTTGACATACACAATTCATGAGAAGATGGATCATAACTAGAATGAGTGGTAGGTGTACACTCTTCATTCTTAAAAAGGCAAGCATACTTAGTTTTAACAAAAAACACTTTTAAAACAACCATTCCAATCGCTTTTTTCCTTGCATCTTTTGTAGCCAATTTAGGAAAACTCTAATTGACATAATCATTTTCCTTAGAGCACTAGAAAACGTATTTCTCATTTTTTTATTTTCTTATCATCTTTATCTTCTTTCTTTGATTGTTCAACATTAGGAAATTATTTTTTCCTACTAGCCGATAAGAAGGATTTTACTTTTTCATTCTAGGTACCTTAGAGAACTTGATCTTCAACACATATTATTGTCTTCTTTTTTCTAGATTGATTGCATCAGAGTAGAGATTAAATTCTCAAAATTTTAAACATCAAGGGACCAACCAATGTTAGATTTACTTAGCCCTCCATGGTCTACCATTGGTCTACTTGCATTTGTTCAATGATCCTAGCCGAGTCAAGGACCATAGCTTGAGGGAGCCAAGGCTCTAACACGAGAATTTGAGTTTATCCCATCTTCTCAAAATGGCCATATGATGAGTGTTTGGACCTTAGAGAAGAGTAGCAGGTAGCTAATTGGGATCTTTCACCTGGTAGATTAAAAATAGTTTGGAAGCTCCACTAGCTTCTAGAATGAAAACTGAATTTCAACACTTGTTTCTTTGAGAATTACATTTAGCTCTTCTGCCTAGCAGAAAATCAAATCACACAATTGAGCTACTACAAAGAGCTCAACTAGCTAAATAGCCATATTGAATGATTCAACAAGAGGAGGTAGTACTACATTGTACCATTGAGGAGTATCTCAACAAACAACATATTTGATCTCATTAGTCACCTTTACATTATCTTGGCTTTGAGCATTGAGATTTTTAAATGTGTTTTTTAAGACAAATATAGAAGGTCAATTCTTGAACTCATGCTCGTTCGCCATAGTTTATTAATATCATCCATGTTATAATTAATGAAGAGTATCATGATATGAATGGTTATAACTTGTAGTTGTCTATGCAATTATTTATGTGATAGACTCATTGATCATCACAACTTGCTTTCTACGTCCATTGCACATCTGTGATCCAATCAAGAAAGAAAGATTCTCTTTAATATTTTATTGTATCTTACATTTTGATTCATGCAGTATTGATTCTAAAAGATTTTTCATATTGCACGAAAAATTGTTGATAGGTTTTTGGGTTTTACAACTTTGATGTACTCATTATGTACTTATTTTTATTCGAGCTTCTCTTGCTTAGGTTTTCATTATGTCTTAGCAAACATCCTTACAAGTGTTCAAAAAGGTCTTCGATAAAAAGAGAAAGGATGTGCTAGAAGTGCCATGTAGAAAGTCTAGAAATGATATCATGCATGATCTTTTTGGGAGTGATGATGAAGATGTAATGAATGATGAGGAATTGTTCATGTAAGATACAAGTAACATGCATAATCTTGAAATGGAAAATATGTACGCAGAGGAATATCATGCATTGGGGAATATTAATGATATTCCAAATTGTTCAAATCAAGATATTTATCCTTTGCCTCATGATGATAATTTGAACATGGAAGATCATATCAATGATAATGTACATGTTCATAATGGTCTATCTTTGATTTCTTCATCTACTAAAGATGTTAGTGCACAAAAGTCAAAGATTCAATGATTCAAAAGGATGTGGGAACTTGAATTTCCTTTTCTTTAACTTGTGGTTGATGGAGAAGAGGAATGGATGAAACGCATATGGTGTGAGAAGTAGAGAGTGGAAGGACCATGGGAAAAAGGTTATAGTTGTAAGATCATATTAAATGGTGCCATAAGAAAACATAACCTACTCACTGAACATCATATTAGTTGATCATGATGGTTTAGTGAAAAATTAAAAAAGAAACTTCCAGAGCATGTATGTTGCATGGACACAACAATAACAATGTTTTCACATGTATGAAACTTGTATTTTTCTTAGCTAAACAAGACTTAGCTTTGGCAAAATATGAGGCACTTTATGAGTTGGCTTATGCATTGGATGTAAAAGATATGCCACAACACAAAGATTATTCATCTTCTATTAATGCAATAGTAGAAAAAAAAAATCTTGTGTGCATTTCTAAGTATTTGGAGATTCAACAAAGTAATTATTTTCTAAGAAGTCCCTATTATGCATTGATGCTTGACAAGTCAACAGATAAAAGCTTAGAAAAGTACTTGATTGTATATATTTCATTTTTAGAAAAGTATGGCTTTGGATATTGTAAATGTCAATTTTTACACTTGGGCACTGTCAAAGATAGGCATGCCAATACAAAATATGATGCACTTTTGAACATGCTTTGTGAAATGGGTTTGAATTTGAGGAAACTCATTGGCATATCAACTGATGGTGATAGTTCTATGCTAGGATATCTTGAGGGACTCGTTGCAAAACTAACTAAATATTTCCCTGATCTAATTTATCTGCACTGTGTTGCACATAGAGCGTCTTTAGCACTCATCATTGATGCTTGCAAAATGTATCCATGTCTTTCATATATCGATACAATTGCAAACAAAAATTACTCTTGGATTAGTGCTTCTAGCTTGAGACATGCTGAGTTCAAAAAATCTCTTGAAGACATGAACATTCAATATTCAAAACACTATCATTGGCTCATTAGAACATAAGATTGAGCATGGAGAAATGTATAGGCATGATCTTTTATTTACTTCAATGCTTGATAAAGAAAAGTGTTTTCTTAGCTATGGAAAATGGTGCTTTGGACACATGTATCAATATGCTGAGATCTTTTGTGGATAAAGTTACTCACTACACCAATGAAATATTCTAGATATGTATTTTCTTAATGCCATAAAATTATTCAGTCCAACATACTATGCAAGGGACGAGGATGGGAGAGATAAAAAATGCATTTTATGGTTATAACATCTATTGACACCTGTTGGTGATCATTCCATTAATGCTCATGAATGTGAAAATAAGTTGAAATCATTTTTTGATACATTGTATTATGGATTTGAAGGAATGAATTTTAAGGATGCATGGATAGTATTCTCAAATACCTTGCATTGGCATCAGACATTTCCTAGTTTGTTGAAGTTATGGCAAATGGTTTTGGTCTTACCTATATCATCACCACCTTGTCAAAGAGGCTTTTCTAAACATAAAAGCATCAAGAATGATCATCACCAATGCCTTAATATAAAGACATTCGATATGCTTGTAAGGATCTCCTTGCTTGGACCTACTTATGCACCTATGGATTGGGAAGAGATCTATGCTATATGGGAAGAAAGTAGGGATCATCGTATTAGTGATCTATAAACTTTTAATAACTTGGAAGATAATGATCTAGTTCTGTTAAGTAATATTTCTTTCCATACAAAAAAATTCCTTAAAACATGCTCATTGAATATCTCTTTTGATCTAAATATAACGTCCAAACTATATGCATGAATAGATAAATAGGTAGAGAGGTAGATAGATAGATAGGTAGCTAGGTATGTAGATATGTAGATAGATAAGTAGGTAGATAGATAGACAAATAGATAGATAAGTAATTAGGTAGATAGTTGTGTAGATAGATTGAGCACTCTCACACTTGTTCTCAAAAACAAGTTTGAGGCTACTCAATATTGCTTATGTCTCACGATTCCGGTATCATGGCCATGTGTCCAAGTATTGGTAGAACACCAATGGCCATGATTGCTTGCATTGGTGCCTCCTAAGATTCGTTGATGTATGGAATGATCTCTTGTATGTAGATATGGTCTCACAAAAAAGGCAATAGAGCTTAGATACTTACAATAACAAACATCTAATTCCATTGTTGACATACACAATTCATGAGAAGATGGATCATAACTAGAATGAGTAGTAGATGTACACTCTTCATTCTTAAAAAGGCAAGCATACTTAGTTTTAACAAAAAACACTTTTAAAACAACCATTCCAATCGCTTTTTTCCTTGCATCTTTTGTAGCCAATTTAGGAAAACTCTAATTGACATAATCATTTTCCTTACAACACTAGAAAATGTATTTCTCATTTTTTATTTTCTTATCATCTTTATCTTCTTTCTTTGATTGTTCAACATTAGGAAATTATTTTTTCCTACTAGCCGATAAGAAGGATTTTACTTTTTCATTCTAGGTACCTTAGGGAACTTGATCTTCAACACATATTATTGTCTTCTTTTTTCTAGATTGATTGCATCAGAGTAGAGATTAAATTCTCAAAATTTTAAAAATCAAGGGACCAACCAATGTTAGATTTATTTAGCCCTCCATGGTCTACCATTGGTCTACTTGCATTTGTTCAATGATCCTAGCCGAGTCAAGGACCATAGCTTGAGGGAGCCAAGGCTCTAACACGAGAATTTGAGTTTATCCCATCTTCTCAGAGTGGCCATATGAGGAGTGTTTGGACCTTAGAGAAGAGTAGCAGGTAGCTAATTGGGATCTTTCACCTGGTAGATTAAAAATAGTTTGGAAGCTCCACTAGCTTCTAGAATGAAAACTGAATTTCAACACTTGTTTCTTTGAGAATTACATTTAGCTCTTCTGCCTAGCAGAAAATCAAATCACACAATTGAGCTACTACAAAGAGCTCATCAACTAGCTAAATAGCCATATTGAATGATTCAACAAGAGGAGGTAGTACGACATTGTACCATTGAGGAGTATCTCAACAAACAATATATTTGATCTAGTTATTCACCATTAATGGCCCTAGTGCTTTTGGTTCACGAAAAGGATGGATCATTTAGGATGTTTATAGACTATAGAGCATTAAAAAAAGTTTTAATAAAGCAAAGATATTTGATACCACGTGTTGAAAATATTCTTGATGCACTAGGAGCTGCTATTTTATATAATAAAATACACTTGAAAAGTGGTTATTATCAAATCAAAGTTAAGGATGATTATGTACATAAAACATTTTTTTGTACTAGATTTGGTCATTATGAGTATCTTTAATGCCCTTCGACTTAATGAATGCTCCAACTACTTTTATGATGCTCATGAATGATATTTTCATCCTTTTAGTGGTCACTTTGTGGTTGATTTTGTAAGAGATCTATTAGTTTATAGTAAGAGATTAAAAGAACATGAATGTCATGTATGTACACTTTTTTAAATGTCAGATGAGAATACTTTTTATGTAAATGCAGAGAAGACACAACTATGTTTATTTGAGATTAAGTACTTAAGAAAAATAAGATGTACAAATGGAATTAGAATGAATCCACAAAAATTTTATGTGATCATCAATTGGCCGATTGCTTAGAGTGAATGACAGTTGTAGAAATTGTTAGGATTATGGGGTCATTGCCAGGTATTCACACATAGCTTTGTGATTGACAGATTTGTTGTAAAATAATCAAATGTTTGTGTGGGTAAGTGCACAAAAAAAAAGATTTGATGAATTGAAACAAGTAGTTTCAAGTGCCCTAGTTTTATGAATGGTAGACCCACAAAAACATTTTGAAATAGAAATTGATCCTAGTAGCATTGTGGTTGTTGCAATTTCAATTCATGATGGCAAACTAGTACCTTTTGGAAGTAAGAAAATTTATCCATCTAAGAGAACTTGGTTTTTCCATGAACAAGAACTTTATGCAATAGTCCATGCTCTGAAGATTTGGAGAAACTATTTATATGTGTCAAGTTTTAAAGTATACACATATCATCACACATTGAAGTATTCATGTTCCTAGCCTAATCTTCAGGTGAGATAGGCTAGATGGGATAAGTTGATGCAAGAATTTCATGTGGAAATTCTATATAGAAAAGGCAAAACTAATACAGTTGTGAGCCTAAATGTTCGTGATCTTCTGCGATAGTTGGTTTTCTCTATGATGGACGGGTCTTCCATGATCCCTCAACTTTGATGCATGGTTTTCTTAAGTGCCATGGAAGGTCTTAGGCTACCCATGATAGAAAGGAGAAAAAGGGTGGTCTAGGTCTTCCATGATCCCTCGACTCCGATGCATGGTTTTCTTAAATGCGATGGACATTCTTGCACTACTTGCAATAGAAAGGAGAAAAAGGTTGGTCTATTTTGTTAGACAATACTATATGCACAATTATCAAGACCCCATCTGTGTTGAGCCAAGCACTACTTACAAAGAACATTACAAAGAAATACAATGCCAATGCCTATTATGCAGAGATATGTGATGCCTTAAGATGGACCTGTGGTGAATCCCTTTGCTCAGCAGACCCATGCACCACAAGTTCAACCCCATGTATCAAAGAAATACTAGGCCATTTGATAGACGAGGAACTCAAGGATTTGGAGGAGCAAAGATATGTGTCTGGTGTGATGCATAGGAACAATTTTCCTATGCATGTGGAGAGTTGAAATAGTCTAAAGAACATCAATTAGTAAGTGACATAGATAAAAATCTTTGTGACTTCAGGACTCGACTTCCTTTCTTTATAAACTGGGGGAATGGAGGATTGAAGAAGTTGTATGAGGATTTATCTAGTACAAATACTAGCACATCAATACCATGATTAGAGCTGCTAGAAGAAGGTGATGAAGAAGAAATTAAGCCACAACCATAAAAGAATTAATCAATAGAAGCCTTACTCAGAGCTAGAGACATGATCATGTAGAAGATTTCCTATAAGTATCCCATGGATAAGTTCCCTATCTACTCACACATAGCTAATGTTGACGATAAGAGAAGAAGAGATGCAATCCAAGAAGAGGCTGAGCCAGAAAAAAGAGTAACTAGAAGACAACGCATGAAGGAAGAGAAAAGGGCTAAAACAAATGAGAAGAAAGTACACCTTGAGTAGCGTGTTGTTTCTCAAGAAGAGGCAAAAAGAAAGGAAATAAGAGACGAAAAGAGGCCATCCAAGATAACTAAGATTTAGGGAACAAGTCAAATGAATGAAAAGAACCAGGAACTTTTTGAAAAGATTGAAAACGTTCAAGAAAGTGAAAAGAAAAAGAAGAAAGTTCGTAAAGGTGTGCTTATTTTTTAGCTTGAGAAGAAGAACGGTGCAAAAGAAATTCTAAATGAAATTTTACTAGAAAGGCAAGTGACCATGTCCTTGGAACACATCTTATCCATTGCGAAGCCTGAGTTCAAGGATAGTTTCATTAGACAGATAAAGAGAAAGAAATTTCCATTACCTAAGGACATAGAAATGGGAGAGGCATGTGAAGGCACTCAAGTTATGAATGAAGCAGTTGAATTGTGTGAATCTTCTGATGAGGAAGTTGATGAGATTGCGATTTGTCAAGCCAATAGAAACTCTCTAAGACCAATCTGATGTGATGATGAGACAAGAAAAGTTGAAAGTGATTGTAATAAGAACTTCTAGGCAAGAGGGATGCCAGTGGTAAAAGTGAAGTTAGGAAATGATAGAGATTTGTATTTAGCTTTGGCCTTGATTGACTTAGGGTCAGAGATAAATGTGATATCCAAGAAGTTTTATGACAAGCTCAGATGGCCCATAGACAAGGAACATGGCTGTATGATGTGGATTGTAGATAATGGCTTTGAAGCTTTGCTAGGAGCATGCATTTTTGTGCCTATGACAATTGGAGCTATTCATGATTAATTCCACTTCTTTGGCCAAGACGACTATTCATACTAGGCTATTCTTGGGCAGCCATTCATAGCCAAAATGTGGATAGAGACAAATGCAAAGAATGACATATCTGCGTTTGCATGATTTCCATCGAGATCAGAGTTGAACTCCTTACAATCCATGATTGTTTGCCCAAATCCTTCAATCTGAAATCATCATGCTTAGTTATGTTCAAGAATATAATTTGATTAGGTTTTGCAAGAACGTGAAGCACTTCGTACCTCTTTCTTGCACTCTCACACATGAGAAATGATGTGGAAATTGTGAAAATGCACCCAAAAATGAAAAAATTCTATGAAGATGAAGATGGTGATGATGGTGTTGATGAAGATTGAGAAGAAAAATAAGAAAAATAATAGAAAATGAATATTTTTTACCTTCCAACATGTTTCCATTCTTCTTGGGCACCACTACAATGGGGGACACTCATTTAGTATGCTCAATCTCATAGATAAATCCAACTTCAATCAACCTATCAATTTCTTCTTTCATTTTAGCTGCATAAGTGTCATTATATGTGTAGGGCTTCTATTTGGTGGGCTTGGCGTTAGTATTCATGGGGATTGTATGAGAGAAAATTTTCGAATCTACTCCCTTCAAGTCTCTATAGTGCCATTCAAATACATCCCTATATTCCCTTAATAAAGCTACAAGCTCTGCTTCTTCTTCTGCACTTAGGTCTTCTCCTATGAATGTACATCTCTCTTCATTCTCTTCAATAGTGACTCCGATTTTTTTGGTCTTTTCTTTATTATCATATGCTTCTCATGTGGTGGCCTCTCTCTTAGGCATTTGTACCAAAATTTTTCGGTCTTCAACTTCATATTTCTTGAAATTCTCTAGTACTTCAAACAATGATTTCTCCTCTTCTTGTTTCACTGCTTTTCTTTTGTTTTTCTTTTGACTACCCTCACTTCCATCCTTTGAATTCACCGTTCTAATGCTTTTGAGAGGTTCTTCTTCCTTTTGGTTAAACACTCCTACATCTTCTAAATAGTGCTTTTTTGAGTTAAAGCAACTATCCATCGCAATAGACTCTAGATCATCGTCATTCTCTTCTTCTTCTATGACTTCACTAGGGTCACACTCTTCTAGCATGGGCTAACAAACACTGAAATATGATAACCCTTCTCATCACAATGAGTTGTACACTATTCCTCATTGACAACAATGTCTATGATGGCTAAGATTTTTGGCCAGCCATGAGGCTCAAATTCCTCTTTTGGAAAGATCATCATTGTGTAGGTTGAGTCTCTAACTGGTCTATCTCCTAGTCAAGTTCCTTCTTCTCTCGCCTTTAAGCATTTTTCCTCTTCCTCTACGACTTTTCACATCCACAAGTGAGTATCCTCATGCATCCAGGATGGATTAGGTGAACTTTTAGAATGCACAAAGATTGAATCTTCTTGCACCTTGTGGATAGGATTCCATTGTAGGTGTGGTACATCTCTAAATGTATAATCCTTCAAATTCACCTTCGTGGTGACCTCGAAGTGCTACAAGTACAAGGAGTTGGTTCCCCAATCGTGTACTATTTGCAATTGACATAGGAGGGGTCTTCCTAGGATCATTTCATATACATCATTTTTGCCAAAGTCACATATAGCAAAGGTGTGCTCAAACTCTACACCACAAGTGGTTAGACTGATCCCTTCTAGCAATCCTAGAGGTCTTTCAACATGGCCATCGACCATTTGAAGCTTCATTCTACTTGTTCTTAATGCGGGATTGCCCCATTGCTTCCACAAGGAGGTGGTTGCAATTGCAACACCTGCACCTGAATCTATGATCACTTTGGTTGTGTAACCTTGGTAGGTGATTGGAAGATAAGTATTACCTTCTTCACCTTCATTCATGTCTCCTTCACATTAGATCTTGGTGGAGGAAGAATCAATTCACCCTGCCAAGTGTATGCATGTATACCAAGTTCTGTTACCATGAACACTTTCCCCGATATGTTGTCTAAGTAGACCACTTTGCCAGGGGTGTCAAGATATTTAAATTCATATATCATCACATTTCCTGCTCTACTAGGTTGATCGGTCTTAACTTACAAAAGCTTCATCTGTCTCCCTATTCCAGAACAATTCTACACTTTTGTTATCCTCGAAAATCTATTCTGGTGTGAGTATTCTAGTTAAGATGGATTTGCCTCTAGGGGTCTCAGGTTCTTGTCCTAGGTCTCCTTGCTCTAGGTCTCCTATCTCATTCTTAGGAATTATATTTCTAAACTCATCTATCCTATCGAATAAGCTCGTAACCATATACATGGTTCCTTGCTTATCAATATGTAAACCATCTTCAAACTTAACCACTGGGTGTTCAAATCCGAAGGGTTGATCAAGATTTTTGAGTTGGACCACTGATCGCCTCAGGCCATCCTCATAGATGCGAGCACCTAATTGGTTGGTCCTAATGTACTCCAATTCTGTATTATAGGGACCTTTTGGTGTTTGTAAATAGGCAATGCATGAGCTACCTATAGGTCTCCCCATGCTAAAAGACATTTCTGAATCACTTGTGTTTGAACTTAGTACGTAAGGATAACCACTTTGTTGTTGTGGTCAAGAATTAGCTGTATGGTTGACAATTGCCTCAAAAGATCTAATTCTTTGTATATCCTTGCCTAGATGTCTACCAGATCTCAGGTTCATAATCTTTGTCTTCTAGATCAAATTTCCCCTTTGTATTACTCAAAATACTTTGGAGCCCCCTTGGTTTCTTAGTCCGACCTGAGGGTCAACTTCAAGATACTATATCTATAATTCTCTATATTAGGTTTACCATCGCGAGTGGACTATATTGTAGTACTCAAAACGAGCTTTCCAATGAACTCAAAATCACTCCAAAGGGAGTTTGTATGAGAAAGTTATGTCCAATCAGGCTTCTAGGGGTCAAAACTGACAAAGACGACCGCTTAGAGAATCATGATTTTTTGGGAGTCAGAGGGTCAAAAAGTCGCGATTTTGTGAAAGCAAACAACCCAAAGAGTCACGATTCTTTGCCCTCTATGTATCCAAACAGTCGTGAATTCTTACTCTTTTCTACCTTCAAAAAGTTGTGAATCTTTCAAACTCTAAGTTACAAGAAGTTGCAAATCACTCAAAAATGGTCTTCCCAAAAAGTCATGATTTTCTCCAAATAGGATTCCAAAAATTCATGATTTCTTCAAAAAGTTGCCATGTAAAAAGTCAATCTCTCAAAAATGTTCTTCCCAAAAAGTCACAAATTTTTCACTTAGGAAACCAAAGAATCGCAATTTCCTCAAAAGTTGCCCTTACAAAAAGTCGCCCTTTTCTTCTTCAAATTCAACCCAAAAAGTCGCAATTTTCTCAAGATGGGATTCCACAAATTCGAGATTTCTTCAAAAAGTCTCCTTGCAAAAATTCGCGATTTTCTCAAAGTCCTGATGGCAAAAATTAGCAATTTTCTCAAAGATTGGATGGCAAGAAAGTCACGATTTCTTGAGCCCAAAGACCAGAAAATCGCGATTTTCTTGACACTTAGAAAGCTAAAAAGTCGCAAATTTTTCACTTAGCAAAC
This sequence comes from Ceratopteris richardii, assembly GCA_020310875.1. Taxonomy (NCBI): domain Eukaryota; kingdom Viridiplantae; phylum Streptophyta; class Polypodiopsida; order Polypodiales; family Pteridaceae; genus Ceratopteris; species Ceratopteris richardii. Next base: position 96,628,174 of record CM035441.1, on the reverse strand, counting down.
CAAGGAATCATGATTTCCTCACAATCAAAGAACCAAAAATTTGCAATTTTCTCACAGCCAGAAAACCAAAAACTCGTGATTTCTTTCCTTAGCAAACACAAGAATTTGCAATTTTTTCAAAGATTGGAGAACAAAGATTCGCAATTTTCTCCCAATCTGAAAGGCAAAAAGTCGTGATTTCTTGGGATTCAGAGAGCCAAAAAGTCGCAATTTCTTCCAAGCCCCAAAAACCAAAGAGTCTCGATTTTTTCCACACCTAGAGCCAAAGAATTGCAATTTTCTCAAAAATTCCTTTGCAAAAATTCATGATTTTTTGAGTGATTTTAGGTCGGAAACCAAAGAATCTTGAAATTCAAACTTTTTGAAATTTCCAAAAAGTCGTGTTTTTTTGCAAAAATTCATGATTTTTTGAGACTTTTGGTAGGAACTTCAAAATCAAGCACCGAGGCTTGCGCATGGTGCAGAGGTTCCCTAAAAGCTCAAAAACTCACAAACACAAACTCTTTGCCTCTCTTTCTCTCTCTCGCACAAGCAAAACTAAACAATGAGGTGAAAATAGTGCATATGTGAGCAAAATAGAAAGTTCTTTTGAAGATGAAGGTGGGAGAAGATGATGATGATGATGAAAATGGAGAAGAAAAGCCAGAAAATAAACAAAAGTTGACTATTTTTTACCGTCCAATGTCACAAATCCAGGATCTTACTGTCACAACGCTCGTCCTCGAAGCTCTCTCCCTCGCAATGGCACCAAAATTTGGTGTATCTCAAGCGTAAGCACCACCTCCTTTACTTGTCAGTCCACAGAGCGTGAGGACCGGTATGAAGACTGTGAGCATGTGAAGGCACAAATGTGTGAGTGACAAGCACACTAACATGCACACATATACACACACATGCACACAAGGTTGTTGGAAATAATGCCAATTGGTCAAATTATTGGACCATCTTGCCTCTAGTACACAGCATGTGTATATTGTTTTACTAGTCCCTCTAGAGCAAACCACGCTAGGCAGTGTGGATAAGTCAAAGGCCTCCCAAACTAGGCGCGCACGTTCAAACTCCGTGTCCAGCAATGGCACAGCGCGGAAGTTATTTTTAATTTGAGCTTTTGCAATAAAAGCTATGGATAGTAGACAACGATAGATCGCGTTAAACAGCGGACGGAATTGTTTTTGCTTTATTCACATAGCGATCGTGTTTGTTCTTCGACATGTGCTTTATTGGAGATGCTTTTCATGGGATAACCAATACTATAAAAGAAGTATGTTGGCCTATTGTTTAGTATCCTTCACCTAGTATTCAACACTTGGAGCTTGGACCTCAATAGAGGTGGTGTTTTGTCTAGCACATGGGGCAGCCATGGTGCTAACTTGAAGCATGTTGAGGAGCAGCTATGGAGTTCTTCTTAATGATTTTTCTTGGAGAAGATGAAGGGTGTGCTCACACTCTAGCTCATGGAGAGGAGGTTCTCTCTTGTTCATGGCAAGAAGACTTATTCATTAGCAGCTTGATGGTGAGGATCAGCCGTCTACATGTTGTAGTTGAAGATTGTCTTCTACAAGAAGATGTCGCGCTACGTCAAAGACATTGGATGGTGGTTAACATAAGATTTACATCTTATATTAAGTATTCAGGTACATATTCTCTTTATGCACACAAGTACTACTTGAAGTTTATGGAGGCAGTAACATCCATATCAGGAGGGGTCCTATTCGGCATAGGTACAAGAGAATCAGTACGCATAAGCTTTATGCATATTTGGATGAGGTGTTTCAGAAGGTGTGTTCACATGAGTTTGAGGATTTCTGGCAACAAACTTGTTAGCATTCTTTGCTACTTTTTAAGTATGTGATCTTTTCACACACATATCTAACTTAGGGTCTTCCATAGCCTAAGGTTAGATGAGGGTTTGTTGATTATCAGTTTCGCATTGATCCTTCCTCTTTCAGTCACTCATATTCACTCTTCTATAACCTATTAGGTGACACATCTCATGTATATTCAGATTTCTCCCCATACATCTGAATATGTTTGTTTCATTTGTACATTCACTCATTCATCTATTTCTCATCACATAGAGTGGTTGAGAGTTTTGCTCCCACATTGTACATTGAACATTGGTATATATGATACTATGAGTAAGTGATGGCTTACATAACAGCTTACACATGTCGTCTATTCTTTCTCTATCTTTATCTCATCATCTGTATGATTAAGTTGTGGTATGTTCATGTTTTGTCAATGTTGAAGAATGCTGGAATTAATGTTGTATATACTGGAACTATGGAACCATGGACCTGTGACATGAGCCAAGGGCCTACCTCACTTCCAACAAAGGTAAGATCAAAGAGAGGAACAACGAAAAGCTTCTATTACAAAAGAGTTCTCTTACAAAAGCTCAAACCTACAACAAGCTAACCCCAAAAATGAGCTCTCTGGCTCTTTTTATAGTTTTCTTACTAGTGTCCGGCATAGTTAAAAATTAGGTTCCAGGGCTTATTTGAGGGCTCAAACGGAGTCTAAGGAGAAGACTTAGACATGATGTTCAAGGCATATCAAGAACAATTAAGAGAAGGACTGGACACAACAAGATTAGGCAAAAGCAACCCTAGAGAAGACCTAGAAGTAGAAAGAATGAAATTGTGCATGAAGATGGTTGAACTAACTTAGGCTATGTTTGAGGCTAGACAACTCTTTAACCAGAGCAACCTAGTCAAACTAGAGTTGCACTTCGAAGGACTATTAGAATGATTAGAGCCACTCCTGTCCAAAGTGGAAACCTTGGTGCCTCAGGAGGCTCATTCATTAGATAGTGAAAAAGGATAATTCTTACCAAGAGATTCTCATGTTCCTAACTCAACAGAGTGCCGAATTCCTCCCTCCATTAATAAATAATCCCAAGAAATCAAAGAAATCAAAGAAAAGAAGTGGGGTACAAAAAATGGCCCCCCCCACCCATTCAAGCAATAGATGATCTTCAAAATCAATTCCCTCAAGACATCCTTGTTGGAGGAGATGATAGATTCATTTACGGGCCTTGAGAATCAACAGATTAGTGAGCAAAGATGGATATGACGATTGCGAGAAGCATTACTAATGAAACTTTGTAGGATTAAAATAGAAAGTATATTGAATCTATCATGCTTTACATCATGCGAAAGGATCAACTATACAATGAGAAAAAGCTCTGACAATATCAGTGTTCTGATGGAGTTATTATAGAGAAGTGGCATGAGAATGTAATGATCATATATGTATTAAAACATGTACAAATACAAAGTCATTGGAAATCAACCATTGCTCAATGAATGAGAAGTGAGTGAGATATGATATGAGCTCCTCTTCTCAATGAGAGTACATCAAAAATTATCTATGAATCTCGTGATACATGCTAGTCTTTGAGATCCTCTTTTAAAGTCATACTTAGAGCCACGATTTGAATTCAAATTCAAACTTCCACCTAAAAGGTGAATGCTAACACATAGGATAGATTCTCTCTTGGTTCAACTATCAAATGATATGTGATTTTGTGCTTCCCAACTCCTCCTGGGTATATTCCACTTTTACAAAGGTAAATGTGAAGTGAATTTAAAGGTACTACACTTCAATGTGCTTAGTCCTTTCATGGTATACAAGATTTACAGCCAAATGAAGTGAACTAGTGTTATCTCCAAAGATAATTGGAGTGTAGGAATGTATCTCCAAATCTGCATATAATTGCTTAAGCTACATTGCTTCTTGAGTTGCATTTTCCAAACCTCTATATTCTACTTTTGTGGAAGATAAGGCCCCAGTTGGTTGCTTCTTGGATGACCAAGATATGAGCTTTGAACCTGCAAAAGATAAGTACCTTGAAGTACTCCTTCTATCATCCTTGGAGCCAACCTAATCTGCATCAGAATACATCTTTATATCTATGTCAGAAGTGAAGGGATAGAACAACCCCTCATTCATTGTACCCTTTAGATACTTAAGCACCCTCTTTGCAGCTTCCATATGAGGCTTCTTTGGTGCATGTATAAACTGACTCAATGTACTTACTGCATAGGCAATGTCTACCCTTGTTAAAGTAGCATATTTAAGACTACCCACAAGTTGTTGTTAACTTGTAACATCATCAAGTAGTTCAGCTTCATGTGAACTTGGCTTATGGTTGAGCTCCATAGGGATACCTACAACTTTAGTGTTCTCCATCTTAAACTTTACCAACATATCATGTATGTACTTCCTTTGTCTGATGAATACACCTTAATCTATATACACAAGCTCTAAGCCAAGGAAGTAGGTTCATAAACCTAGATCACTCATTTTGAATTCCTTCATTAATTGGGCCTTGACCTGCTTGATACTATTAGAATCATTTCGTGTAATAATGATGTCATCTACATAGACACACAAGTAAATAACTTCTGATTTGTTCTTCTTAACAAAAAAAGAAGAGTCTACCTTGCTTGCCACAAAGCCTTGGTCCTGCAAATAGGTAACAAGCCTATGGTTCTAAGCTCTAGGATCTCGCTTGCGACCATAGTTTCCCTTTCTAAGCTTGCATACATAAACTACTTTTTCTTCATCTTCAAACCATGGTGGTTGTGCCATATACACTTCTTTTGAGATCCATCCATTTAAGAATGCATTCTTGATATTTTATTGATATAAATTCCAATTTTTAGAAGTAGCAAGACTTACCAAGACCCTGATTGTTGGCATCCTTGCCACATGTGAAAATGTTTCCTCATAGTCTACTCCATGTATTGGGGAAAATCCTTTTGCCACTAAAGTTGCCTTGTACCTATTTATAGAGCCATCAGAGTTCTTCTTGATTTTGTATATCCACCTTCAACCAATTACCTTCATATCTGGTCGCTTTAGAATTAGATCCCAAGTGTGATTTTCTTGCAATGCTTTCACCTCTTCCTTCATGGCTTCTCTCCATTCTTTCTTCTTCCTAGCCTCTTCAAAAGAAGAAGGCTCTTACCCCATAGAGTCTTTAGTGATGTACACATAGTGTTTTGTGACTAAATTTGTATCATATCCATACCTTATGGGCTTCTTACTTTCTCTTTGTGATCTCCTTAATGCTTGATTGGAAGACTCGAGTAGATCTTCTAATTTCTTGAGTTTGGACTTGCCTCTCGACTTGCAAGCTTTGAGATCAACCTGCTATTCATCATCTGAGTTGATGTCTTCTACTAAGCGTTGATCTTCTTGAGTGAGGGTTGGAAAATCATTTTCCAACTCATATGGTAACTTGACTTTCCTACAATCATCTTCAAACCATCAATTATTCTCATCAAATACTACATCCCTACTAACTATGAATGCCTTGTTAGTGGGATTTTATAGTCTATACCCCTTTTGATTATGATCATACCCAATAAATATAGATTTCTCAACCTTAGGTTCAAGCATCCCTCTTATTTGTGATGGGATTTGTGCATAGGCAATGCACCCAAATATTTTGCAATGATCTAATGAGTATCTCCTACCATTCCATGTTTCATATGGTGTCATACCATCCAATGATTTGGATGGAAGCCTATTGACCAAGTAGGTGGCTATGGATATAGCCTCTACCCATAAATAATTAGGAAATTTTCTCTCATTTAACATAGACCTAGTAGCTTCAACAATTAACCTGTTTCTTCTCTCTACCATTGCATTCAATTCACTAGTATACATGGTTGTTACTTCCCTCTTTATGCCTCTGTCTTGTAGAAATAGATCAAAATCATGTGAAAAGTACTCATCACCTCCATCATACCAGATCCTTTTAAAGATCCTTCCTTTTTGGTTTTCAACTAGTGCCAAATACTTCTTTAAACATGTAAATACTTCATTCTTATGCTTCATGAAATAGAGAATTGTCCACCTATTGTAATCGTCAATAAATGAAACATAGTACCTTGAACCTGAGATGGATGGATCTTTTCTAGGACCCCACACATCAGTGTGTACAAGCTCCAAATAGTCTTCATGGATGTATCCTTTCCTGTTGAATGGTTGCATGTGAGCTTTTTCAAATTGGCATGCTCCACATTTGTATATCATGTGCTGCTTGGTCACATTGGGAATGCCAAGCACACTTTGATCCCTACACATTTGCTTCAGAGTTCTTTCTCCTATGTGCCCTAGGCTTTTATGCCATATTTCCAACTCAGATAAGGTTTGATCTCCATAATTGAATAGTGTTATGGTCCTTGTGTCTTCAATTTTAAATGTAAACAATCTACCTGACTTCTCACCTTTGGTAATTCTTCTGAATCCTTAATTGGGGATCTTCCACATATGCTCCATGCTTAGTGAATCTGACCTGCAAACCTTTCTCAACAATCTACCCAACATTAATTAGGTTTTTTGTTATAGTAGGCACATAAAAAACTTTACTCAAAAGGTTCACACTACTATCAAATGTTTTGACATTTCCAATTTGTTTAACTGAATGTTTGTTATCATCACTTATTTGTACCTCATGCTTTCTTTTGGGTTCTTCAAGATCAGATAGTAGAGCTACATTTCTAGCCACATGATTGGAACAACTTGAATCAATGTAGAAAAGATGTTCATCATCTTTACCTTGCTTGGATGTCATGTTCATGATGAGTAGAGAGTCTTCTTGATCTTCAGTATAGTTGTTGTAGTCCCTTCTTCCTCTAAAGCCTCCTTGATAATTGTTGTTGTTGTACCCTTGATTGTAGTTATGGTTGTAGTTGCCTCCACCATTGTTGTATCTACCTCTAGATTGTCCATAGCTTCCTCTATGGAAACCTCTTCCCCTTTGGTTCCTTGTATTTTTATAGCATTCTTCTGTAGTGTGGTTGTTGAGACCACAAATGTTGCATGGTGAGTTGTTGTAGGGTCTCCACCTACCTTACTTTCCTCCTCTGCCACTTCCTCTAGCACACCTTCCTCTTCTTGCATAATTAGCTTGAGAGGTACTAGCCTCTTCTTCAATTTTACCTGGCAAGAGCATCCTTTGCACACCATGTGGTCAACCTCTCTTGCTCTTCCTTTGTTGGTTGATGCTTGCTCTTGAAGATTGGCATATCTTCATCTCCTTAGATGTAGCCAAATAGACTTCTCCCTTGAAGGCATGCTTGCATCCTTAGTGACCATGCTGAGTATTTGTTCCTATCCAATGTTTTAATGAAGGATGGAAGTCCATCTCCTATCTTGATTGTGCTTGCTCTGATACCACCGTTGGAGGAAATGGTGGATAGTCACAAGAGATGAAGTGGTGTAGCTAATTCATGATTCACACCTACTATTAATGATGAATGGAGAGTGAAGTAGGCCTCCTTAGACTGGTAATGGACACAAATAATGATATATGTAGTTCAAAATATGATCCACTAATGATAGGATTAAAACAGATAGGTAGAAAATAATCCAAGGTCCGAAACTTGCTATTTTACTTTAGACACCTGTTCAATGTTTTGAACCATTCTCTGAGCACAAAAGAAATTGACTAAATTCCTTTTGGGGAACTCTAACTAACTTAACAAGCTACCAATCATGAGTGATTTCATAAGAAATGATGGACTACATGCAGAAAAATGTGTTTAGTGAATCAACTAAGCATCTCCACATTTACGGGCCTTGACAGTCAACATGCCAGTGAGCAAAGATGGATTAATATCTAATTATTGCAAGAAGCATTACTAATGAAACTTTGTAGGATTAAAATAGACACTATGCTAAATCTGTCATGATTTGAATAATGGGAAATGATCAATTATACACTCAGAACAAGCTCTAACAAGATCACTGTTCCGATGGAGTTATGACGGAGAAGTGACATGAGAATGTAATGATCATATTTGTATTAAAACATGTACAAATACAAAGTCATTGGCAATCAACCATTGCTCAATGAATGAGAAGTGAGTGAGCTATGAGATGAGTTCCTCTTCTCAATGAGAGTACATAACAATGATCTCTGAATCTCATGATACACGTGGGTCTTTTAGATCCTCTTTTAAAGTCATACTTGGAGCCAAGATTTGAATTCAAACTCAAGCTTACACCTAAAAGGTGAATGCCAACATATAGGATAGTTTCTCTCTTGGTTAAACTACCAAATGATACGTGATTTTGTGCTTCCCAACTCCTCTTGGGTATATTCCACTTTTACAAAGGTAAATGTGAAGTGAATTTACAAGAGGTTGAACATATGAAGCCTTCCAAGGGTTATGCCAATGATCAAGCATGTAGGTTTGGGCTTAATTGCTCCAACAAAAACAACCATTCATTTATGGTACCCTTTAAATATTTTAGGATCCTCTTGGTGGCTTCCAAGTGAGGTTTCCTTGATGTATGCATAAACTATCTTAATGTAATTACTCCATAACATGTCTACTCTTGTTACGGTTTCATAGTTGAGACTCCCAACAAACTTTTGATATCCTATAATATCTTCAAGAAGTTCTCCCTCATGAGAAATAACTTTGTGGTTGAGTTCCATGGGTGTACTTGTAATTTTGGTGTTCTCCATCTTGAATTTCATCAACATATGATGAATGTACTTCCTCTAAGTAATAAACACACCAAAATCTGTGTATACAAGTTCTAATCCAAGAAAGTATGTTAACAAACGAAGATCACTAATTTTAAACTCTTCCATCATTTGAGCTTTAACCTGCTTGAATCCATTAACAATATTCCTAGTGATGATAATGTCATCTACATAGACACATAAGTAGATAACTTTTGAGTTGGTCTTATTTATGAACAAAAAAGAATCTGCTTTTCAAACAACAAATCCTTGATCCTTCAAATATGTGACAAGCCTATGGTTCGAAGCTCTAGGAGCTTTTTTTAGACCATAGAGTGCCTTCCTTAGCTTGCATACATAACTTGGTTTGTCCTTATCTTCATACCCTAGTGGTTGAGCCATGTACACTTCTTCTGAGATCCATCCATTTAGGAATGCAAAATTAACATCTAACTAATATAGGTTCTAATTCTTAGAAGCACCAACACTTACCAAAACCTTAATTGTTGGCATCTTAGCCATAGGTGAAAAGGTTTCTCCATAATCCACTTCATGGGTTTGAGCAAACCCCTTTGCCACTAGCCTTGCTTTGTACGTGTTTATAGAACCATCTGAATTCTTCTTGATTTTATATATCCACCTAGATCCTATTACCTTCATGCTTGGCTTCTTGGGAACCAAAATCCAAGTATTGTTTTCCTTAAGTGCTTCAACTTCTTCTTGCATGGCTTCTCTCCATTTGTTCTTCTCATTAGCTTCTTCAAATGAAGAAGGTTCCTCTATCATAGAGTCTTTAGTAATGTACACAAAATGCTTGGTGACTAATGATGTGTCATATCCATACCTTATTGGGTTTTAACTCTCCCTTTGATATCTTTTGAGTGCTTGATTGGAGGCCTTTGGAATGTCTTCCAATTGCTTGAACTTGGACTTGCCTTTTGACTTCCAAGCCTTGAAGTCAATCTGCTCTTCATCTGCTGAGTTGACATCTTCTAGTATTTGTTGATCTTCTTGAGTGAGAGTTGGAAAATCACTTTCCAAATCATAAGGTAACTTGATCTTCCTGCAATCATCTTCAAACGAGGAATTATTTTCATCAAATACTACATTCCTACTAACAATAAAACCTTTGCTAGTGGGATTGTACAACCTATAACCCTTCTGGTTTTGGTCATAGCCAATAAATATATACTTTTTAGCTTTTAGATCAAGCTTTCCTCTAATTAGAGAGGGAATGTGTGCATAAGCAATGCACCCAAAGATTTTATAGTGGTCCAATGAGGGTCTCCTGCCATTCCATGCCTCACATGGTGTCATTCCATCCAAGGATTTGGATGCAGGCCTATTAATTATTGAGATATCAAGCTCAACATGTGATGATCCAGGATGACACATATCAGTTTTTCGTTTCTCTGACATGTATAGTGGTCATACCGGTATATGTCAGGGATACTTCATTGACCTGTACTAGATTTATCTACCCAGAGTGATGGCACATTTGTTTCTTTCCAGCTCACTCATTTGCAGACATTAGGTTTTTCCTTATGTACTAGTCTTTATATATTGCAGTTGTTGTATTCTTGTTTTTAGGTCATTCTTGTACATTCCTTTTTATGTAATAGAAGAAGAAGAATAAGAAGATCATTCTTCCTTGCCTCAATCTAAGTGTGTGCTTCTCTTTGATTGTGAGAGTGTGTGTGTGAGCTCTCTTCCTTATCTCCTTCCTTGTGACATGGTATGAGAGCCAGCGTGGCTGTAGAGAGCTCGTGGAGAAGGTGACGGTGAAGAGTATGCAGCAAGGCATGGAGAAAACATGATTCACAAACGCACTCTATTTGCTACAAAAATTGGTGTGAAGGTAGAATACCTTAAAATATTTTCGAGATTTATCCCTTTAGGAACACTCTTTCTTGTTAGCTCGAAGTTTCGGAGCCATCTTGACCTCCATTTCAAGCCCGCAAGGTGGGGCCCACAAAAAAACCAAGTCAGTTTCAAAAACTGTAACTTGCCTCATGTTTAAAAACACTCAAGTGACTACACTCTAAAAGTCAAGAGCATATGTGAGTCACTTGCATCTATTGGTGTGAATGTAGATGATGATGATAAGGTGGAAGTGTGCCTTCGTGGTTTAGGACCTGCATATAAGCAGTTCAAAACTTCTATATAGACTAGGGAAAATATTCCAAATTTTGCTGATCTAGTATCTATGCTGATTATTGAAGAAAAGAATCTTGGTAAGGACTCAAATTCCCAAGGAAAATCTAGTTTTGAGCAGGTATTCTACTCTAGAAGAGGAAGAGGTAGAGGTAGAGGTTTCAGAAGTGGAAGAGGAAATAATAACCAAGACCAAAGTCAACAACAAAATCATGTAGGAGGAAGAGGACAGTTTTGAGGTAGAGGCAGCCAAAGAGGCCCCTGAAATTTCCAAAGAAATGATTCAAGTAATGATAGTAAAGGATGTTGGAATTGTGGTAAACCTGGACGCTTTGAATGTGATTGCAGGTTGAAGAATCAAAATAACAAAAGGAAGCAAAACAACTATGCATCCACAAGTGCAGATGATTTTGAGAATCTGTTTATGGTTCAACATCACATGATGAATACAATGTCTACTGGTGTTTCAAATTTGAATGATAATTTTTGTTATGTTGATTTGGGTGCTTCAAATCACATGACCAGTCATGCGGAACGGTTTAGTACTTTGCAAAAATTGCCAATTCTTGGGTATGTTGAAATAGCTGGCGACACATCACACCCTATCGAGCATACAAGAAATATAGCACTCTCTATGGAGGATGGGAAGGTAAAACACCTTGCTGATGTGCTCCATGTTCCAAATTTAATAAAGAATCTGGTTTTTGTTGGACAAATGGTTGACCAGGGATTACAAGTCAGGTTCAATGCTGATGGGTTATATGTAGAGGAATACAAATGGGATGGAAGATTGATTTCCAAAGGAAACAAAGTGGTTTGGATGTTCACCTTAAATATGAAAATTCCTGAAATGAATGCAGCCATGTTTGGAAAAGGTGCAGGAGTTATTGTTGATATAGAGATCTGGCACAAACGGATTGGACATGCAAACTTGCAAAGTCAAAGGAGATTGTCCATGGACTACCAAATTTCAAGGTTGCAGAGATGCAAAAGGTATGTGTAGCATGTCAATTTGGTAAACAATCAAGATCATCATTTCTGCATGACAAGCGTGTTAGTGAGAGTGTGCTAGAAATAGTACATATGGATGTTTGGGGTCCTGCAAAGACCACATCTATGGGTAGTTGCAAGTTTTATGTTACTTTCATTGATGACCATACATGAAAAGTGTGGGTCTATTTCATGAAAGAGAAGAGTGAGGTATTCACTCACTTTCAGAATTTTAAAGCTATGGTGGAAAAGCAGACAGGGAAATATATTAAGACACTAAGATGTGATGGAGGAGGTGAATACATGTCAAATGAGTTCAACAATTTTCTAAAAAGTCATCGAATTCGACGTCAGTTTTCATGTAGGTACACACCACAATAGAATGGCTCACAAAATAGACATATTGCAGAAATAACAAGATCCTTGATGGCTAAGAAGAATATGCCTCATTGTTATTGGGCAGAAGCTATGCATATGGCTATATACATCATGAACAAAATTCCAACTACTTATGTACATCAAGTTATACCTAAAGAGAAGTTCATAGGTAAAAAGCCAAACTTATCACATATCAAAGTTTTTTGTTGTATTGCATATGTACATGTTCCAGATGAGTTGAGGTCAAAGCTTGATCCAAAAGCAAAAAATTGTGTCTTCATTGGATACTCCTTTGAGCAAAAGGGATATAAATTTTATAACCCACTCACATGACAGGTGAAGGTAAGCAGAGATGTGGTATTTGATGAAATGCCAAGCTTCTATGCAGATGCCAAAGAAGGATTGAATCTTGAACCAAATGACAAAGAAAATGCTGAAACATCAAGTGCAAAATCTCAAGCTTTGAGTGGACTACATGCATCACCAATCAATAGTTCCAACTCAAACCCATGGATTGGAAGATTGCGTGGAAATTTCAGTCGAACAAATTCATCAAATACATCCAAGAAAGGTAAAGAAAAAATTTCTTCTAGTCATAAAACATGTGCAGGTTTTGAAGATGCTGATGGAGATTCAAGCGATTCAGAAAAGAGTCTTGATGAAGAACTTGGATTTACCTCTATGAAGACTCCATGAGTAAGAAAGGCACATGCAAATGATACAAGGAGAAGTGACCCATGACCAAGAAGATCTGGGAGGATAAGAAATTCAGTGCAAGGATTGACATATGATAGTTACATGGCTCAGCATTGTGCCTACATGACAAAGGTGAATCTTCTTGTTTGGAAGATGCAATTGGAAATGCAAATTGGGAAAAAGCTATGGATGAACAGATGGTTGCAGTTTATGGAAACGATACATGGAAGCTGGTTCCATTGCCACAAGGAAAGAAACCCATAGGTTGTAAGTGGGTTTACAAGGTAAAGCATAATGTTGATGGTAGCATAAGCAAGTATAAAGCATGTTTGGTAGCAAAAGGATATGCACAAACTTATGGCATTGATTATGAGGAAACATTCAACCCTGTAGCTAAAATGTCTACTATGAGAACACTTGTTGCATTAGCTACAACAAAAGGATGGACTTTGCATCAGATGGATGTGAAGAATGCTTTCTTACATGGTGAGTTACAAGAAGAAGTATACATTGACCAGCCACAAGGTTATGAAGATTCAAAACATCCAGAATATGTTTGCAGGTTGCAAAAGGCTTTGTATGGGCTGAAGCAAGCTCCTCATTCATGGCATGCAAGGATTCTTGATTACTTAACCACCATTGGGTTTTCTATTTGTGATGCATATCATTCATTGTATGCAAGGGAGGGTGATGATGGCATCATGATTGTGACTATTTATGTTGAGGACTTGATTGTAGGTGGTGATAATGAAGAAAGCATCAAAGAGGTAAAGAAACTTCTTATGCAAGAATTTGACATGAAAGATCTTGATGTGTTGTGCTATTTCTTGGACATTGAGTTTTTACATACAGAAACAGGTACATGGATGTCACAAAGGCAATATGCCTTGAATATGCTGCAAAAGTATGGTATGGTTGATTGTAAGCCAATTTCTATGCCATTAGATCAGAATTCAAAGTTAGATACTACATTAGGTGAAGCATTGGAAAATGCTACTATGTACAGGAAAATTGTGGGAAGTTTGATATATCTCATAATTACGAGGCTTGATCTTAGCTACACTATTGGACTTGAAAGTCAATTTATGCAGGTTCTCAGGAAGCCACATTTGGATGCTCTGAGGCGCACTCTATATTATGTGAGTGCTACTTTGGATTATGCATTGTTTTATGAAGTTGGTGTAGATTTGTAGGTTCATGGATACACCAATGCAGATTGGGCTCATAGCATTCCAAATAGAAGATCTACTAGTGGATTTCTATTCTCACTTGAGAGTGCAGCTATTACATGGAGCAGCAAGAAGTAACCCACTATTGCTTTGTCGAGTATAGAGGTAGAGTATAGAGGTGCTCCAATGGCAGCATGTGAGGCATCATGGCTACATATGCTACTTGCAGATTTAGGTGTGGAAGTGCAAACGCCTATCAGTATTCATTGGATAATCTTAGTAGTATACAATTAGCATAGAACCCTATTTTTCATGCTAGAACAATGCATATCGAGGTACATTATCACTTCATCAAAGAGAAGGTATTAGCAGGTGGTATTGATCTTGTGTATGTGAGAACAGATGAGCAGATTGCTAATATTTTCACTAAAGCACTTGGAGCAGAGAAGTTGAACAAGTTTCGGAAGATGCTTGGATTAGAGGACATGACGTTGATCTTGAGGTTGAGTGTTGAGATATCAAGCTCAACATGTGATGATCCAGGATAGCACGTATCAGTTTTTCATTTCTCTAACATGTATATTGGTCACACTGGTATATATGTTAGGGATACTTCATTGAGCTATACTAGATTTATCTACCGAGAGTAATGGCACATTTGTTTCTTGCCAGCTCACTCATTTGCGGACATTAGGTTTTTCCTTATGTACTAGTCTCTATATATTTCACTTGTTGTATTCTTGTTTTTAGGTCATTCTTGTACATTCCTTTTTATGTAGTAGAAGAAGAAGAAGATCATTCTTCCTTGCCTCAATTTGCATGTGTGCTTCTCTTTGATTGTGAGTGTGTGTATGAGATCTCTTCCTCATGACATTAATCAAGTATTTGGCTATGGAAACAACCTCTATCCATAGGTAATTTGGTAGTTTCTTTTCATTCAACATTGATCTTGCAGCCTCTACTATCAGTATATTCCTCCTCTCTACCAGTCCATTCGATTTTGGAGTGTATCTTGTTGTGACCTCTCTCTTTATACCTCTGTCTTGTAAGAATGAATCGAATTCGTGTGAGAAATACTCACCACCTCCATCAAATCTGATCCTCTTCAAGCTTCTACCTATTTGGTTTTCCACCAATGCCAAATAATTTTTGAAACAAGTAAATGCTTCATCTTTATGCTTCATGAAGTATAGAATTGTCCATTTACTATAATAATCTATAAATAAAACATATTACCTTGAACCTAAGATTGATGGTTCTCTGCTAGGACCCCACACATCAGTTTGTACAAGCTCCAAGTAGTCTTCATACATGTGCCCTTTCCTGTTGAATGGTTGCTTGTGAGCTTTGCCAAATTGGCATGCTCCACATTTATATATCATGTGTTGCTCGGACACATTTGGAATGCCAAGCACACTTTGATCCTTGCATATTTGCTTTAGTATTCTTTTACCTATATGACCTAGTCTTTTATGCCATATCTCTAGTTCAGATAGGGTTTGATCCTTGTAATTGAAGAGTGCAATATTTCTGGTATCCCAACTTCAAATGTAAAACTTCTACTAGATTTCTCACCTTTTGCAATCCTCTTGAAGCCTTGTTGAGGGTCTCCCACATAGTATCCATGCCTTGTGAATCTGACCTCTAAGCCTTTCTCAACAATCTACCCAACACTGATTAGGTTTTTTGTTATGGTTGGCACATATAAAACCTTAAGAGGTTCATGTTACCATCACATGCCTTTACATTTCCAATTTTCTTAACATAGTGTCTAGTGTAATCACATGTCTACACTTCATGCTTCCCTTTAGGTTCTTCAAGATCAAATAGCACTGCTACATTCCCAACCACATGATTCGAACAACCAAAATTAATATAGAAAATGTTTTCATCATCTTTACCTTGCTTGGATTTCATGTTCATGATCAATATTGAATCATCTTGATCTTATGTGTAGTCGTTATAATCTCTTCTACCTCCCTCGCGTCCTTGGTAGTTGTTGTTGTAGCCTTGATTTTAGTTGTGATAGTAGTTACTTCCTCCGTTATTGAACCTACCTCTGGATTGTCCATAGCTTCCTCTATGGAAGCCTCTTCCCCTTTGATTCCTTTTGTTCTTGAAATATTATTCTTTGGTGTGATTGGTTAGACCACATATATTGCAAGGTGAAGTGTTATATGATCTCCCCTTGCCTTGCTTTCCTCCTCTACCCCTTCCTCTAGTACCTCTTCCTCTACCTGTGAAGTTTCATTGAGAGGTACTAGAATCTTATTCATTCTTTTTTCCTTTACCTTTATCTTTACTTTTATTTCTATCTGTATAAAGGGCACATTGATTACCTCTAGAGTTGTCTCGATTCTTGTTGAGCTTTGTCTCATGGATGAAGAGTTGCCCCATCAAGGTGTTGAGGTCAGGTATCTACATATCCATATAAAGATCCATTGATGTGGTGAAGGACTCCCACTTATCATCAACTTTGATGCCATTTATGATCTACTTACTATATGTTCTTCTATCTCTTCTCCAATTTTTGCAAGCTAGTTAGCTACATCCTTCGTCTTGGTCACATAGTCAGCTACACTTTTCTTTGGTTGTTTTTTCAAGGTTGTAAAGTCAATCCATAGCTGGCTCTTGCTAGCTCTTGTATTTGACGAGAAGTATGAAGAAAGTATTTCCCAAGTCTCTTGGGAGGTCTTGCAATTCCTAATATGAGGTAATAAGAAATCTGATATTGAATTACGTAGATAGGACTTTGCAAGAGCATCCTTTGCACACCATCAACCTTTCTTGTTCTTCCCTTGTGGGTTGATGTTTTCTCCTGAATGTTGGCATTTCTTCATCTCTTGAGATGTATCCATATAAGCTTCTTCCTTGGAGGTAAGCTTGCATCCTTAGTGACCATGCTGAATAGTTGCTCCTATCCAATTTGTCAATGAATTATGGAAAACAATCTCCCATCTTGCATTGCTCTAATACCACTGTTGGAGGAGATGGTAGACAGTCTTCAGAGATGAAGTGGTGCGGAAAAACCTTGCTTCACAGCAGCCAAGAACAAGGGATGGAGAGTGTAGTAGGCCCTTTAGCTTCATAATGACCACCAATAATCACTTGTGTGCTTTGGAACATGATCCGCTAATCAATGGATCAAAATAGATAAGTAGGAAGTTGACCCAAGATCATAGACTTGCTATTTTAATCTCTGCACATGTTTAGTAGAATGAACAGTGCTCTTAGGCTGCTAGCAATTAGTCAAATTCCTTTTGGTGTTATCTAATTAACTTAGATAGTTACCAATCATGAGTGAACTACACACTGAGAATGATGCTTACTAAGTTACAGGACTTTCTCGACAATTTTGGGGTACTTCAGACTACAAAACAGAGAGTAATCATATGAAGATATCTCATTACTAAGTGAAGCAATAACAATGAGACTTTGTAGATATGAAGTAGAAAGTATGATGATTCTATAGCATTTTAAATCACATCAATTGGTCAACCATGCACTGAGAACAAGCTTTGAGCAGTTCAGTATTCTGAGATGGTCATAGCAGAGAAGTGAAGCACTAATCACTTAAGTCCCTCTCAAGATGATCTCATAATCAGGCTCTTCTAATCTCACATAGATCATGAGTTTTTTTATCTTTTTTTATAGTTGAAGTTGGAGCCAAGCTTTGAATTCAAATTCAAATGCTCACCTAAAAGTAAGTCCTAAACTCTAGGATTTATTCTCTCATCAAAGAAATACAAGATTTAATTCCATCTAGCTCCTTGTGGAATTAGAGCATCTAGCATATGCACTTTTACATGGGTAAAAGTAATTGATTTTACAAGGGAATGATTATATGGGACTATATGGAATACATGCTAATTATCCAAGTATGTAGGCTTGGATTCTCGTGCACCAACAATCCCATATATCTATGGAGAGCATGAAGAAATACAATCAAGTGAGAGACTCGATATTGAATACAATTATTTACAAGAATTGTTTCAATTTGTAGGTCTACGGGAATCAAAGTACATTCAAGTGAGACCCCCCCACAATAATGATAAGAAAAAAAAGATTCAATTATATCTAGGAACATAAAGGTTGTGAAGAATGCTAAAGTGCGGTGCCATTTCACTTTAGATGAGCTCTTAAAAGTAAATCAAGAGCTATGGAAACATGTGGTGAACCAAGTGCAAGAGCTTGCTAGTTACCACTCAAAGGTAGAATCTAACAAGGAAGTCTCAGAGGTCTCATTAGACAAGATAGGAGAGATGAGCAAAGGAGAAGAAGTAAACACCTATCTTCCTTTCACATATCAAGGATATAATACCAAGGCAATCTTAGATTCAAAAGCATGAGTTGCCATTGCCATTATGTCCTTATGGAAACATTGGGTTAATCCAACTTTGAGACCCATGAGAATGATTTCTAGAAGGGATCACTCTCACTACTTGTGGTGTAGAGTTTGAATACACTTTTACAATATGTCAATCTCGAAAAAACTATGCATATGAAATGATCTTTCAGAAGACCCTTTACGTGACAATTGCAAATAGTGCAAGATTGGGGAACCAATTCTTTGTACTACAACACTTAGGGGTAACTATCAAGGTTAATTGCAAGGACTACACACATAGAGACGTCCCACCTTTATCGTGGAGTCCCATCCAAAAACCCAAGAGGACACATAGTCAATACACTCTATGGGTTCATATCCTTTATGTATGCATGAGGGCACCCACTTATGGATGTGTAAGGTTGTAGAAGAAGAGGAGAAGAAATTAGAGACTGGAAACATCAAAGGATTGAGAATAATAGATCAATGCAAGAAAAAAACTATTCTCCTATGATATTTTTTAGAAAAATATTTTGAGCCTCATGGTTGGGAAAACATTTTCGCCATGATGGATAAAGATATGAATGAGGAACAATGGAGTCCCAATTGTGATGAGGATGGCTATGACATATCAATGTTTATGTGCAAGCCAACAGTGGAAGAATGTGATTCTAGATGATTATATGTAAAGAAAAGAATGATGAGGATCTAGAACCCATCATAATGGATCATTTTTATGATTTTGAGGAAGAGTATTTGTACCTAGTAGATGCTCAGACCCATGAGAAAAATGAGTGTAAGAACGATGTACTACTATCCACTCAAGTTGAGACAGACAACATGAAACAGAAATGTAAAAAGAAGCCATCAGATCAAGAAATAGAGGAATCACTGTTTGAAGTGCTAGAGAACTTCAAAAAATATGAGATAGAAGATAGAAAGATCATGGTGAGAATGCCAAAAGAGAAGGTCTAATGGGAGAAGGCTCATAGAACCTTTGATATTGGGATAAGATTGAATGTACGACCACAGAGACGACTTGAACCTTTGAAGATGACTTCTTTAGGTTTGGGTCAATAAGCAATGTATCACATTAGAACTTGAGACCCATGAGCTCTCTAGTTTAAAGTCCACTCATTGTGCATGTATCCCTAAGTGTATTGTGTAGAATGACTCGCCTCCTAATGGAAAATTCATGAAAGTGTTGGAGCTCCCTTCTTTTCCAACGAAAGTTTTGATGATGCAATTGCATGAACTTAAGAAACAACCACAAAATATACACAAGAAACGACATCAAAGCAGGTGTGGGTAAAGAAAGGCAAACAACTATGTGCTTCACCAAGACCATCATCGATGTAGAAGAAGCAGAAAGCACACCATTGATAGAGACCCACTACAAAGAAACGACATGCATCCCATGCAATCCAAAAAAATTGGATCCCTTAGTAGTCAAGGATAACATGCCCTAATAGTTCATGTATTCGGGTGCCTAAGACTTGCTTGCAAGACCAAATGCCTCCTAATAGATCACCAACCTTAGGAATTCATAAAACTTCTCATTCCTACCATACATCTAAAAGGAAGGCCACTGTGCCTAAACGTCCTGATGGCTGAAAAACTTCATTGTCCCCCTAACAATTTGTATAAATCATCCACATCACCATCTAATCCCATAAGGGAGCCTCATTCTCATAAAAAAACTTGTAACAAACCCATCCAAAACAAACATTTTAATATATACTTGGACCATCTAAAAGCATGCTAAGCTCATGGATCATCCAAAGTATGCATATAGGTGGTCTAATGATGCACATTAGGCACAATCTCAATAGTGCATCGATACACTATAAGGGCTACATGAGAATTGTGTCAGTGTTGGGAAGGGACCAAGGTCCCTCCATATTGGAATCAGAGTCCATTTCAAAATTCTATGTTTTCATTGTATAGAAGATCATCATAGTTAAAAGCACTCAATGATGCAGACATTAGACACTTCGTCAACACCAAGCATGAGTGAATGACCAGTCAAATACCGCTTTCTACTAGTGAAAGATTATCTGTTGCTAACACCACCCAAACTTGTTAGCTTCCAAGGACCGGTATGGATTGCAGACCCATGGGTGGGAGGGACCAAGAGAGTTCATGAAAAATTACACTAGCATCAAGGGATTGTTGGAACCTTATGAGATGCCCCTTATGTATGGGGATCTAAGCTTGAATTTAATAATCGATGGGGAAAATTTTAATTCTTTTCTGATGAGTTTGAAGCATTATAGAATGCAAATGAGCTCAAAACAATGATGAAGAGGGCTACACTAGATGATTATTTTGGCACACCCCTTCCCAAGCTCGACTTTCTCAGATGCTACTACCTCATTCAAACTTTTTAGCTAGATGCAAATAAGGATGTACCAAGAACATTATTTCTTCCCTATTTATTCCCCGGCCAATCACCCAAAAGGTTCAAACGATCACACAAATTGGTAAATGAAGCTCTTAATATCGGAGAAACCCACGTTCCCATGAATAAAGAAAGCATTCATCCCAAAAGGGATGAAGAAGAGTGATTTTTGAAGCTTTCTTAAACGTCAACAATCACACCTAATTTATCCACCCCGCTATGTATATGTATGCAACACTTTGCCTTTCTTAGAGAAGATCGTTTCACCCAAACCCATAAAAAATATTTGGTTTAGCTTGTATCCATCATAGGAAAGACAACTAAAATTTGACTTACCACATTGGATCATAGATCAAATCTATGTGGCTAGTCAAAGATGGCCACATAAGCAAGTTTCAAATTGATTTTGTGCTATCACAATAGTTTTGTATGTGCCTTTGGCCTACGACATTCCCATCTAATGAGCACTAACACGTGTTCCACTTTAAGCATTGAAAGGTTTATGATCCTCTTCTATAAACCATTTAAAGGGATGCATGGCAATATTTGGTGTCTAAAATCCATCAAGACCATAGTCACACGTGAGTAATCACCTACTAGTCCAAACTCGTCAATGGCCCCCCTCACCATTCGACTTCCTTAATCAACTCCAAGAACTGCAACTACTATAAAAGAGTTGCAACCAAATGCATAGGTGCAAGCCACAACAAAAAAATAAAAAACCATCCTTGTAGAGTTAGTACCACGTGTTGGCCTTGAAATTGTATTTTTAATAAAAATCATGACCACTCAAGGAGAAGAAACTTTGATTTTTGAATTAGAGGTGCCCCTGATAAACTATTGCAAAGTCTTTGGTTGTTGAGCATATGTGCATGTACCTTCACAAATGAGAGGGAAATTGGATGAAAGAGAAACCAAAGCTATTTTCATTGGATACGACTTGACATAATTGGGCTACAAATTTTACTTTGATACATATTGTCTTCCATTTGATAGTAAGCATGATGCACACGTGCAGGATTCTAGAAGTGATTCAAAAGAAGAAAAAGATGAGAAAGAGAGAGATTATAAACCTTGGAAATGAAGAGGAAAGGCCAAGATGCAGGAATGTGGAGAATGCTCTAAATGTGGAAAGGTCAACGAGGGATGGGACACAACTTGAAAATTATGGTTATGATACATCATTTTTAACTAAACATACCATCTATTTGTCCAAAGATTCAATTTTAGAAGAACCCTCTACTTATGAAGAAAACCAAAGGTAATCCTAATTGGGAGAAAACCATGAAATAGGAAATAAAAGGTCTAAAGGAGATGGGCACATGGGAGTTGGTTCCCATGCAAACCAACAAGAAGGTAATAGGTTACAGATGCGTGTACAAGATGAGATGGAACTTTGATGGATCCATTTGTAGCTATAAAGCCAGATTGGTTGCTAAAGGATGTGCGTGGAGAATAAACATAGCTAGTGATGTACTAAAGTTGAACAAGAAAGTATAATGGCTAAAGTTTTTCTCAGCAACATAATAGAATTAGAGAGATTTCATGTTTCTTTATTTCAGCGCCTAAAATCAACAATTCACCACTAGTCATAATTACAATTGATTCCCTATATCCTCAAACAAATAACAACAGAGCTCAAAAAGCTAGTTTTGTATGAGAACTGATAGTCATCGGTTGGTGAAAGTTCGAAAACATACACTTCAAGAGAGAAGTGTTTGAAAGGTTTATGAGCCTAAAGCATAAAGTAATGAATCTTATTTTTTGTAGATATCAGTACTCGACCTATGGATTTTTTGCTAACAAAAATACACATTTAATCAGGAAACAACCCATCAAGCATCATGCATGTAATACTCACGTCAACCAAACATCAAGTAACGAACAAAGAAAAATTCACAAATATATTCATAGGTGATAGAATCGAGGCATCACACATATCTTCTAGTTCTCCTTTTTGTCGCCCCTTTAACTATCAGGTTCAAATTGCAAGATGTTGTCTCATTCACAACCACCCCAATTCACAATTACATACTCATCATCTTCTATTGTGGAAGGAAAAGAACATAGATAGTTCAAGGGCATGGACATGGATCAAAATTAATGCCCAAATCAGGCATCAAATGGAGTTTTGAGCATCCTTTTATGCTTGTGCTCAAGGTGTGGGCATCCCAAGGGATGCCCAATATTTTGACATGGGCATCCTTGATAGGTAGGTATATGGAGAGGTTGGAACTTGGAGGGTTGGGGGATATTATATATATCATATGAGGACAAAGCAATTACCACAACAATATGGAGAATAGGAACTAAAGAAAATGTCAAAGATCTCAGCCAGTCTAGAGTCTTCACAAATGTACATCAAACATCACCATTCACCTATGTGACAAGTGGAAGTTGGTAGGTGAAGTCACGAGCCATAGTCATCACCTAGCCATTGGGTATTGAAGCACGTGAAAACTAAACGCCCAAGGATGGAAAACGGCCCACAGACTACTACCCACTACCAACTGGCCATAACATTTAGATAAGAGACTCGTAGAGTGATGTGGGATGCCGGCATGGCACAAGCAGCAAGCCCATAATCCATTGTCTGCCCAAGAGTGTGAAACCTATAACACTAAGTAACCAGTGCTCAAATTCTCTAGAGTCGACTCTACATATAGCCTACCCTCTCAAAATTGGTATGCATATTGGTTGTGAGACACGTAGAGTCTCTGGAGTTTAGGATCTCTAGTGCACAATATGCACTATGTAGTGTTGAGTGTATGATAACTCACTAGTCCAATAACTAGTTGAGCATGTCCTCAAGGCACTAGGCACTCAAGTCTGGGAGTCAGTGGCATTGAGGCCTCAGTAGTGAGCAGAGAGCACTAATCCCTAGCCATGGGCAACTGCCACTACACAAATGTAAAAGTAATGTCATGAATCACAAATTAAGTCTTATGTGTACTTCAAATGAAAAAGTTCAAAAGAGTGTTTTCTAGAAAATCCGCTTTGGAGTATGAAGTTCTCTGTAAAGTTAAATGTTTTTTCACTCTCTAAAGAACCACCATGCTCTTTCTGGAGAATACAAAGCAGTCCCTCCTAAGTCCTTAGAGATCCAAGCTCAAGCCCTCCTCCTGAGCACTAGCCATCTCCAAGTCCCAACTGAAATACCTTGAGTTAACAAGGTCCATCTTCAAAGCTCTCTTCAAGCCCTTGCACTTCAGCCCTTACGTTGCATTCTCTCCCCAAGAGACTTTTTTCCATTGTGAAGAATTGAAGAAGAATTCCGAATTTGCTTCTTTCTTGCTGATTTCCTCCTTCACCATGATCTTTTGTGTGTGTGTAATGCTTTTAACATGTGTTTAGGACTGTTATCTATGCCTTCCCATCACTTTTGAACTACTGTAGTGTGTGTGAGCCATTATGAGTTGTGGAGTGAGTGTTGGTGTTTCCCTCCATTCATTGTTTTGCCCTTAACTTGAAGCGCGTTTTTCAGATTTGAATAAAATAGCATTAGATGCATCTCATCAGGAGCTTCAAAATGAACCCACTATTGGCCATATTCAGAGTTCAACGCTGAGAGAAAACCTTGAATTTGTGCTTACTATTGTAAGAGGTATTGCGTCATGCATTTTCAAAGGATAAGTGAGTTAAAGAGGTAGTTAAGTCTTTTCACGTGCATTGTGGTGTAGCCACTTCACTTTCCCTTATGTGTGCACACGTCCTCATACACATGGGTCATATGGTTCCTCGATTGATAATTAAACATGTACCGATCCACCACTATATGCATTTGTGGGGCGATTGAGATTTAGTCTCATCAACACAAGTCCCTAAGGCTTCACGACTTAGGTACACATGTTTTTGGTGCCATTGCCAGGGAAAAATTTTAACCAAGGTTCCTTCGTGATGGTTATAGCTCTGGAGTGAAGGAATCGTACTTGTAGAGGTGAACTCATTCAATGGCAAGTAGTCAAGCACTTCAGCACTTGTTACTTCACACTCTTGAGGTGTGTGTAATGAGTTTTTAGGTTTAGGGTTAGGAGTGAAGAAGAAAGGGAAGAGTTAAGGTTAGGCAAGAGAGAGGAGTTGAATAGGAAGAAGTAGGAAACATTAAGAAAATTCCCAAAAACTATCAAAATTAGCTCTGTTTAGGTCTTAGGTAACCCAAAACTATAAAAACCAAAAAAATCAATTCAGCTGAACATTTGTGAGAGCAGGTATCATGAGTAGAGCAGCGATTGGTATCGTTAGCATGGTATCTTGCCTAGGGAGCTAGAGAGTGAAGTTGAGGGCACAAATTTTGGTTGAGGCATCATTGAAGGTAAGCTATACAATTTCTTGACATCAAAAACACATTTAAGAATACACACATGCGTTATTAAAAGCTTTTTCTAGTATCATGGGTTACAATAGAGAGTTTTTTTATGTCCATTAGGTAATATAGGGGGTCAAGAGTGAAGAGGGGAAGTAAAGAAACACCTTGCACCAAAAACTTTTAAGTTTAGATGAAATTTGGTTGAAGTATTGTGGTCGGTTGAGTTTTGGTATCGCGATACTAAAATTCCCTAGTATCGTGATACTTGCCTAGTATTGTATTGTGGCATACCCACTTGAGGTATCACGATACCATTCCGGTATCGTATCATCAAGTGTTGGTATCGCCATGCGGTTTCCTGGTGGTATCGTATCATGGTCCACTCGATATCACAGCGTCGCGGTCTCGGTATCATATCGTTGAGTGAGTAGTACTATTGTATCACACCTATTCTAGTATCATATCGTGCAAAGAGGACGTATCATATCTCCAATAGAAATAGTATTGTATCGTGAGAGGTACAGTATCATATCATGGGATTTACTAGTATAGTATCGTGCAAAATTGTGGTATCATATCGCGTGCGACATTGGTATTGTATCATGAGCAATTCAGTATCGTATTGTGTGTAATTTCTGGTATCGTATCATGTAGTGGTTAGGTATCGTATCATCCACTAACTTGGTATCGTATCGTTGGGTGCAGAGGTATCGTATCATGTAACATCTGGTATCGTATCGTCTCACTCGATGGTATCATATCGCCAAGGGTTTTTGGTATCGTATCCTACTAAAACCGGTATGGTATCGTCTGGGTGGTAAGAGTGGTATTGTCTAGAACCACTTAAGCCTTTTAAGGTAATATCTAGAGAGTTTGAGGAGCTAGCTGAGGGGAAGTAGGGAGTAAACATAGGCCCAGAGGGGTGAATGAACTTAAGATCAGGACGGGTTCCGAGTAGCCAGAGGAGTGTCATTTCATCGATAGGAATTGCTACCCAAGCAAGTCATCACTCCATCTATACTGACACCTCTAGTGGTTCAGAGGAGGAACTACCCATGGCCTCAAAAGACATGCATGTTTCTACCCCTAGGGAGAACTTTATGTCAATTGTAGAGGGTGAATACTGCACCTCTCTGCAACATGTGTCCACCAATCCACAAGGGATCCCTATTTACCTTGATGGTTTAAATAGGTATGTTGCAAGGATGGTAAACTCTACTGAATCAGCAATAGTGCCCAAACCCACAGTCAAGTATGAAGGAGGAGTGTACATGGATAAATTAGGTCACACCTACATGGTAACGAAAAACCCAGATCGGATAAATGAGAGAGGAGGATTGGAAGGACAAGGAAACTTGGGGAGACCTGATCGTGAAGAGTTAGTAACTACACCAAGAGGCAAGTCGGTGGTGACTCGAGTCTTGAGAGGGGATTTGATACCTCAATATGACTACCTATTAGATGTCTACTGAATCCATGAGTCAAATCTAATATTACAAATCGATTCACCCATACGAGGACACGTAGTAAGCCCAATGACTTTCTATAAGTTAAAGGATCCTGAAGATGAGTCTAGAGTCACATACCTAGACCAGAACCAAAGAAGATATTGGCCAATAGATGCTATCGATAGCTCTCAATTGAAGTATATGGGATTGCATGCATTCCCTCCCGGAGAACAGGCAACTACCTCCCACAATCCTTTTGGAATGCAGCAAGATCCAGAGAATACAATGTCATGACAAACGAGTGAACGAAGTGTGTCCACTCGAACCCATGTGCAATCCATAATCCTAGGAGTACAATCGCACAATCAAACCCACCCAGGGATAGGCAACATGAACCGTCCATCCATTAGGCCAAGGCCATAGCCAGGATTCTAGCCTGGAATACCTCCCTTTAGACCAGCAATTCTAGTGATGCCCAGACCATCAAAACCAATAAGAAGATTGAGACCAATATAAGTTGCCAAATGTATGAGAAATCACTATGATGGAACGGGAGAACCATATGATCACATAGCAGATTTTAAACAGGTATTACAAGCCGAGCAAGTGGATGACTTCTTTGTGTAGTATGAATCCTTTGGACTTACCCTCACAGGGACGGCTTTGACTTGGTTCCAACCATTGGATCCAAATCGTTTTGGAAATATTGAGTAATTTTTCCAAGAGTTCATTGGAGAATTCACCAAGAGAGGTATTAAACACAACTTGTCATCCTTAATCCATAGCTTCAAATAGAACCCAAATGAGACCGTGAAAATATATGCCCGAAGTTTTAATCAATATGTCGATAGATGCCTTGTAACAGAAAGACCCTCCTAGTAAAAAAATGATATCCCTATTCTTGGATGGATTAACTAATGGAACATTGAGAACCCTAGTGCATGTGAAACGACTCCAGACATTGAGCGAGTATCTTCAAGAATGTATTGACCTAGAGGAAAACCTAGCTGATGATCTCGAAAGTACACCAGGCCCTACTAAATGGGAGGACACTAGAAGTGCAGTGACATCTAGCTCTAGTAATGTAGAGGAGCTAGCAGAACTGGTGGCTAAGAAGTTAGGAGTCTAGGGACAAAGGAATTACCAGAACCCACCAATGAGGATACCCATGTTACGATGATGCAGCCTATGCAGTGGAGATCATCCATCTCACATGTGTGCAAGAGGAGGAATAGGCATGCCTCAAGTTTATCCATACAATAGGCAACCACCTCAACCACCCAACCTGTATTGTCATGTTGAACAAAAATACACTAACCATACGATTGAAAATTGCCCATTCAACACACAGTCAAGGCCCTTAAATCAACCTCAGTATAGGCCTTATGGATACCCTCTTAGAGAACAAGGAAGAGAGCTCCCAAGATACAACCCCAATCTAGGACCACATGGAGCACCTAGACCATATGAACAAGGGCAATATGGACAACTGCAGCTGGTATTAGGACAACAACCATCCCTTCCACAAAACAAAGTGTCAGTTAAATACACTCAACCAGAGGAAAACATGGAGAGAGCCATAGTGCCTGCTACACCCTTAGCTAGCACAAAAACGACGACTCAGGGATATGAGAAAACCCAAGAAGAATACTACTCCTATGACACTAGTCTGGCAGAGTATGCCCAAACTTATGACCTACAGTACTATGGTTATGAGGGATATGACAACACTTATGGACCAGAGTTTGCAACCCTAATGTACACTGCATCGAAAGCTCAAGCACCCATGAGACCTCCCATTAAACCACCTCTCCTTTTGTGGAGGAGATCACTTCATAAGAGAATGCACTCTACCAACCACCACATCCTAGGACTTGGGAAGGGTACTGCAACGAATGTGGAAAGAAACACCTATTTAGGGATTGTCCAAAGGATCCTAATAAGACTCATAACACAACACAAATCAATGTGATCAAGGTAATTGAATTATCAGGCAGTGACAAGGAGTACACAGTAGGACTAAAAGCTATCACACGAGTGCAAGCCAAAGTGCAAGAGAGAAAGAAACTAGACTCTGAACAAGAAAAGGATAAAGCCCTAGAACCCAAAATACAGGTAGTGGAAGATTCTGAAGACCCACGTGAGAGTACCCAAACAAAGAAGACCCAAAGTTGGAAGGATAGAAGGGAAAAACTTAAAAACAACTGGATGAAAAACAGAAGTCAGGAGGATAAGAAGAACATGAAAGACGATAAGAAACCTAAGAAAATTGAAGATTATGCAAGCATAGAGATGGAACCAGAGTTTGATTCAGAGGAATGGTACTTAGAAGCTATTCAAGATGACGAAAAAGGAAAAACATCAAGGGTATTAGCAATAGAAGAAGCTCAAATGAGACCAAACCATGAGGAGACGTTAGATGAGGTAGAACAAAAACCAAATCTTTTTGAAGTCCCAGAGCACTTCAAAAGATATGAAGTAGAGGAGAGGAAGATAGCCATTCAAATGCCTAAGAAAGATGCAAGAGAAGGAGAAGCATATGAAAACAAGGAGAAGATGAAGAAAGTAATAGTGACCATGGAAGATGGAGAAGAAAGGTGTACATACATAGGAAAAGATGTGTCACATGAGGAGGAAGAAAATTTGATAAGACTGATTCAAGAATATCAGGACGTGTTTGCATGGACCTACAAGGACCTCAAAAGTGTAGATCCCTCCATTTGTTCTCATCGAATACCGATGACACCTGATGCAAAACCATCAAAGCAATGCCCTTACACGTATAATGATGTCTATTCACCAAAAATTAAGGAGGATATAGACAAGTTATTAGCAGTCGGATTTATTTACGAGATAGAACACACGGAATGGGTGTTAGCATTAGTGGTCATACCCAAAGAGAATGGGAAATAAAGAGTGTGTATTAACCTAAAGAAAGTAAACGCTACCCGTTACCTATCACTGATCACCTCTTGAAAAGAGTCGTAGGTAAGGAAGTCTATAGCTTCCTCGATGGATTCTCTAGATACAACCAAGTAGCTATCGCTAGAGAGGACCAACATAAGACCACATTTGCAATTGAATGGGGAGTCTATGCTTTCAAGGTGATGCCTTTTGGACTCACAAATGCCCTTGATACTTTCCAAAGGCTAATGCATCACGTCTTTAAAGAATTTCTAAGGAAGAGTATGGAGGTATATGTTGACGACTTATGCACGTACTCAGGTCTGAGACAAGAGCACATTCCGGAGTTGCAAAAGGATATTTGAGAAGTGTCGACAATATAGAGTGTGTCTGAATCCTGAGAAATGTGTTTTTATGGTGAGACAAGGAAAAATCCTAGGACACCGTATCCAGGAATGGAATTTCCACTAACCAGGATAAGATTAAAGTAATCCTAGAGCTTTCAGGACCAAAAAATGCTAAGGAAGTGCCAGCTTTTATGGGTCATTGTGGGTACTATCATAGATCTATCCACATGTATGCCATAATTGCCAAGCCACTCTATGGATTATTAACCAAATTCATGTGAACGGATGAATGCTAGAAAGTGTTTAATGAATTTAAAAAATGACTCAACAGAGGACCTATTTTGAAAACACCCAACTAGAACAAGCCTTTTCATATCCATGTAGATGCCTCCAACTATGCAATAGGATGCATTCTAGCTGAACCTGCGGATGAAGGAAAATTAGACCACCCTATTTCCTATGCGAGCAAACAACTGAATCAAGCCGAAAGAAACTATACAACTACGGAATGAGAAGGTTTAAGAATGGTATACGCAGTAAAGAAGTTTAGACACTACTTTCTAGCCAACAAGTTCAAGTTCTTCATAGACCATTAGGCCTCATTGTACCTAGTCAATAAGCCCTGTAATATGGGAAGGCTAGTAAGATGGTTTCTCTTACTGATGGAGTTTGACATTGAAGTGGTAGTAAAAAAAGGAAATACCCATGTAAGAGCCAATCATTTGTCTAGATTAACCTATGGAGAACCACCTAACGGAGTAGCGGATGACCTACCAGACACATATCTGTTCAACTTGGAAGTATGTCCTAAGTGGGCAGAGAAGTTAATTCCAATACTCACCCATGGACCACAACATCAAATCAACAAGGACATTAGAAATGAATTTCTGCAATCGTGAAAATTACACATTGTAGCAGGAAGTGTGTACCATAAAGAACCTATCAGTGTATTGTCGAGATGTGTAGAGGAAGGCAAACATAAGAATTTGATTGAGCAAACTCACGTAAATAGATGGAGAATGCATAAGGGAACCCATGGAACACGAATGGAATTAAAACGAATGGGACTATATTGGCCTGATATGCCTAAGGATGTTCATGAGTATGTTGGTAGTTGCACGAAATGTCAAGAATATACTCTAGAAGAATGACTATACATCATTACAATTCTCTATGGTAGCACCAAACTGGAGTAGGACATTGGTGAAATTCTTAAAAACATGAGAGCATGAGGAAGGAGCAAGTCTAGCTAGGAGGGATCCCTAGAAGAAATGAGTAAGGACTATGTTATATTGGGGAGGCAATTATTCAAAAGAGGAAAATACAATCAGCTACAACTATGTGTGCATGAAGGAGAGTACTTACCTATATTAGAGATGGTGCATGAAAATCAGTTACGACTATGTGTGCATGAAGGAGAGTACTTACCTATATTAGAGATGGTGCATGCAGGTGCCGTAGGAGGGCATTTTTCAGTTGAAAGAACGGTAAAAATGATTCTCTTTGCAGGCCTGTGCTGGCCAACTCTACATATGGATGAAGACACTTATGTACAGAGTTGTGAGGTTTGCTAAAGAGCCAAATATCCTATCAGAAGAGATGATGTGCCTCTAAGACCCATGGTTTGTGTGAGAGCCTTTTCCAAATGGGGTATTGATTTCATAGGACCAATTAACCCTCCGGCCAAAGGATCACACGTTGAGTACATAATAGTGGCAACAGATTACCTAACTAAATGGGTAGAAGCAAAAGCAATTAGGAAGAATGATGCTCAGGCCACATCCAATTTCCTCTTTTAGAACATCTTTACTTGCTTTGGATTACCTATAGAAATAGTAAGTGATAGAGGAACACACTTCATTAACGAAATAATCGAGTCCTTGATGAATGAATTTCTAGTGATTCATAACAAATCAGCCCCATATCACCCTCAAGCAAATGGTCAAGCAGAGAGTTCCAATAAAGTGTTATGTATGGTGTTGACAAAGATAGTCGATAGTGGAAGGTCAGATTGGGACAAACAATTGCATCATGCAATTTGGCCCTTCCCTGTGGCTTACAAAACAGCCATTGGAACTACTCCTTTTGACCTAGTCTATGGACAAAATGCAATTTTACCAAATGAATTTTTGGTACCTACTTTACGAGTAGCACAATAGTATGAGTGCAGAGGACATGAGCTATCTAAGAAACTTGAGCAGATTGAGAAGTTACATGAAACAAGACTAGAAGCAGTTGCGGGAATTTATGCTGCTAAAAGGAGGCAAAAAGCATATTACGATGCACATATCAAAGATAAAGGCTTGAAAGAAGGAGATTTAGTCCAAGTGTATACATTGAAGCAACATGCCAAGAAACTACAGAAATGTGGATACGGATCCTTGCTGATTAATAGAATCTCAACTAGTAGAGCAGTGAATCTAGCCACTTTCGATGGAGAAATACTTCCTAACTACATAAGTGGTTGTAGAGTGAAATGATATATGGATCCATTGATGGATCAAATGTTAGCATGACTCATAGGAGCTCAAAATCAAAAGAAAGAAGAAGAAAGGATTCGAGAAGAAGCACGCCAAGAAGCCTTAAAGTGTATCAAGAAAAGGAAGGAGTGGATAAAACAAAGGGATGAATGATATCTATAAGGAGAAGAACCCATACCCATGGCCAATTACCAGGTCCATAAAGCCGACAAGAAGGGCCTTAGTATATCCCAACCCTATTTAAACTTAGGGATTGGATCCATAGAGTATCAGTTGATAGATGCCCTGACTGACTCAAGAGCAGCCCTAAGCTGCATACGAAAGATGTTAATCACACACCTTCAAACAACCACAAGTCCGACTAAAGCATGCATGATAGGCATTGGTGTGAAGAGATGGATAGGTATGTGTTGAAGATGAAGAGGTGTTGCAAAATCTTTGCTCTACACTAGCCAAATGAACTCCAGGAGTAGATGGTGGGCCCTTTTAGCTTGCCAATGGATGTATTAGACACCCTATGTACCTTGGAAGATCACTCTCAAAAAGATAGATCAAAACAGATAAGTTGGAGTTAGCTCAGAGGTGAAAACTTGCTATTCTTGGTTAATACACCTGTCCAGTGTTTTACATAATTCTCTGAGCACAGCAGCAATTAGATTAATTCCTCTTGGGGAAGGCTAGGTAGCTTAAAGCGCTAACTTTAGAGAGTAATCTCATCAAAAATAACAAACCACACACTGAGAATGACTTTTAACAAGTGATGACATCATCCCGATTTTCACGGGCTGCTACAGAAATAGACCAGTGAGTAGAAAAATTAACATAACTCAAGATGTAAGAATCCAATGATCATGAAAATTTGTATGATTATACTAGACAGTAAGCTGAATCCAACAAGCTTGAAATCACTGAATTTGGATGAGTAAACACTGAGAAATGACTCTGACAAGATGACTGAAAAAGTCGGGTACCTGACAGAGAAGTGAAGATGAACATACCCTGTTGACTTCAAATAAACATAACTGAAGATTCCAACATCCAAATGACATGCAAAATTTGTGAGCATATAGTAGCCTTATAGAGCTAACTTTACCAAGTTAAATCACTGAAAATGATGAACCAAGTGCAGAGAAACAATCTCTGCAAGCTGACTGAGAAAAACTGAAGTAATGGCAGTGAGTAGTACACATCACAAGAACATGGAAAGATGAACTCAAATAATCATGAAAATGAAAGTATATTGCTTGTACAATACAATGACTTACTGATACATATGTGTGCCTTGTAATCACACCTTGATATGGCATAAAGCTCAGCTCTTGGAGGTCTTCACGTAGGTCTCTCTAACCACGACTAAAAACGCCATCTATTTATAGTTGAGTTTGGGGGGCTAACTTCCCTCAATCACTCTCCAATCAATCAATGATTGATTTGATTCTCTACCTACCACAAATCACAAATTCGTGGCTCCTCTTTCCATTCTTGATCATGTGGGCTCAACCACTTAAGATTCTCTTACTTTTACATTAAGTAAACTCTTCAAAAGTTACAAGAGGTAGTTCACAAGTGAACTTTACATAGTCTTCATTTTGAAGCTTCTTTAATGACTTTGTGAGACTCAAGCCAATACTTAGGCTTGTCGTAGACTTGCTCCAACAGCTCCCCCTCAAGCCAAGTATGCTTGAGGTCTTCAATCTTCCAAGATTACCTGCAAACCAATCATAGCCTTGAATTTGCAAAGCTTTGTACCATCCAATGCTTTAGTTAGAATATCTGCACATTGTTGATGAGTGGACACATATGATATTTGAATCTCCTTGCTTAGGATCTTCTCTCGTACATAATGATAATGAACTTCAATATGTTTAGTCCTTGCATGAAAAATAGGATTAGCAGCCAAGTGAATAGAACTCATATTGTCACCAAAAATAGTTGGAGTTCCAAACTCCAATCCAAGATCTTTGAACAATGTCTTCATCCACATAGCTTCCTGTGTAGCTATGGCAAGACCTCTATATTCAGCTTCAGTAGAAGAGAGAGCAACTGTGGGTTGCTTCTTGGATGACCATGAAATAAGCTTTGAACCTGCAAAGGTAAGATAACCTGAAGTGCTCCTTCTATCTTCCTTGGAGCCAGCCCAATCTGCATCAGAAAATAGCTTCAAACCTAAATCAGATACATAAGGATAGTAAAGTCCTTCATTTATGGTTCCTTTGAGATATTTGAGTATCCTTTTGGCAGCATCCATATGTGGTTTCCTTGGTGTGTGCATAAATTGGCTTAGCACACTCACACTGTAACATATATCTACTCTTGTCAATGTGGCATAGTTGAGACTACCCACTAGACTTTGATATGATGTGATGTCCTCTATGAGTTCACCTTCATGTGAGCTCAATTTGTGATTAACCTCCATTGGAGTACCTGCAATCTTACAATCTTGCATCTTGAATTTTGCCAACATGTCCTTAATGTACTTTCTTTGAGTGAGAAACAAACCATGATCTTTGTAGACAACTTCCAAACCTAGGAAGTAGGTAAGTGAACCCAAATCACTTATCTTGAACTCTTCTCTCATCTGATCTTTGATCTTCTTCATACCATCTGCATCATTTCCTGTCAATATAATATCATCTACATATACACATAGGTAGATGACCTCGGAATTACTCTTTTTAATAAAGAGTGAAGGATCTGCTTTGCTTGGTTGAAAGCCTTTGTCCTGCAAGAATGAAACAAGCCTGAAATTCCAAGCTCTTGGAGCTTGCTTGAGACCATACAATGCTTTGTTAAGTTTACACACATAATCAGGATAAACTTGACTCTCAAAACCAGGTGGTTGTGCCATATATACCTCTTCTGTTATCCAACCATTCAAGAATGCATTCTTCACATCTAGTTGAAGTATCTTCCAATTCTTGGAAGAGGCAATACTAAGCAAAACCCTAATAGTAGGCATCTTTGCCACAGGAGAGAAGGTCTCCTCATAATCAATTACCTGAGTTTGTGCAAAGCCTTTTGCTACAAGCCGTGCCTTATACCTGTTAATGGAACCATCAGAATTCTTCTTGAGTTTATAGACCCATCTTGAGCCTATTACCTTCATGGATGAAGTCTTGGGCACCAAATCCCAAGTGTTGTTTTCCTCGAGTGCTTCAATCTCTTCCTTCATTGCATGCTTCCATTCTGTTTTTGCTTTGGCCTCTTCAAATGATGATGGCTCCTCTTGGTTTATGTCCTGTGCTATGTAGATAGAATGTTTAGTTACTAATGAGGTGTCAAACCCATACCTTTCTGGTTTTTTCTTTTCCCTCATAGATCTTCTTAGGCCATGATGTGATGATTCTGCCTCATGTCCAAGTTCCTGCAATTTTGCTTTACCTTTAGACTTCCATGCTTTGATCTTTTCCATCTGACATTCTTCATCATCCTCTGAGGTGTCTTGTTCTTCAATCTTTGATTGTTCTCTACCAAGCTTTGGAAAATCTTCTTCAAGATCATATGGTAAATTGACCTTCCTGCATGAATCTTCATACCATGAATTGTTCTCATCAAAAACTACATCTCTGCTTACCAAGAATCCTTTGTTGGTAGGGTTGTATAACCTGTAGCCCTTTTGATTGTTGTCATATCCAATAAATACACACCTTTCTGCTTTTGGATCCATCTTGCCTCTAACATGTGAAGGAACATGAGCAAAAGCAATACATCCAAAAATTTTACAATGATCTAAACTTGGTCTTCTTCCATTCCAAGCCTCATATGGAGTCATCCCATCAAGGGATTTTGAAGGCAACCTGTTAATCAAGTAAGTGGCTGTAGATACAGCCTCAGCCCATAAGTAATTAGGTAAATGCTTTTCATTTAACATAGACCTTGCAGCTTCAACAATTGTCCTATTCCTCCTTTCTGCCACTCTATTTTGCTCAGGAGTGTACCTTGTAGTTACCTCTCTTTTGATTCCTCTTTCTTGAAGAAAAGAATCAAACTCATGGGAGAAGTATTCTCCCCCTCCATCTGACCTTAGCCTTTTTAGTGATTTACCTGTTTGATTCTCCACAAGAGCCAAATATCTTTTGAAACATGAAAAAACTTCATCTTTGTGTTTCATAAAGAATAGGATAGTCCATCTGCTGCAATCATCAATAAAGGAAACATAATACCTTGATCCTGATATTGCAGCTTCCTTGCTTGGTCCCCATACATCTGTATGAACCAACTCCAAGAGATCTCCATGCATATAACCTTTCTTCATGAATGGTAACCTGTGAGACTTTCCAAACTGACATGCACTACACTTATAAATCATATGTTGTTTTGACAAGTTAGGGAGTCCAAGTACACTTTGGTCCCTGCAAATTTGCTTTAATGACCTTTCACCAATATGTGCTAACCTTTTGTGCCATACTTCCAATTCTGTGAGTGTCTGACTGCCATAATTAAAGAGAGCAATGTTTCTAGTGTCCTGTAATTCAAATGTGAACAATCTACCTGTCTTTTCACCTTTTGCAATTCTTCTGAATCCTTGACTTGGATCTTCAACAAATGCTCCTGCCTTTGTGAACCTGACTTGCAACCCTTTCTCTACTATCTGCCCAACACTTATCAAATTCTTTGTAATGGTAGGGACATAGAGTACCTTACTGAGTAGGTTGATGTTTCCATCAGGTGCTTTGACATTGCCTATTTTCTCCACAGGATGTTTTGTATCATCTCCTGTTTGTACCTCATGCTTATTCCTTGGATCTTCTAAATCTGATAGGAGTGCCACATTTCCTGCCACATGATTTGAACAACCTGAATCTATGTAGAAAATATGCTCATCAGATTTACCTTGTGGCATAGCCATGTTCATGATCAATAATGAATCCTCTTTGTTTGAGTCTTCTGTGTAGTTATTGTAGTCTCTCCTTCCTTTGTAGCCTCCTTGATAGTTTGAATGATTGTAGTTGTTGTAGTTGCCATGGTAGTTGTTGAACCTTCCTCTTGAGTAGCCATAACTTCCTCTATTGTATCCTCTGCCTCTTTGATTCCTGGAATTCCTAAAGCAATTTTCAGTTGTATGATTAGTTAATCCACAAATAGAACATGAGTTGGAGCCTTGGGATCTCCCCCTGCCTTGTCTACCTCCTCTTCCTCTACCTCTGCCATGTCTTCCTCTACCTGCATAGTTAGCTTGATATGTACCTGCTTCATCATCCACTTTCTTTGCCTTTCCTTTGTTATCTTTAGACTTGCTTTTATCCGTGTATAAAGCTGAAGATTGATTACCTTTAGAGCTTTCTCCATTTTTGATAAGCTTTGCCTCTTGAGTAAGTAATTGTCCAATGAGTGTGTTGAAATCAGGTACATGCATGTCCATGTACAGATCCATAGCTGTGGTGAATGCTTCCCACTTGTCATCTGCCTTCAAGCCATTGATGACCTGCCTTACAATTTGCTCTTCATCTATTACCTCTCCAATGCTTCCCAACTGATCTGCTATGTCCTTGAGCTTTGTGACAAAATCAGTCACATTTTGTTTGGGAGCCTTCTTGAGAGTTGTGAAATCCAGCCATAGTTGATGCTTCCTAGCTTTAGTACTTGAAGCAAAGAAAGCTTCAAGTGCATCCCACACTTCCTGAGATGTCTTACAACTTCTAATGTGAGGCAACAAAAAATCTGAGATAGAGTTGAGGAGATAAGACCTTGCAAGTGCATCCTTGGAGCACCATGTGCTCAATCTTTCTTGCTCTTCTTGTGTTGGTTGACTTTTGTTCCTGAAACTTGGCATAACTTCATCTCCAGCCACATAACCATATAAACTTCTACCTTGGAGATAAGCTTCCATTCTTAATGACCAAGCTGAGTAGTTACCTCTGTCCAATTTGTCAATTGATGAAGGAAATCCATCTGCCATGTTGTCCAACCTTGCTCTGATACCACTGTGAAGAGATGGATAGGTATGTGTTGAAGATGAAGAGGTGTTGCAAAATCTTTGCTCTACACTAGCCAAATGAACTCCAGGAGTAGATGGTGGGCCCTTTTAGCTTGCCAATGGATGTATTAGACACCCTATGTACCTTGGAAGATCACTCTCAAAAAGATAGATCAAAACAGATAAGTTGGAGTTAGCTCAGAGGTGAAAACTTGCTATTCTTGGTTAATACACCTGTCCAGTGTTTTACATAATTCTCTGAGCACAGCAGCAATTAGATTAATTCCTCTTGGGGAAGGCTAGGTAGCTTAAAGAGCTAACTTTAGAGAGTAATCTCATCAAAAATAACAAACCACACACTGAGAATGACTTTTAACAAGTGATGACATCATCCCGATTTTCACGGGCTGCTATAGAAATAGACCAGTGAGTAGAAAAATTAACATAACTCAAGATGTAAGAATCCAATGATCATGAAAATTTGTATGCTTATACTAGACAGTAAGCTGAATCCAACAAGCTTGAAATCACTGAATTTGGATGAGTAAACACTGAGAAATGACTCTGACAAGATGACTGAAAAAGTCGGGTACCTGACAGAGAAGTGAAGATGAACATACCCTGTTGACTTCAAATAAACATAACTGAATATTCCAACATCCAAATGACATGAAAATTTGTGAGCATATAGTAGCCTTATAGAGCTAACTTTACCAAGTTAAATCACTGAAAATGATGAATCAAGTGCAGAGAAACAATCTCTGCAAGCTGACTGAGAAAAACTGAAGTAATGGCAGTGAGTAGTACACATCACAAGAACATGGAAAGATGAACTCAAATAATCATGAAAATGAAAGTATATTGCTTGTACAATACAATGACTTACTGATACATATGTGTGCCTTGTAATCACACCTTGATATGGCATAAAGCTCAGCTCTTGGAGGTCTTCACATAGGTCTCTCTAACCACGACTAAAAACGCCATCTATTTATAGTTGAGTTTGGGGGGCTAACTTCCCTCAATCACTCTCCAATCAATCAATGATTGATTTGATTCTCTACCTACCACAAAATCACGAATTCGTGGCTCCTCTTTCCATTCTTGATCATGTGGGCTCAACCACTTAAGATTCTCTTACTTTTACATTAAGTAAACTCTTCAAAAGTTACAAGAGGTAGTTCACAAGTGAACTTTACATAGTCTTCATTTTGAAGCTTCTTTAATGACTTTGTGAGACTCAAGCCAATACTTAGGCTTGTCATAGACTTGCTCCAACAATTGGAGGCCAAGTTATAGAATGTGTTGGAGAAGCCCTAATATCTCTCCACCTAGGAAATTCCACTATGGAGCAATGAGTTTTGGTATGCAAAGACGAGGACTTAATAGAAAATCTGATCCTAGGTCAAGATTGGATTATCGAGAATGAAGTGAGCATTCATCTAGCACAAGGATACATATTTGCCAAAATAGGACATAAAGAAATCTTTAGCTTGTTAGAAGAAAGACCTTCTCATGTTCATGAAGTTATCAAGTTTGAGGAAAAAACCCTAGAAAAGGAGTTAGAAGATGAATCAAGCGAGAGCATGCCCGAAGAATGCCCTAGTCTAGAATTGCCTACAAACGAGGATGTCTTGCATGATAATATAATCACCTTTCCCATGAGAGATGAATCCAATTGAGAAAGTGAGGATAATGCTTCTCAATTAACCTACTCAAATAGAAGAACATCCACATGGAATTCTACTACTGGAGCATCATATCCATGGAACACTCGACTGCAATGGGTCTGCAAGGATCAAATGATGGAACCAAAGAAGCCAACACAAAAGCAGGACAGCCATCCAATGAAGGCAAGGAGGAACACTCAATCCTCTTCATTACAATCAGAACCACAAAGACTCCTAAGTGTATGGCTTCCAAAATCATTGGTAGTAGCCTAGAAAACACAGCGGTATATGTGGAACCCAAAGAAGGTCAGACAGACTCCTAGCCAAGAGCTAGACAAGCTCAATGAGATATTATGCCTACAAAGCGAAACAAGGAGGTCCAAAAGGAATCAACACAAGTACAAAAGGAACATGACATCAACCAATAAAACTTCAAAAGATAAGGCAATACCTCAAACACCATCTACAAAGTGGATACGGAGACCCAAGAGGTAGCAAGGACAAGAACAACCTACTCAACAAGATTCCACTTGCATTCATGAAGAGTCTAACGCACCCAAAGTATGGATGGCAGGGCCGCATTACAAGGCCATGCATTCAGCACATTACCTTTTCAACAAAATTAGTGGTGCACATTTCCATCATGGGAATAGGTCTTAGATTCTACTTCCATAAGAATGAACCTACAATGTAAATAAATAAATGCTTTGGCTAGAACTAACTTGATGAAGGAAACGATATCTCACTAAGCCACACATAACACATGAATTGACTTCTACTAGAGGCTGAATTTCTCTATTACAAGTGCAGATGGCTTCTGAGGATTCAGAAGCAACTATTCAAGAAGAGGTGCTAGAGTTTCCATTACATAGTGTGACCAAAGCCAAAGGTCATTGGTTTCACAAGGATCAACCCACTAGAGATTATCTTTTCCTAGTGACAATCAAGATTATGGACACCAACCATGAATTCCCGGTCATGTCCCAATGTTTCAAAGTCATACATCAACTCCCATCGATCGTGACATAATGAAAAAGGCAGGTATTCAGAAATACTTTGAGCTACCAATTAACAAGCCGGACTTCCAAAGATGTACGTAGGTGATGAACACCCTCCAATCGGCTTTGCATGATCCATTAGTGCCAGAAGCAAGAGTTCTAGATGTGGCAAGAGAATGGTAATCATCCAATTCACTCATGATTTGATCAAAGAAGCATTTGTATGGGAAAAGGATGGCAATACCATTTTGAAAGATGAAAGCCGAGGAACCAAGACACAGACATTCACAAACATCAATCGTATAGACATAGAAGAAGAATTCCGATTGATCCATCAACACTTCTTCTTTTCGAACATGCATCGATACACAACTCCACAAAAAATCATAGTGTGGATGCTATCTCATGCTATCAAACAAGTCAGTAATCTTGGAAAAGCATCCTACACTAAGGGTACACTGGGAGTCCGCACCCTACGTGCTTCAAGTCAATCCATCTTTCTTCCCAATACTTAGAAGACGCTCTTGGACACAATTTTGGGAAGCACAATGCAAGGCTAGCTTAAATAATCAATGGCTAAACTATCCAGTATTACCTAGTCCACCATGCAACTACTTACCGACAGAAGAATACATGGTGAAGACCGTCGAGTTTTGGATATCTAGATATGCCATAGTACTAGATTTAGCCATTAAAATGACAAACAAAATTTTGAGTATGCTACTTACAATATTAAAGGTATTTCAACACACACAATACACATTTTTGAACTTCATTAGAATTAAACAAGGAGAATATGCCCTAGTTTTTTATCTATCCACTACCCCTAGTTGCTTAACGATCATGGCAATATACTCAAGGCTTATGTTTCTGTCGAGTCCATACATACAAACATTCAAAGAAGCATTCTTTGCAGGGTTTTTTGTAATGGACTCGGAAATATTTGTCAAAACGTCTTTCAACTTAAATGCATGACTCGTGGCCTACAAATTAAGCTTTTTCATAGATAATAGACAGGCACCACATGATGGGGTAAAGTCAAACGAATGGAAAGAGCTGATGATATGTCAAGCAAATTCGCTTAATCATAGAGAGCAAAAAGTCATACAGACTTATACACGTCGCCACAAAAAGCCTGTCGGGGATGATAGAGTTCACGAGGAGGGACGTGTGGAGGGAGAGTCAAGCAAGAAAAGAAAAAGAATAAGATCAAAGAATAAAGTAGCTCACTAAGAAAAAACTACCCATTGGCTAAAGCCCTGCAAGGGCATGCATCAGGCTACAATGCCAAAGGACCAAGGCCCGAAGAGTAGAAACAAAAGAATCAGAACCAGGCCCTTTCAAGAGTACACAAAGGATTCTTCATCGGATAAACTCACCAATTGTCTGAGAATTCTAGACGCTTCTCTCTCTACTAGGTGCGTGCAGTGGAAAGAAGTAGACAGGCTCCAGAAAATACAACAGGGTCAGATGTGTCAGAATGAAGCAATATCCAAAGACCAAAAGCTAGAAAGAGGTCGAGGTTGAAAAATTGAAGAGGGTGACTAAGAATATCACA
The DNA here is from genome assembly GCA_020310875.1 of Ceratopteris richardii. NCBI lineage: Eukaryota > Viridiplantae > Streptophyta > Polypodiopsida > Polypodiales > Pteridaceae > Ceratopteris > Ceratopteris richardii. The sequence goes on along the minus strand of CM035441.1, from coordinate 96,585,940 downwards.
TTCTTAGCCACTGGTTGCGTGCGTGGCAGCCCGACTTAACATAACAACCCAGATTCATGAATGTATGGAATACCAAGGGGATTATAGAAGCAAAGGACTTAGTTCGGATAAAGTAACAAACTCTCTGACAATCCATATCGCTTCTTCAACTAGTGTGTGTACTAAGGAAATATAGAAAAGCTGCAAACAAAAAGCAAAGCCTGTCAAGGGACTATAGAGACAAAGAGGGGGAGAGTGTTGCAGAGAAAAGATGCACAGAGAAGGAGCCCCAAAATTTTCAAATTAATGAGCATAAATTTTCTTCTTCAAAATCATATGAAACTCCCTCGAAGTTATGTAAATGCACTAGAGGAGTCCTTTAGATGCATAAGACCATTTCATTGTAACATAACTCTTGTAAAATAATAGGAAATTAGAGTTAGTCAATAAAGTGCCGATCTCTAGTGTGAAAGGACCATTTTTAGGGCACATGTATATATGTCACTTTGTAGCTCTTGTAAGAGACTTTTTGCCATTGTGAAGAATTGACGAAGAATTTTGAATTCGCTTCTTTCTTGCTTATTCCCTCCTTCTTTATGATCTTTTGTGTGTATTTGGTGTTTCTCGCCATTCACTATTTTGCCTTTAACTTGAAATGTATCTTTCATATTCGAGTGAAAATACCACCAGTAGATGCATCCCATCAAGAGCTTCAAAAGAACCTGCTATTGGTCATATTCAGAGTTTCGAGCTGAGAGAAAACCTCAAATTTGTGCTTACTATTATAAGAGGTATTGTGGCAAGCATTTTCAGAGGATAAGTGAGTTAAAGAGGTAGCTAAGTCTTTTCATGTGCATTGTAGTGTAGCCACTTCACTTTCCATCATGTGTGCACTCGTCCTCATACATTTGGTTCATATGGTTCCTCGGATTGATATTTAAATGTGGTTGGTGACTTTCAGACTCATCATTTAAAGATGATGCTTCCTTCTCTTGTGTAGAAGGGATAAATCTTGGGCTAGGTTCATAATGGATTTCCCATTTGCCTAATGATGAAGTGGAAGCTCTCTTTTCCTCCTCCACTACATGTGGCTGCTCCTCCTTAAACACCACATCGTGACTCGCCATGATCTTCTTAGCCACAAGGTCATAAAGCTTATAAGCCTTCTTATCTTCATTGTACCCTAGGATGGTTGAAGCTGGTTTCTCACCCTATCTGGAACATGTACATAACATTCACCTCCAAATACTTTGAAATGGGAAATAGAAAGCTCTTTACCATTGTAGGCTTCTTGTGGAGTCTTTCCATCAAGTGCCTTGGTGTAGCTTGGTGGATTGTTGTACGATCTCCCCCTACCTTGGTTTCCTCCTCTGCCCATCCATACACACACCTCCTCTCTCTTCCTCTCCTACTCTCTCTCTCTCCGCTCTCTTTCCTCTCCTCTCACTCTATTCCACTTTCAGCCCTTCAGCTGTGGCTAGGTCTACCTACTTCCCAATGGATTTGAAAAAAATTATCTGTGAGTTGTAAAGTTACTCCTTGAAACATAATTCACATCAGATATAACAACCCGCAGTTTACGTCATATAGCCATATACGCATGCACAACAGATTTTCCATCCTGTCATAAACATCAGCATCGCTAAGCTTTAGACCACATTCACATTCACTTATATACAACGCATCGACAAATAATCTTCCATCAAGGCATAAGCATCACTATACCTTAACTTTAAACACGCTCACAAATGGTTTTCCATCATGATTTATGTTTTGCATAGTAACATTTACATGGTATGCAAGAACAATCTTCACAACTCCAGCCTCGTAACTAAGTTTCCAAACTACAATTCTCAAAGCTAAGTTCAGTAAACTACAAACACTATTCTTATAGTTGCTTCATTCACTCTTCTATAGTGGCAAAATGCTTCATTCCAGTTTATTCCTTATGAATCAGTCTTGCTATATTGATGCATTCTCGTTCCATACACCCATGGTCTATGGCCTATCCACTCTAGAATGCACATCAATCACACTAGATCTCAACTCTATGGCCACAAACAAATTGATGGTGATGATACCTTCAAATGTAAACATGCACTATTTGCGAATTACTTAAAACAAACGGGCAGCCTCATGCCAAACGTAGTCAATGGCTTCTCCGAGCAATTCAATGTGGCATCTACTCAAATTGTACGTCGGCAAGCAAGCAAGAAGTAACAAATAATAGTTACTCCTTTAACTAACAAGCTCATCTCCCAAGAATATCCAAGGTCAAGCAAAAAAATATTAAACCTTTACCCATCAAGCCCCTCACATGAAAGCATTTAGGGGGCTTTGACCCACTAGCAATAGTACAGACAAGCTTATATATCCAAGCCAAGTATAATGATCCTCAACCCCTAGAAAGAGACATATTTCCTTGATGTGAATACTAATCCTCACCGAATACCTTGGCACTATTGTTCTTCACACTTAGCCCTATGCTTTCATCACTTTCAAACTTTTGAGTATCTAAGAAGCTAGCATGAAACAAGAATACTATCCCTGACCTAACAAGCACCATGAAAACAAAGGGGAATATTCAGAATTTCCTCAACCTTCTTTGATGTGTCTTTCCCCCTAGTCTCCTGTTGTTCACAAGAGATAGCCGAGTGCTATAGAGTGCTTGGGAGCACTTCTTCCGACATCAGTAGGCCCAACAACTTAATCTTGTTTGCCTGCACCCAATCTCTTCTTCACCTCTTATCATCACTGACGACCTGCACACTCAACAGAAGAAGAAGCAAAAAAAACATCTTGAATCCCTAGATTGTCCCCAGCCCTATGGCCTTCTTCATCTTGCTTTATATGGCAATGAGAAAAATGCCTTTGGATCTCTCCACATTATACCCTCTGTCGGATTTCCCAAATGTCCTAATGCACACCCTGTCTCTCTTCCTCTCTCTGTTGATCGTGTCCCCGATGATGAAGAAATGTAGTATATGCCCGGATATGGGATGATGGGGGGGCCACAAAGCATGAACCAACAACTCATCAAAAGCTCATTCATTCAATAAGCATGACCTATTGGGAGAAAATCCTTCACATTCGTGCTACGTATTCCCTTTTTTGACTTCATTCATCCTCCTACCTGCACAACACACAGAAGAAAATAGAGGAACAAACAAAACACACCCTCCTGGAAGAGGAAGCAAGTGAGGGGGAGAGATAGATTCCAAAAATCCAGAGAAAAACAAAAAAAAAACTCCCTGTTTCGATGCCACTATGAGTCAATCCACCCCTTCAGTGTGACAAAGCTGCCCCTTCTTTGTGTATTGTCAAGAAAATTCCCCTTCTTGGCTCCTATGCGCTTCAGCCACCGAGGTCCCCCGAAAAAAATGATGCACGCCTAGGTGCCCTCTTTTTTCTTCTGCCACTGTCAGCTTCCCCACTCACTTTCTCTGATCCGGCTATGGAGTATTGATAAAAAACGTGGTTATCCAGTGCGTCACTTTCTATGTGAAATACCGTAACTACCTCCAATGTAATCCATAGGAAAAAAAAAGGTGTAATGCCAATTTACCCTACGCAATTACCATAGAATGGCAACAAGTATTTTTTCACATTTTGAACTGTCAGTGCTTATGGACTACACCTCCAAAAGTTCACAACAAAGGTAAATACAAAACTCTTTGGAGTTTCATGCCTTTTTCTGCTACTCTTTAAATCCCCATGTTGGCTATAGAGTAGTTCCCTCAGACTGCTTACCTAGGTTTGACCTTCAGCATATATGCATTTGTCGTTCATATCAGCACTTGATAAAAACAACCATGGAAAGGCTTATATGCCAAGTTGTCCTATGAGTGGAGGCATATCGAAGCCCCAACCCCTTCTCTCAATCAAAGGTGCAAGCTTTCCAAGTCCTTTCAAAGGCTGATTAGATTGTTCATCAAAGAGTGCCCCATTTATATCCCGTATGTATGGCTTGCCCGAACTTGTTGGGAGACCTCTTCTAGAAATTACAAGGTCTTTCTGATGAAGCTCCGTGCCAGCCGGTTCCACATGTACTCCTATACCCTTATCATTGGCCTTCACACTGCAACAAGATTTTAAGCTGCAAAAAAAAATAACAGCATTGGGAAGAACTCCTTCAAGCTCCATTTTAGCAAAACATTCTAGTGCTCCTCACACATGCAACACACATTTTCTTCTTCAAGTACCTGCAATTAAGTGTCCATTCCACACAACGATGACATGTTAGTGCAAAAGAATCGACAATAATTTTTAGTTAACAAGATGCTCAAGATTACGATAAAAGGAAGAGGGATCACCAAAATCCAACCATGAATATGGTAGTAATTACACTAATTGGGATGCAAATAGCTACCGTCCAAACCTGTTTCAATAAGATCTTGCAACCAATGGCTGAGATCTTTGAACCAGGATTCAAGGAGCAACAATGGACCTTCTCGAAGGCAACCAAGTGGGCGCAATCCATTACTCTTCAGCAAGTAGGATCTTCTACCCCAAAAATACCAAAAACTATTGTAGTGGATTTACTTGAATCATCAAGAACATCACCCAAAGGGCCACGTCCGAGCACAGCTTGGGATATATTGTCCAAAGCAAGAATTTCTCTACCTTTAGGGCAACTGTTCTCGTTTGTTCTTGGCATCAAACAAGAATTCGAGCAGTAGATTGGCGTGGATCCGATCTCGGCACCAACCGCAGCCATGATCCATCTAGAACTGGATACAACTCTAGACCATGCCTTAATCACAGTATGGTATAATAATCATAAAATTACACAAGTACTTATTGATGGGTGTTTTGGCATTAATATCGCTATTGAATCTCTCTGCAAGAAATTAGTTTGGAACAAGATTGAACTTGTTAAATTCTTTGTTAGGATGGCAAACCAGTCTAGAGTCCACCTAATGGGCTTAGTAAAAAATATTCCCACCACATTGCAAGGTGCAGTTTTCCATATGATGTTTGTTGTTTTGGAACTACCTGAGTTGAGCTTAAACTTACTATTTGGCCATCCATGGTTAAAGTAGGCCAAAATCCTACAAGATTGGTCATCTCATGAATTAATTTTTAAATGTAATCATAAAAAATATATTTGTAAACCTTGATGAGATTAAACCATGCAAACTGCATGCCAGTCCCTACATTGCCAAACTAGTCCATATGTTGTTGATGATGAGGAAACCACCTTCCCTTCCGCTAATCAGGATTTACTTTCCTTAGGTGTAGTTGATCTACAACATGTACTAGATCATTGGTCCCCAAATTTTTGCATTGTTCAACCTATTGAGGAAGAGACCAAAATGATACCGGACGAGTTATTGAACGTAATAGACCTATTGAAACACATACATCAGAGGATGGAGGATTTTTTTAGCCAACAAGCTTATGTTCCTAAAGATCAGTTAGTCACTTGTAACTTAGGAGATGATGTAAACTCGTGACTTGTTAAGATTAAAGCAGGGTTGGAAGAATCTTTTAAAAGAGATCTACTGGCACTATTAAGTGAGTTCATTGGTGTATTTGCATGGGACAATAAAGATATGAATACATTCAACATGCGAGAGTAACCATGAAAGTAAATTTTTGTGACTTCTTTCATAGAGGCATTCCTTCCTTGGAATGGAATCCCATCGACAATGAGAATGATGAGGAATATTACACTCCCATTCATAGTGGAAACTCTAGTGATTTTAACTGGATGAAGGAGGATTCACACCTCTAGCTATGTGGAGATGCTCCAAGAGAAGAAGAACAAATAAATAATAATGAGATGGGCATTCTTAAAGAGAACACATGAGAGGTAGATCAATTTGTGTATGTCAATTATGTTCAATGATGAGGAACTTGAGCCCTATTCATGGAATCAAATCTTGGCTAGAAGATCTTGTTGAGACCCAAGACCAATACTTGACCACCCAAGGTAAACAAATATCTTATCAAACAAAAAACAAAAGAGGAGACACATGAACAAGAGAATGCTCAAGAAGAGGAAATCAAACATGAATAGAAGAATAATTCAAGATTTGAAATGGTAGAAAAATTTTAGAAATAGGAAGTGGAGTATAGGAAAATAATGGTTCAGAAGCCCAAGTGAGAGGTCACATAAGGCATATTAGACGTGCATAAGAAATTTCATCTAGATTGAATAAAAGAGAGACTTGGTGAGTGTATTAAGTGAATACCAAGATATCTTTGCATTGAGTTACAAGGATTTGGAATCCATATATATGAAAATCTACATGCATAGGATCCTAATGAAAAATGCAAAATCCATGAAACAAAGGACTTGCAAATACAATGACATATACTTTGTCAAAATCAAAGAAGAGATCAATAAATTGTTGGCAGATTCATCTATGAAATTGAACACATGGAGTGGGTGTCAACAATCATGGTAGTCCCTAAGTAGAATGGAAAGTGAAGAGTATGCATAAATCTTAAAAGTTTGATGCAACAATGATTTATGATCATCAAAATCTACCTCTCACTGATTGTGTGCAAGAATGGGTTGTAGGCCAAGAGGTTTATACCTTCTTGGATGGCTTTTCAAGTTATATAAGGTGGAAATCGCTCTCAAGAACCATTGAGAAAGAAGGATTTAGATTGGTGTATGTAGGAAAGAAATTTTACCATTATCTTTGGGACACAAATTCAAGTTCAGGCCATGCTCATATAGCTTTTACAATGGGAGCCACTATAGATAAACACAATCGGGAGATACACAATAGTCATCAAAATATACAATTCAACAATATCTCCATGACTAGAAGTCCTAGCATCTTCACTCCCCCCATTAAGGTTCTATGGGAAAACCACGCGATACCAGAGGGCCTTTATTTTTGCCTTGAATGGCAGCCCAATGCCCCATAAGTTTATGCCCTACCTAACCTAATGGCTAGGCTCACAAAGATCATCTATAACCATCAATAGTCACACATAGACCTCATCCAACTTAGAAATTAGGGTTCCACCAATGTCCAAGCTCTCACAATGGCTTCTTCTCATAAAGGGGGCCTTACAACATAGAGCACCATGGATCATTTGTGGTCACTTGAGGGTGCAATATTGAGCATATCTAAAACCCCCCTCAATGTCCACCCTATGGTGACCTACCTCCTTGGTCCACTCGCAAGGTTTGGAAAGTGATGAAGAAGTTTCTCTCTCCCAAGAGCCTTGATGAATATGTGTGATCCATTTTCTTCATTTGGACAATAGCGTATCTCCATGACCCCATCCTCAATCAACTCATGCACATAGTGATACTGAATTTCTATGTGCTTGGTACATGTATGGAAAATAGCATTCCTTACGGTGGCCGTGCATCTTTGGTTGACACACTCCAACTCTAACTTCTCCTATCGTTGTATTCCTATGTGCCATAGGATTCACCTCAACCATGCTGCTTCACATGCTTCAACACATGCAACTTTGTACTTAGCTTCAGTAGAAGATAGTGCTACAGTGGGTTGCTTCTTACTGATCCAAGAGAAAATCCATGATCCTAAAGAAAAGCAATATCCAAAAAATGATTTTCTAGTATCAACATCTCTTGCCCAATTTGAGTCACAATATCCAACCAGAGATGATTCTTCTTCATAAACAATACCATAATCAGTGGTTCCTTTCACATGCTCGAAGTATCCGCATGCTTGCCTTCCAATGAGTTTGGCAAGGCTTATTAGAAAACCTGCTTACTACTCCAACAACTTAAGAGATACATGGTCTGCTATTGCATAAGTAGATGAGACTTCCAACTAGTTTCCTATATCTTCCAATATCCACTAGAGGTGAAGTATCTTCAATAGATAATTTTGTGTTGACCTCCATAGGTGTATAAATCTCTTTGCAATCCTCCATGTTGAATGCCTTCAATAAGTGTCTTGCATACTTTTTTTGAGAGATGAAAATCTTCCCTAGTTCTTGCCAAGTATTCAAGGCCTAATCAATAATTCATTAAGCCTAAGTCTATCATTTCAAATTTTGAACTCAAGGCATCTTTTGTTTGTTGAAGAAACGCATCACCATTTCCTATAATCTCAAGGTCCTCTACATAGAGTACAAGCACAATTGTCTTCCCTCCTCTCTTTAGAACATACAAGTTAGCATCAGAAGCACATCTTTTGAAACCTAGATCCAAGAGATGTTTATCTATCCACTGGTACATGCTCTAGGGACTTGTTTCAGCTTATATAGTGGCTTCTTCATCTTACATACCTTGTTCTCTGACTGGGGAGCCTCAAACCGTGGTGGTTGAGACACATATACCTCCTCCTTGAAGTATCCATTTAGGAATGCTGAGTTGACATCCATGTGATAGACTAGCCAATGCTTATATGCAACCACAACTAGTACTAATTGGATAGTAGTCCTCCTTGCAATCGGGGCAAATGATTGACAAAAGTCAATGCCTTCAACATGTGAGTAGCCTTGTGCAACAAGTCTTGCTTTGTACTTTTCCAGAGTATCATCAACCTTGTACTTTAGCTTCCAGACCCACTTGGTGCCAATGACTTTATGCTTAGGGGGGTCAATCAACCATATCCCAAGTTCCATTATTCATGATATTGTTGTATTTTGTTTGCATGGGAGCCCTCCAATTTGGACCATGGAGTGCCTCTTCCACATTGGTTGATTCCTTTGCTTGTTCTTGAATGCGATCATCCATGAGGGCTGTGTTTACAATATGGGTGCTTGCCCATCTTTGTTCCTCTATTCTTTGTGATCACCTATGCCCATCTGCAATGTGACAATGGCTTTTCCACTTGGGTGATGACAGGTTGGTGACTTTCAGACTCATCATTTGAAGATGATGCTTCCTTCTTGTGTAGAAGGGATAACTCTTGGGCCAGGTTCATAGTGGATTTCCCATTCGCCTGATGATGAAGTGGAAGCTCTCTTTTCCTCCTCCACTACATGTAGCTGCTCCTCCTTAAACACCACATCGTGACTCACCATGATCTTCTTATCCACAAGGTCATAAAGCTTATAAGCTTTCTTATCTTCATTGTACCCTAGGATGGTTAAAGCTTGTTTCTCGCCCTATTTGGAACATGTACATAACATAAGATGTAGATAGCAGTGTTGAGTGCCCTTGCCCAAAATTGATTAGGCAAACCCTTTCGCTTCATCATGCACCTTGCCATCTCCATGATGGTTCGATTTTGACATTCTGCAACACCATTCTATTGAGGGCTATGTGCCACTATGAGTTGATGCTTGATTCCTTATTCTTGGAGAAATTTCAAACTCTATTGATGTGAACTCACCACCACCGTCACTCTTAAATTTCTTCATCTTCTTCCCTATTTCAGTTTCAACAAGCTGAAGACATTCTTTAAACTTACCAAGAGCTTGAGCCTTATTGCAAAGGAAGTACACCCACATCTTCCTGCTATAGTCGTTGATAAGTAACATGAAGTAGGAAGATCCGCCCAAGGCCTGTGTAGGCATTTTTCTACATAGGTCAGCATGCACCAACTGTAGAGGATAGCTTTCCCAGTTCTTTCTTTGTTGTGGAAATGCCTTCCTTTGTTGCTTACCCATCATGTAAGCCTCACATGGTTCCTTCATTTATGAAATCGATGGTAGGTGTGCAACCATACTTCCCACAATGCATCTCCTTTAGTAATGGGTATCCGATGTGGCTAAATCTCTCATGCCATAGCTTACTTATGCCCACACTTGTAGTGGTAGGTTGTTCCTCCTTACACCAATCCCAACAATGTTGTTATTACTTTCCATGATCTTAGCTCCTGTTTTAGTGAAAGATACTTGATGACCTTGATTAGTTATAGGAGCTATTGAAAGTAGATTGTTTGATTTTTGGAACATAGAACACATTTGAAAGCTTTTTGATATCCCCATTAGAGTTAATGAAAGTGATCGTACCTTCCCCCCTCTGTAGGACATCTTGCACTGTGGCCTACCTTTACTATGATGTGTTTCTTTAGAGGCAGTAAGGAACCATAAAGGTCTTTTCTACTCATCATGTGACAAGATGCACCACTCTCCAACACCCATGAGTCATGCATTCCTGAATCTTTAGCTGAGGAGCATACCTCCTCTATCGCAACAAATAAATCAAGCTCTATTTTTGCTGTGTTGGAAAACTCCTTGCCTTTTCCACCTTTTGAAGAGCCATTCTTGTCTTTTGCCTTCTTGATGTGAGAGACTTGGATTTTGTGTCCTTTCTTCTTTTAGTGGAAACAGTCTCCCTTGAACTTCTTTTTGACATCCTAAAGAAGAAAAGAAGTACCTCGATACTCCTAAGTGTGTTCATATACATGACTGTCAAAATGTATTAACAAATCCCCCCTAGGAGTGATGTAGTGAACAAGGATCTAGAAATCATGCATAAGGAAGTGCCAAGCTATTTGGTGAGAGATCAATCCACAAAATGAAGTAAGGCCAAAGCTTTGAAAAAGCTTCAAACTTCTCCCTAGGTAGAGCCTTTGTGAAAATGTCTACAACATGATCATGTGTGTGCACATAAATCAAACTGATCTCTCCCTCAGAGAACCTCTTCCTCACATAATGATAGTGCAATTGAATTTGCTTTTTGCAAGCATGGAATGCAAGGTTCCTCAGAGGTTCCAATGCCCTCTGATTGTGATTGAAGATGGTGGTGGAAGAAGACAAACCAACACCAAATCAAACAAAAAGCATATGAACCACACACACTCAACAGTTGTTGTGAGAGTTGCCCTATGGTCAACCTCACAACTAGAAGTGGCCATAGTAGGCTACTTCTTGCTCAACCAAGATATGCATGAGATACCAAGCATGAAGAAACAACCACTGATGAACACACATACATCATAGCAACCAACCCACTTTGAGTCAAAAAATCATGTAAGTCTGACGGTCATGATCTCCCCTTGGGTAAAACAATCCAAGTAGTCAAACACCACTCAAGTAGTGAAAGATGCACATAATCACCTAAAAATTCTTTACACCTGAGAAATGCATAAACCTCCTCATTTGAGAGATAAAAATTTGAATATCAAGTCAAGTTACATAAGTAAATCAAACATTCAACATCCTATTGAAGAGAATGACATCAAACGCACCTCCAACATCATGAAGACTCAATGATCAATGTGTTTCCATAGGAGTGGACATAGTTTTTCAACCTTCAAGGGCAAAATTCCACACTAATGTGTCAATATATTTTGTTTGACACAAAGCTATTTTAAGTACAAATAATGATGCAAATGTACCAAATCTAACATCTCAAAAGAGGCATAGAAATCACACTTAAATTCAGCAATATGCTTCTCATTAGGATCAATGAGAAGCATGTCATCAAAATATACTACAATGATCTCATACCAAGCATGTGGTGCTTGTTTCAAATCATATAATGCCTTTTTCAGCCTATGCACTTTGTTTTCATGCCCCTCTTGCACAAAACCATGGGGCCGAAATACATACAATTCTTCATGTACTTCAACATCAAGAAATGTAGTTTTCATGTCGAATTGATATACATTCCAACCATGATGTGCTAAAAGTTCACAAATGTGAGAATAGTGGTCATTCGGCATGTGGGAGCAAGGTCATATCAAAATCAATGCCTCTCTCTTCAGCATAACCTTTGGCAACAAGCCACACCTTATACATGTCAATTGTTACATTATGCTTATGTTTTAGCTTGTCTATGTTGGCACAATTAAGCCCAAGCCTACATACTTGATCATCTCACTTATGCTTGACTTATTGGCATAACCCTTGGAAGGCTCCATATGTTCAACCTCTTGTAAATTCACTTCACATTTACCTTTGTAAAAGTGGAATATACACACAAGGAGTTAGGAAGCACAAAATCACGTATCATTTGGTAGTTGAACCAGGAGAGAATCGATCCTATATGTTAGCATTCACCTTTTAGGTGTAAGTTCGAATTTGAATTCAAATTTTGGCTCCAAGTATGACTTTAAAGGAGGATCCAAAAGCGTCGTGATACGATCCAAAAGCGTGTGTATCACGAGATTCAAAGAACATTTTTTATGTACTCTCATTGAGAAGAGGATCTCATCCCATAGCTCACTCACTTCTCATTCATTGAGCAATGGTTGATTGCCAATGACTTTGTATTTGTACATGTTTTAATACATATATGGTCATTACATTCTCATGTCACTTCTCTGTCATAACTCCATCAGAATAGTGATCTTGTCAGAGCTTTTTCTCACTCTATAGTTAATCATTTCCCATTATTTAAAGCATGCTAGATTTGACATAGTGTCTATTTTAATCCTACAAAGTTTCATTAGTAATGCTTCTCGCAATCATCAGATATTAATCCATCTTTGCTCACTGGTCTATTGACTGTCAAGGCCCATAAATGTCAGGATGCTTGGGTGATTTGTTAAACATATTTCTCTACATGTATTCCATCATTTTTTTATGAAATCACTCATGATTGGTAGCTTGTTAAGCTAATTAGAGTTCCCCAAAAGGAATTTAGTCAATTGTTGTTGTGCTCAGAGAATGATTCAAAACATTGAACAGGTGTGTGAACTAAAATAGCAACTGTTGGACCTTGGATTATTTTCTACATGTCTATTTTGATCCTATCATTAGTGGATCATCTTCCAAACTACATATGTGATTATTTGTGTCCATTAGCAACTAAAGAGGCCTACTTCACTCTCCATTCATCATTAACAACAGGTGTGAAGCAGGTATTACCTACACAAATTCATCTCTTGTGAGTATCCACCATCTCCTCCAACAATGGTATCAAAGCAAGCACAATCAAGATGGGAGATGGATTTCCATCCTTCATTGAAAAATTGGATAGGAACAACTACTCAGCATGGTCACTAAGGATGCAAGCAAACCTTCAAGGGAGAAGTCTATTTGGATACATCTCAGGAGATGAAGAGATGCCAATCTTCAGGAGAAAACATCAACCAACAAAGGAAGAGCAAGAGAGGCTGACCACATGGTGTGCAAAGGATGTTCTTGCCAGGTCCTACTTACTAAACTCAATCTCTAATTTCTTGTTACCACATGTTAGAAATTGCAAGACCTCTCAAGAGACTTGGGAAGTGTTTTCATCATATTTCTCCTCAAATAGAAGAGCTAGGAAGAATCAGTTTTGGATGGAGTTCACAACCCTAAAGAAACAACCAAAGCAAGGAGTGGTTGATTATGTAACCAAAATGAAAGATGTGGCTGACAAAAGTGGGAGTTCTTCATCACAACAATGGATCTCTACATGGATATGCAAATACTTGATCTCAACACCTTGATGGGGCAACTCTTCACCCACGAGAAAAAGCTCAATAGAAATGGTGACAGCTCAAGAGGTAACCAATCTTCTACCCTTTATACAGATAAGAATAAAGCTAAGGATAAAGGTAAAAGCAAGAAAAGTGAAGAAGAGGCTAGTACATCTCAAGCTAATTATGGAGGAAGAGGAAGAGGTGCTAGAGAAAGGGGCAGAGGAGGAAAGCAAGGTAGGAGGAGACCCTACAACAACTCATCATGCATCATTTGTGGTCTCAACAACCACACTACAAAAGAATGCTACAAAAATACAAGGAACCAAAGGGGAAGAGGTTTTCATAGAGGAAGCTATGGACAATCTAGAGGCAGCTAAAACAATGGTGGAGGCAACTACAACCATAACTACAATCAAGGGTACAATAACTAAAACAATGGTGGAGGCAACTACAACCATAACTACAATCAAGGGTACAACAACTAAAACAATGGTGGAGGCAACTACAACCATAACTACAATCAAGGGTACAACAACAAAAATTATCAAGGAGAATTTAGAGGAATAAGGGACTACAACAACTATACTGAAGATCAAGAAGACTCTCTACTCATCATGAACATGACATCCAAGCAAGGTAAAGATGATGAGTATCTTTTCTACATTGATTTAGGTTGTTCCAATCATGTGGCTGGAAATGTAGCTCTACTATCTGATCTTGAAGAACCCAAAGGAAAGCATGAGGTACAAACAAGTGATGATACCAAACATTCAATTAAGCGAATTGGAAATGTCAAAACATCTAATGGTAGTATGAACCTTTTGAGCAAAGCTTTCTATGTGCCTACTATAACCAAAAACCTAATTACTTTTGGGCAGATTGTTGAGAAAGGGTTATGGGTTAGAATCATTAGGCATGGAGCATATGTGGAAGACCCCCAACAAGGCTTCAAAATAATTTCCAAAGGTGAGAAGTCAGGTAGATTGTTTACATTTGAAATTGAAGACACAAGGAACATAACATTATTCAATTATAGAGATCAAACCTTATCTGAGTTGGAAATATGGCCCAAAAGGCTAGGGCACAGAGAAGAAAGAACCTTGAAGCAAATTTGCAGGGATCCAAGTGTGCTTGGCATTCCCAATGTGACCAAGCAGCACATGATATACAAATGTGGAGCATGCCAATTTGGCAAAGCTCACAGGCAACCATTCAACAGAAAAGGATACATCCATGAAGACTATTTGGAGCCTATACACACTGATGTGTGGGGTCCTAGCAAAGATCCTTCCATCTCAGGTTCAAGGTACTATGTTTCATTTATTGATGATTACAGTAGGTGGACAATTCTCTATTTCATGAAGCATAAGGATGAGATATTTACATGTTTCAAGAAGTATTTGGCACTAGTTGAAAACCAAACAAGAAGGATCTTGAAAAGGATCAGGTCTAATGAAGGTGTTGCATACTTTTCACATGATTTTGACCTATTTCTACAAGACAGAGGCATAAACAGGGAAGTAATAACAAGGTATACTCCTAAATTGAATGGAGTGGCAGAGAGAAGAAACAAGTTAATTGTTGAAGCTGCTAGGCCTATGTTAAATGAGAAAAATTACCTAATTATTTATGGGCAGAGGTTGTATCCACATCCACCTACTTGTTCAATAGGCTTCCATCCAAATCATTGGATGGTATGACTCCATGTGAAGCATGGAATGGCAAGAGACCCTCATTGGATCATTGCAAAATATTTGGGTGCATTGCCTATGCACACATCCCATCACAAATCATAGGAAAGCTTGACCCAAAGGCTAAGAAATGTATATTTATTGGGTATGATCATAATCAAAAGGGGTATAGACTATACAATCCCACTAACAAGGCATTCATAGTTAGTAGGGATGTAGTATTTGATGAGAATAATTCATGGTTTGAAGATGCTTGCAGGAAAGTCAAGTTACCATATGATTTGGAAAATGATTTTCCAACCCTCACTCAAGAAGATCAACACTTAGCAGAAGACATCAACTCAGAGGATGAAGAGTAGATTGATCTCAAAGCTTGGAAGTCAAGAGGCAAGTCCAAACTCAAGCAATTAAAAGATCTACCCGAGTCTTCCAATCAAGCATTAAGGAGATCACAAAGAGAAAGTAAGAAACCCATAAGGTATGGATATGATACATCTTTAGTCACAAAACACTCTGCGTACATCACTAAAGACTCTATGGTAGAAGAGCCTTCTTCATTTGAAGAGGCTAAGAAGAAGAAAGAATGGAGAGAAGCCATGAAGGAAGAGGTGGAAGCATTGTAGGGAAATCACACTTGGGATCTAATTCCCAAGAGGCCATATATAAAGGTAATTGGTGGTGGATATAAAAAATAAAAAAGAACTTTGATGGCTCTATAAACAGATACAAGGCAAGGTTAGTGGCAAAAGGATTTGCCCAGACACATGGAGTAGACTATGAAGAAACATTTTCAATTGTGGAAAAGATGCCAACAATCAGGGTATTGGTAAGTCTTGTGCTTCTGAAAATTTGGAATTTATATCAATTAGATATCAAGAATGCATTCTTAAATGGATGGATATCAGAAGAAGTGTAAATGGCACAACCACCAGAGTTTGAAGATGAAGAAAAAGTAAGTTATGTATGCAAGGTTAGAAAGGCACTCTATGGTCTCAAGCAAGCTCCTAGAGCTTGGAACCATAGGCTTGTCACCTATTTGTAGGACCAAGGCTTTGTGGCAAGCAAGGCAGACTCTTCTTTATTTTTTAAGAAGAACAAATCAAAAGTTATTTACTTGTGTGTCTATGTGGATGACATCATTATTACATGGAATGATTCTATCAAGTAGGTCAAGGCCCAAGTAATGAAGAAATTCAAAATCAGTGATCTAGGTTTATTAACCTACTTCCTTGGCTTAGAGCTTGTGTACACAGATTCAAGTATATTTATCACAGAAAGGAAGTACATACATGATATGTTGGTAAAGTTTAAGATGAAGAAGACTAAAGTTGCAGATATCCCTATGGAACTCAACCATAAGCTAAGTTCACATGAAGTTGAACTACTTGATGATGTTACAAGTTATCAACAACTTGTGGGTAGTCTTAATTATGCTATTTTAAAAAGGGTAGGCATTGCATGTGCAGTAAGTACATTGAGTCAATTTATGCATGCACCAAGGAAGCCTCATATGGAAGCTGCAAAGAGGGTGCTTAAGAATCTAAAGGATACAATGAATGAGGGGTTGTTCTATCCCTTCACTTTTGACATAGATATAAAGATGTATTCTGATGCAGATTGGGCTGGCTCCAATGATGATGGGAGGAGTCCTTCAGGGTACCTATCTTTTGTAGGTTCAAAGCTCATATCTTGGTCATCCAAGAAGCAACCAACTGTGGCCATATCTTCCATAGAAGCAAAATATAGAGGTTTGTCAAATGCAACTCAGGAAGCTATGTGGCTTAAGCAATTATATGCAGATTTGGAGATACATTCCTACACTCCAATTATCTTTGGAGATAAAACTAGTTCACTTCATTTGGCTGCTAATCTTGTATACCATGCAGGGACTAAGCACATTGAAGTGCACTATCATTATGTAAGGGAGAAATTGCTTAGCAAGGATATCCAACTATCCTAGGTATCAACTCAGTTACAATGTGCAGATATAGTCACCAAGGCATTGGATGGAACAAAGATGAACAAGTTCGAATTGAAGATTGATTTGTAGGAAATTATGGAGCAATGAAGACCAAGCATGTTAGGCTTGAGGGGGAGCTGTTGAAGCAATTAAGCCCAAGCCTACATACTTGCTCATCTCACGTATGCTTGACTTATTAGCATAACCCTTCGAAGGCTCCATATGTTCAACCTCTTGTAAATTCACTTCACATTTACCTTTGGAAAAGTGGAATATATCCATGAGGATTTAGGAAACACAAAATCACATATCGTTTGGTAGTTGAACAAACAAAGAATCTATCTTATATGTTAGCATTCACCTTTTAGGTGTAAGTTTGAATTTGAATTCAACTCTTGGCTCCAAGTATGACTTTAAAAGAGGATCTAAAAGACCCACATGTATCATGAGATTCAGAGATCATTTTTTATGTACTCTCATTGAGAAGAGGAGCTCATCTCATAGCTCACTCACTTCTCATTCATTGAGCCATGGTTGATTGCCACTGACTTTGTATTTGTACATGTTTTAATACATATATGATCATTACATTCTCATGTCACTTCTCTATCATAACTCCATTAGAACAGTGATATTGCGAGAGCTTGTTCTCACTCTATGGTTAATCATTTCCCATGATTTAAAGCATGATAGATTCAGCATAGTGTCTTTCTTAATCCTACAAAGTTTCATTAGTAATGCTTATCCCAATCGTCAGATATTAATCCATCTTTTCTCACTGGTTTGTTGACTCTCAAGGCCCGTAAATGTCGAGATGCTTGGTTGATTTGCTAAACACATTTCTCTACATGTAGTCCATCAATTTTTATGAAATCACTCATGATTGGTCGCATGTTAAGCTAATTAGAGTTCCCCAAAAGAAATTTATTCAATTGTTGTTGTGCTCAGAGAATGGTTCAAAACACTGAACAGGTGTGTGAACTAAAATAGCAAGTTTTGGACCTTGGATTATTTTCTACCTATATGTTTTGATCCTATCATTAGTGGATCATCTTCCAAACCAGATATATGATTATTTGTGTACATTAGCAACATAAAGAGGCCTACTTCACTCTCCATTCATCATTAATAGTAGGTGTGAAGCAGGATTTAGCTACACCAATTCATCTCTTGTGACTATCCACCATCTCCTCCAACAATATACCCATTAAGTGCCAATGGCCTTTTTCCCTAGAGGCAAATCACATAAAGACAAAGTAACATTCTTCATAATAGCATCATATTCTGATTGCATAACAACCATCCATTTTTTTTAATTTCATGCTTCATGGAAAGAAACAGGCTCATTATCATTACAAAGGCTAGAGGCAGCCATTGCATAGAAATTTGATGCAAAGGATGTAGTAGCCTAAACAAGTATGATATGAAAGATGTGCAACTGATTTGCTATCTCTCAAAGTCTACACCAAGCAATTTATGTATAGTTTGAGCTTACTTCCTTCTGTGGATTGATTTCATTCCACATAGCTTGGAACTTCCATATACATGAGCTCTAGATCCTTCTTCATTGAATTACTCCTGGAGGTGGGGGGGTTGTTGATATATTTTTGTTGTGATGTGTGAACACACTTAGGACCATGGAGGCACTTTTTCCCTCTTGAGGAGGGTTTTTCCCCTAGCTTGTATGTATGCCTATAACCCTAATGAGGTACTTTTCTTTGTATATTAACTTATCAATACACTCAATGTTGTGCTCCAAGCTTCATCCTCTTTCTCATGTTCTTTGCATGCTTCTTTATTCCTTGATTTCTAGCAACTTTGTTGATATATTTTGATAGTCATGTGTGTGAAAAGACTTAGGACCATTGGGGAAATCTTTCCCTCTTTAGGGGTTTTTTCTCCTATCTTGTATATACTATATACACACAAACTTAATTGGCTACCTATCTTTTTATATTTACTTAGTAGTATACTTGGCATTGCTCTCCAAGCTGCATATTCTTTCTTGTATTATTTGTACGCTTTGGTACTCCTCTAAGTCCAACACTATCAACTAAAAATATGTAAACTTTTAAGAATTTTCTTCAAGGATTTAATAAAAGAGGTAAAAGAATAAACAAAGAGAAACAAAGGTTTGAATTAAAGTACACTATCTATCCACCTACTAACCTCTCACAAAAAATGCATCTACATCACTTAAAAGAAAGAACCACATAAAACGTATCTTCAAAAAAAATCAAAAGATCAGCATAGAAAGAAGAAAAAAATGGAAACTCAGTTCCAAGTTTGGACAATTCAGATACACCAATAATTTTTGTAAATGTAAGAGAATTTAAAGGAAAATTACATATGGAGCATATGCAAAGCCTAGATCAAAAGATAGAAAGCACCATTGCTACTAATGAAGCAAGCAGAAAAAAACACCAATGTCCATAAAGTGGGAAATAGAAACATTGATTTAGAATTTGCACTACCAATTCTATAATACTTTGATTAAACATCTCAAAAATTTAGCAATTTTGATTGTTTTTTTCAATTTCACATTTTAAGTCCACACTACCCTTTGATCCCAAAAGAAATTCATCTTCAACACAACTATTGTGTGATCAAAAGTGAGTGATTGTGGGTATGGAAATAGGGTTTGTCCTTTTCACTCAAAGATAGTCTTCATTACTTGTATACTTGTGCCATAGTCAAGTTGACAAAAGCATAATTTGAAATAGTTGGGAAGGCCTGCTATTACCCATAAATTTTGAACACTTCTAATACTTTGAATTCTTAACTATTTTTTGTCATGATTTCATTGATTGGAAAGGATTACCTAAAATTCCCACCTATTTTTTAAATATATAATCCTAGCATAAATATTTTTCATTTGTATAATTGTTCATAGTCTTTATAATTTTTTGGATTGATATGATGCAATTTCTTGTATATTTTCTTGGCCTTAGGTATTTAAACTAGTGTTTAATTTTTCTTCAAAGCTAGAAACTCCATGTTGATGTTCTTGCTCTTCAAGTATACACTTTAAAGAAACAACGTTATTTGGTTGTGACAAAGGGCCTCCAAATAAAAGTTCCACTTTTAATTGAAATAGGAATATTATTAATACAAATAAAGGGGGAGCATCATTGTCTTTGAATTATTTTAGATTAGATATATTTATTGAATAATTATCAAAAGAAATTCATTTTCCCTCTTAATATCCTATTTACTTATTCAAGGCCATGCAATGTGGAATGCATAAAGAAATCATTGTGCAAAGGAAAAGGTAATTCCCATAAATAGGTTTGTCTTCTTCTAGAAAGTGCATCTTAATTGTATTTTTTTTCTTCTTGCTCTTCATAGTCTTTTTTTCTTCTTGATGTAATTTTTTTTTCATTGCTAGCTTTTCAATATGAATAATTTTGTTCTTCTAATAGATATTATGTAATAGTAGTAGTATTATGTAATAGTAGTACTATCTTCTATTCCTAAATATTTCCTTTACCTCTGACATTCATCACATTATAACCCTTATTTTTTTAATATTCTTCACCAAAGATTGAGCATAAAAAATAAGGATTTACTTTTCATCCGTCACCTTGAAGGAGATTTGTTTTACAATATTTTCCCAATATCCAATTTTCATGTTCCTACATTTGGAATTAGTTTTTTTATCCTTGAGTTGTGGTGGTTTCTATTTTGGGATCACCCTATCACATAAAACTACAACTTGGAACTTCTTGAATGGATGTATTCAACCCTTGAACTTCTTTGTTAAAGAAGTAGGAATTGCCATCTTCTAGGTCAAAAGACTCTTCAAGAGGTTTCTAAATGAACATATTATTCATTCTTTTGAGATTGAAGAATACTTTTTACTATTAATATTGAGGCATACTATTTGTATATCCAAGGATTTCGTAGTATGAACAATACAAAAATTTGATTATACTGAAATATATTGAACTTTAATTGCATTAGAAAACTACCTACATATTTTGTGAGGAAGATTCTATCTAATGATTGTCTTAATTATCCTTTGATCCTCTAGAAGTTTCACAAGTTGCTTGATTCTCATCATCAACCATGCTGAGAATCATTTCGCATATGAGATTATTGGTTTGTGCACATGTATATAACCACAAAATGATAGGATATCACAACACTAGCTCTATCTAACTCTCTCTAATAGTGGTTTTATAATCCATCCTCTTCTAGGTTGTACATGTGACTATTATTCATGGACGAAAGATGAAGGGTAGGACCAAGAATATATTTTTTCAAATAATACTACTTTTCTTATGAAAATGATTTGAGGGCATGCCTTTGGAAACAATTACGTGGAGAAATTGATGGGCCACTTGTAGCCTATTAGAAAAATATTCTTAGTTGTGCACCATGGGGATCACAATAATAAAATAATATCCTTTCATGAATAAAAAATTTATTGATGAGATATGAGGAATAAAAAAATATTATGTATGCATGATTCAAAAACTAATTTAAGCATCACATTAAATATTTGATAATGATTTTTTGCTCAAAAGAGATGGGAAAAAAAACATAAATAGGCTATTTCTTATGGGGGCGAAATGAGAGGTCTAAAATTTCCCAATGGAAAATTTTGTTGAGGGATTGATAGGTCTAATAGAATTGAGTCCCCATTTGGAAAATGTCAACCCATGCAGCATGCGACATACTAGCATTTCATCTCTTTTGACTGAATAATTTGTGCATTGCAAATCTCAACATCTTTACACATATTATTTCAAAGTCTACTACAATTTTAGTAGAGCTTGACATGGTGGTTTTGTTCATCTTTTTGAGATATAGTCATTGTTTTGCATCAAGGTATTTAGTGAGTGGTCATGGCTGGAAGCAATGATGTATTCCATATATTGGATATGGGGTATAGGTTGGATGTTACTAATTACCCTTTGTGGGCATATATGATGCGTCGTGTATTGATAGCAAAAGGGTTGTGGATTACTGTGTATGGTGTTAGAAAAAGTCCTACGACACCTGCATTTATAGTTATTGAAGGTAATGCAAATGACATTGAATATGATCTTCAATTTTTTTTCGTGTTGCAGTTCCTATTGAACCTCATGTAGAGTAACTTTGTTGGGATGGTAGAGATTCTCAATCACATGCATTGATAACTTTATCTATCGCACATGGCATTACCCCTCTCATTTTCTCCTATAAAACAACAATGGATTCTTGGGATACACATACCACTTTATACCAAACAACAAATGAGGCTCATGTTGCTTACCTCCGAAAACAGTTTGAGAGTGAGCATATGAATGAAAAAGATTCTACGGATAGTTTTTTGAAAAAGATCAAAGATTTGAAAGAGAAATTGATTTCTACTAATGAAGCCTTGTAAGATAGTTCACTTGTGCAAATTGTTCTTAATGTTCTTCCATATTCATGCTAGAGTTTTAATTCTACTCTTTGATTGATGATTAAATGCAATCCTAATGCCTTGACATTTGAGGAGTTAGTCTTTGTTTGTTCGAGGAAGATCAGTCCAGATAGAATAGGTCCATTATGGATGTTGCAGATCGAGCTTTCCTAGCTAGTGAGAAGGGAAAAGGTAAATGGAACTCATCTACTAGTAAGTAGAAATCTACTAATGCTACACAGTCGAAAAAGAAAATTAAAAAGAAGAAATAGGTTTTCAAATATTGTAAGGGAAATGATCATGTCATAAAGAGTTGTCCAAAACACGCTACAAAAGAGATAAAGAAGATAGAGGATGGAATGGTTGTCGCTGAGGACTCTACCCCTAAAACAGAGTCTACTAATCTTGTTCAAAATGAAGAATGGGCATTTACTACTATATGCAGCTATGATCCATCTGTTGTCTGCAATAGACTCAAATGTTTGCTATGTTGATAGTGGGGAAACCAAACATATCGCCTCATAGCACAATTTCTTGAATTCACTTGAACCTACCCCTATGAGGAATATTGTCACATGCGCTAACAACTCCGCTTATCCTGTAATGGGAGTTGGTAAGATCATTTCGACTACTATTGATGGTAGTTCTTTACATTGTTAGATGCTTTCTGTGTACCAAGGATCAAGAAACATATGTTCTTAGTTTTGACATTAGCCAAAATTGGCTTGGTTGTCAAATTTTTGTTGATTGCAAATGTACAATTCATGACCTCTCAAATGGCGATGTTATTATTTCTTCTAGAAATTTATGATATGGGTTGTATAAGCTCATAAACTATGCAAAATCTATGAGTGTTTCGACATGTGCAATTCAAGTTTCTTAGGCTATCTCAGTTGCAAAGCTTTGGCATGCACACTTTGTTCATTTGAATTTTGTTTGTTTTCTATGTCTACAAAAAGTTTGAAAAAATGTCCTCTACCCAAACTTGAGGCACCTTGTAAACATGTCTGTGAAGGATGTATTTTGGGAAAATGCAAAGTTCATCTTTCCCAAAAGAGTGGTTCCCTTTGAGCTATGCATAAATTGCAGTTTGTTCATAGTGATGTATGTGGTCCTATGCAAACACCTTCTTAACTACCTTTACTTCGTAACTTTTATTGATGACTTCTCTAGGCATGCATGGGTGTATCCATTGAAAGCAAAGTCTGAATTATTTATGTGCTTCAAAAAAATTCCTATTATGGCTGAAAATATGTTAGCACATAAATTGGGCACCCTCCGTTCTGACTAAGGGGGAAAGATGCATTTGATGTTTTTCTCTATCAGCAGCTTGCAAGTTATTGGATGCTTGATTTACTTATAAACAGCTTGGCCTAATATTCAATTTGTTTTCTCTTAGATAAGCATGTTTATGCATTGCCCAGGTGTCAATCATTGGCAGAAGGTTACGTGTATCTTTCGCTACCTAGGTGGTACCTGACTACTTGGATTGTTTTATCCGGAAGGGGGATCATTACCACTAGATTTACATGCTTTTTTTTACTCTAACTCAATTGGTTCTTATGACACTCGTGTGTCCACACTTGGTTTTTGCTTCATACTTGGTAGCTCATACATATCTTAGTTGAGAGAATGAGTATAAGGAAGCTCTCATATCAACTATTATGTATATGTGGCTCAGACGCCTTTTGGCTAATTTGGGTGTTGGTCAATCTTCTACCACCACAATCTTCAATGAGAGTTAGAGTGCATTGGTTGTTGCAAAGAGCCATGTGTTCCATGATTGCACAAAGCACATTGAGATGATTTATCATTATATCAAGGAGAGGTTCTCTATTGGAGATATCAATTTGGCATATGTGCCCACTGAGGATAACGTTATAGACCTTTTCACAAAGGCTTTGCCTAGGAAGAAGTTTGAAGCTTTCCAGAAAGCTTTGGGCTTACTTCCATTTGTGGATTGATCTCTTTCCACATAGCTTGGCACTTCCTTATACTTGAGTATCATATCTTGTTCACCACATCACTCCCAAGGGGGATTTGTTTATATATCTCAGTAGTGATGTGTGTTTATGTGTGAGCACACTTAGGACCGTCAGGGCATTTCCCTATTTAGGAGGTTTTTTTTTTTCCAACTTGTATATACGCTTATATGTGTGATGGGTTACTTATCTTTCTACATTCACTTGGTAATTCATTTATTGTTGTGTTATGCTCCAAGATTCTTCTTCTTCCTTGTGTTGTTTGTGTGCTTCTGCAGACACCAAACTCCAACATTATCATTTATTTCATACACATTTTTTTAGTACATTTGACTTCTAACTAAAGATGAAACATTTAAAGATAGGCTTCATTAGCTATGCCTAGAAAAAAAACCTTTCATAAATTATTTTAGTCCTTAGGTAATCAAATGCCTTATTTATAGACCTTACATGCATGAAGATGTCATATATTCTTTACTTAGACTTATGCATATTGATAGGGAGATTTATAGTTACATCAAAATCCATTTGGAGTCTTCCACAACACCTCTTACTTTACTTATCCTTTTTTCTTGATTTATAGATGATTTGACAATAGATCTATTATATATACCTTCATTCAAGAAGAATTTTTGTTATAATGTCCTCAATGGTCATATCAAGAGGGGATCCCTTCAAGCAAACTAGCAAAATTGGTAACCAAAGTTTTGATTGCCTCTATCATTGAACCATGTACATTATTAGGAAGCCCTCATTTTGAAGATCGACACATACTACATCTATAATATCAAAAAAAAAAAAGAATAGAGCTCAACTTGCTTTATTAGGGGGATAGAATTATAGCTCCTTGCATCCTTCTTTTTTCTACATTCGCACTTCAAGAAGGCCTTAAATATGTTCTATCAATTGCAGCTATACTTCTTTTAGGTGGGATACTTCTACTACCTTGGTATTAACAAACAAACCAGAATTTATAAATTTTTTGCATCAATCATATTCAATGAAAAATGAGCAAAACTACACCTAATATCAATCATAAGTAATGTCTTCACATTTTGTACATTCTTCTTACAATCATTGAAAGACAAATTACAATTTCAAAGCTTCAAATGAAAATGGGTCCCTGTGGTTGGAACGTACCATAATCACACAACACATCACGCAAGTTAATGAAGTCCAATTCAATATGCCTTAACATAAGGATCCAAAGAAAGCTTCTGAGTAAATTCGATAATGACTTGGTTGTCATAGGCTCATTTATTGTAGCATTAACAAAGGGGTTTTTTAACTTCATCATCAAATAGTTCCAATTGTATACTCTTCGATTGAGAGGATCTTAATTAATGTAATTAAAATGTTGTAAAATGCAAATAATTTATTCAATACCATTGATCTAGGCTCGTAGAAGAAATCAAGTTCGGCAACATCTAGTGCTTCCAATTAAAACAAAGCAATGAGCATGTTGGGTTCCTCAACAACACCATATTTTCCTTCAGATAAGCTATATAGTTTTATCCAATTGCATATATAGGCTACTTCAAGAACACATAGTCCTCCAACTTCCCTAACATAATAGTTATACTCAATGATCCTTCATTGAAATAGAGTTGAGTCAAAGGTTGCAAGCAACCATTGGGTAATAAACAAATGTATGTGGAGGTTAGCAATTAAATCATCATATTCGAGATTTCCTAAGGGGTTGGATCATTCCTATAAATAAGAAAGAAGGGTTAGTATAAGAATGGACTGTAAGTGCATTTTTTAGTCTTTGAATAATGATGTATGAGTATATATCTCATAATCTCATAGTGCAAAGGGAGAATGGAACAAAAAACTAAATAGTATGTATAAAATGTGAAATACAACCAAAAAAAAAATTTAAGGAATAGATAAAGTTGTTTTATCATCAAGTAAACCTTATAAAAGATAAAAATTCAAAAAAATATATATTTGAAGAACTAGTGGGTGACCTTCAAAGTACCAACCTACCTCCTAAGAATCTACTAATGAAAGAAACAAGGACATAACAACTTGATACCTACTATCATCTAAGTGAACACATGTTAGTGAAAATGTAATCAAGTGGAAAGGCAAGTAATTGTGCTTGATCGCATGCTATTGATTTTCTATCCAAGAAGTTACCCTATAGAGACCTAAAAATACAAGCCATTGTTTACAAGAAAATATGGGATCTTAACATAATCCTTTCATTGGTATGAGAGAAAGTAGACCATTATTTTCTAAGAACTTAAAAGGATTTCTAACATGAGAAAGTAAAGTGATTTTTCATACCTTCTATGATTGTTATTTCCCATAAGTTTAATATTTTAGAGTAAGCTATCCAATTGATATGAATTTGAACATATTCCCAAAAAGTTACGAGGGATGATGGGTCCTCAAAAATTACTCTAAATCAAGGAACTTATCCAAGTGTTCCTACAGTTTCATTCTAAATGTTAATTCATTTCCTTTTCACTCTTCAATAAGCAAACAAATGGGAGGTAAGCTTTCTTACACAGTTTCCCAAGTAGATTCTTCATTCATGGCATTGTTTATTTATGGATTACATATTGTAAACTAGCGAGAAAGTTTATCAAACTTTCTTGACGACACACGTGGGTAAAAATTGCTATGTATGGACCTAAAAATGACACATACTATAGCTTAGTTTACTACAATTTGGGTTTCTAATCCATTAAGAAACACTGCATATATACTCAAAATAGTGTTATTTGCATAGGAAATTTCAATAAGCCATACACATGAGTGACCAAACGGTGTCCAAGTTCAGATCTATCTGAACTAACCGGACCCTTAGATCATAAACTTACTTTATTACATTCTTCCCTCCTTGGAAAAGATATATATAGTAATCGTAGGCAACCCCAGAGCCTCATGTTCTTAAACCGAAAGAAAATGGTCATGTTCTAAAGCTAGAAGAACATGTCTCATCTCTGTTATGGGATCCCTTGCCAAATGATTCAAAACACTGTCTAGCTTTGCACTTTGATAAACTGTTCAAAGTACAAAGTAGTGAATGAAGTATATGGGTGGATCTAAAAATATCCCCAACCACTTCATTGTTTCTTGATGTGATGGATTTCAATTACTAGTCCATTTCGATTTAGTAATGAAGGCGGGATTATTATCCCTCATAAGACTTTGAGAACTCTTGATTCACATGAATTTGATTTGAAAAACTTGAAGTTTGGTTGACCCAAACATCTAACTTGGATGTTTGTACCATGGTTTACTCCCAAACAACAATTACTTGATTTTGTCACTCGTCTGGAGGACTACTTTGTCCTAATCGGCTTGAAAATCCTATGTAAACTGTAGGAGAAATTTTTCCATTTATTTTGGTCCAACCTTACTATATCTTGACCAAGTAAAATTCAAAATGAAAATTGTCCAACTTAGGACACTCTTCTCAAAGACTTTATCTTTAAGTTCTTGGGAATTGTCAATTTGATTACCAATGCCTAACTTCTCTATTCTAGAGTATACTCGACTCTAGAAATTCATTTAGAGTTATGCTAAATAACTTGAAGCAAACTCATTTGAATAAGTCAATCTTGGACTTTCCATCTTTTGAAGAGTGAATAAGTTCTTGTATAGAACATCTATTTAGGATGTTTAGTTTAGTTATCTATTTCAAATCAGCTAACCCTGCACTTTTGCAAAAGGAATAAGATATTGTATCTGAGTCAATTCCAAAAGATTTGGAAAGCGAAAGGAAATGACTAAAACTTAGAATAACTAATTCAAGCTTCTAAGATAGAAACTTGTTATGAGTCAAATACTTGATGACTCAAGACTTTAACTTTGCAAAGATTTGTTTCAACAAGTATTGAAGCATTTTTTCTATCTTTAAGAGAAATAAATTGGATTCTCAAAACAATTCAGGGCAAATTCAAAACATCATCCAACCACAAGATACTAGTGTGGTATCCAATATCAGTGTGTCGACCCACTGAAGTACTATTGATGAGTTTTTAACTCAAACAATGCTTCACTTGAGACTAAGTTTATGCCTATATTCAATCTTTATAAATGTTTATTAGGAATGCAATTCTTGAGCATTGCTTTGAGTCAAAGGATTGAATTTACAAAGTTACACTAGGAACTTGATGCTTGACTTAGTCAGTCTATTCCTTAGTTGAAAGGATCTTTTCAATGTTAAAGACCTTCTTTAAAAATGTAGAAAATATTTTTTATCAACAACACTTACTCTTGAAGTGTTTCATAACTCAAATAAGAACAAGTCTTTATTTGAAAAAGAAGATCTTTGAAGTTACCAACTTCATGTCTTCTACTTCCTTGATCTTGAAGTATCTTGAGATCATTATATTATCCTCCACGAATTTAAACTTCTCTTTGGAAGTTTTGATTCCCTTGAAGATTAAATATAACTTCAAAATCCATTCTCGGACTAAAAGATAATTATCATCCCACGGTCCGATGTCTCATACCATCTTTCCGACATCAATCTAAGTATAAAATCTGGTGTTCCATACCATCCTATTTTATATTCACATTAATGTTTGGGTGATACTTATACTAAAGTCTAAACATATCTTGATAGGATGCCTTTTTACTTCAACTTGTTAAAAGAATTTTGACGTTTTAGGCATTACCTCTAACTTGATATTCTAGGTTTTGATTCCTTCACATGATCCTTTCACGATCTTGTGCTTTTTTTGTGGAAATTTAAAAATCTCTTCATAAAATATCTATTCTTGTTTGCTTGAGTTTTCAAATGAAAACCAATTATAAAAAAATTCAAGTGTGATTGGTTATACTTGACCAATTCGTAGTGATAAGAGCTTTTTGATTCTTATCTTTAGATTCCTTTCTGAATAAAGCTTTGAGTAGCTACCTTGATGACTTTATATAGTAATCTCTCTACTGCTTAAGTCTAAGCATCCGCTCATGCTTTTAGATTTCATCTTTAAGAAATCCCTTTAAGGATAGGTAAGCTTTACGTTATATCTTCCATAGACTTAATTACCATTAGTATGGTTGCAGACTACATACTTGGAACTTTACTCTGTTCAAACTTGGAACAGCTTACTCTTTTCACACTTTTCCATTTCATAAATGGAACTTGAGTGAGAAATTCTCAAAAACCATTTGATTGCTAATACTTGGGAAAACATCATAGTAGTTCCAATCGCAATCGTCTTGGACAAACCTTGCCAAGCTTGATCAAGGCTTGTTGATCTTGTGAAAAAAATAAAGTCTTATTCTTTATCTTTAAGATCTCTATAACAATAAAAAGCTTCTTCGCTTACCCATGAGATTTTACAGATCTTTCATGTACTCAAGTCCAAGCATATACTAATACCTTTTAGATTCTAAAGCTAAGAATCTTTGGTACACCTCCAGGTGATATCAACCATTGGACTTTAAGTACCACTTCTGGTGGTTTAGGACTTCTACGGAACTACTTGTTGTCTAATGAGTTTGAAGAATTTCATTCTCACTACTTGGGAGAATGTTATTCTTCAGGGACTTGAGATTCATTTTAGGGAATCAGATAACCTGAGCAAATGATTCATCTTGGAATCTTTTGTAATCCTAAAAGGATATTTGAAAGAAATCCTTAGACTTTCAAACAATATCCAGAAGGTTTACTGATTCATTTCTGTTCATTTCCCGAGTATCAAACTAGAGAATAAATTTCACCTTTAGGATATGGTTTCCCATTCCACTACGAAAGTTTGACTTGAACTTTCATTTATGTGATATTGATTTTTGTTCTTGAGTTTGCTACAAGATTCATTATTATTTCTCAATCTTTAGATGTTACTAGAGTACTTTAGATGTATTTCGATAATCAAAATTATGTTTAAAGTCCAAGCATCTATTGATGATTTGATCCAATAATACTGCTACTATGAACACATAATTTTGAACTTTATAGCATTTAGGAAAAGTTCACGGATTGGAGATCCATATCTTGGAACATATACCAATGCAAGAAACTAAGAATTACGACCACCATGTGCTAGAGAGATGACTCTCCTCCCAACCTTATGCATGTATATATAACTGCTCGAATCAAGGAGGACCACAAATGTAACTAGAGTCCACAAGGGCATGTGCAATCTCCTCCACTCCTTTAATATCTTCCACTAGAGTCTACTAGTGCTTGGAGTGATCTTGACCACTACTTTAGTACCTTCCACTAGAGTCTACTAGTGGTCGGAGAGGGGGGGGGGGGGGGGAGGTTGTGTGTGTTTGAGAGAGAGAGAGAGAGAGAGAGAGAGAGTGAGTGAGGGTGTATGGATGAATGTGTGTGAGAGTGTATGTGAGGGTGCGTGGGTGAATGTCTGAGAGGAAACTAGCATGATAATGAGTGTGTGTATGTGAAGTAGAGAGTGAGCCCTAGGTGTGTGTATAGGAGAGGGAGAGAGAGAGGGGGAGAGAGAGAGAGAGAGAAGGGGGGAGGGGGGTGATAGAAAGAGTGAAGAAGAGACCAAGTGGATATATGTCAAGGGAGGGAGAGAGGGAGGGAGGGGTGTGTGTGTGTGTGTATGAGAGAGAGAGAGAGTGAGGGTGAGGGTATGGATGAATGTAAGTGAGAGTATATGTGAGGGTGCATGGGGGAATGTCTGTGAGAGAAAACTAGTATGATAGTTAGTGTGCGTATGTGAAGTAGAGAGTGAGCCCTCTGTGTGTGTGTGTGTGTGTGTGCGTGTGTGTGTGTGTGTATGGGAGAGGGAGAGAGGATCTGCTGATGTGTATGAATGAGAGTGAGTTAGGTTGAGTGTGTGGATGAGGGAGAGGGAGTGAGGGTAGGTGAATGAATGAGTGAGCATAATACAAGGGTTCTCCTAATGGTTAAGAGCATGAGCAAGCTAACCAAAGTCTAAAGGTTGTCTAAAGGTTTCATGAATTCAATAGCTCCTCTAGCACACACACATATAGAGCTAAAGACCCCCACATCAAGTCTTTGCATGATCTCGGTGCAACTGCTTGTACTCCTTTAATTGGCTTAAATTAGGGGTGGTATACAATGGGATGATTATTTCTTTCTCAAGTTTCAATTGTAGTAGGGCTTCACTTTGGAAATGTTAACCAAAGGAAGCTTTTCTCCAGCCAAATCTTCGAGTTGAAGTGCATCTTGAGGCAACACATTCACCATGTTGTAAGGTCTTGACTACTTAGGTGTTAGCATGGTGGGCACGGGTGGAATCTGATGTAGAGGGACTAGAGACCCTTCTCTTACTTCTTTGACTCTCAAATGTTTATCATGGGCTTTTTTGCATACTTGCTTGTGATGTAGCTTTCCTATTGATGCTTCCTTGCATTCTTCTATAGTTGTTAACCTTCTTATGCGTGGATCAACTCCAATAACAGATTGTTTCTCGATCTCCTTATTAATGATAAATTCAAAGGGAACATGTTTTTTTAGCATATGCTAAAAGAGAAGAACTTTCACCTATAGTATCCCTCTTTGTCATCTAGTATGCCCAAATTGTCCTTATCAATGCTCTAGGCCATGCACTTTGATCGTCCACAGAAAACTTTTGTAAAAGCCTGATCAAGATTTTGTTAGAGCTTTCAGCTAGTATGCCCAAATTGTCCCTATCAATGCTTTAGGCCATGTACTTTGATTGTCCACAGAAAACTTTTGTAAAAGCCTGATCAAGATTTTGTTAGAGCTTTCAACTTGTCCATTTTCTACTAGGTAGTATGCACAAGACCTTTTATGATAAACTTTGTACCTATCAAAAATATGCTGCAACAACTAGTCAACAAAGAGAGTGCCTTTATCACTAGTTACCTCAAGAGGACATCCAAATTTTGAGAAAATTTATTTATACATAAGCTTTTGTTGTTGCACGGCAATCCGTCGTGGCCTTGGCCTCTAACCATTTAGTGGAGTAACAAGTAGTCATAAGAGTATAGCTCTTGTTGTTGGGTTAACCAATTGGGTTAATGGTTCTAATGAAGTTAAGACCCCATCGCTCGAAGGGTTTCCATCCAATTGTGATAACGAAAGGTTGGAAATCATGCTTCAAAGGTCAAGGGGCACATCTTTGACATGTGTCATATCCCTTATAGCATATTTGGTCACATCCTACAATTGGTCACATCCTTGTAGAATTAAGGCCACCACAATCCTTTGTGTAGAATCTTGTGTGCTAAATCTTCTCCTTTGAGGTGTCCTTCGCCATGTAATGCTTCAAGTAAGAGGGCTACTTCTTGTGGATAGACACATCTTCGTAGAATACCATTTGGACAGTACTTATAGAGCACGTCTTTTATGAGTGAAACAAATTAAGCTTTAAAAAATAACTTCTTTTTTCGCAATGAAGTCATATTGGAGGGAAATTCTTCTAAAGTGAGAAATTGCACTATCTCTTCATACAACTTTAAGTGAGATGCAATATGAAAAAATTCACTATCAACAAGTCATCATCAATACTTATGGCCTTCTCCCGTTTGGTTGTTATTGACACTTGATATGCCATGTAGTGCTCTTTGCTTTGTTGATGTGTATCTCAAAATCATACTCCTAAAATAGTAATAACAAATGCCATATCTTCCTTGCTACTCTTAGCTTATGATCAAATACCTTAAAGGCCTCATGGTCGAAAATAATGATGACATGCACATATAAGAGAGAGTGCCTGAATTTTTGAAGCACAAAACCGATGGTCAAACCATCTCTTTCAATGGTGTTGTAGTTTCTTTCTACCTTCGTGATCAACCTATAAACGATGGGTTGGTCCACTTTTCTATGAGCATATGATTGTGCCAATACTGCTCTGATTGCATGAAGACTACCATTTGTATGTATATGGAACTCAAGAGATCAATTAGGGACAGTCAACAGTGGAGCAGTACATAACATTAGCTTCAGCTCATTGAATGATTTCTCTGCTTCGAGGCTCCAAGAGAGTGGTATGTCTTCTTGCTTGTGAGCCTTGACACTGGTTTCGGTATCTTCGAATACATTCACACGGACCTTCTGTGATACCCTACACGACCTAAAAACTTTGCAGTTCCTTGAAAGTGTGTAGAATGGGCATGGATAAAAATGGTTGAAACCTTTGTTGCATCTGTAGTAATACCTTGAGGACAGACTATGTGACCAAGAGGAAATCCTTTAGTAACTAAAAACTGACACATAACAGGATTCAGATTCAAACTTGTTTTAATACATTATCTATTTTTTCTTGACATAACAATGTAGAAGATTCTACTCATATCAACTGCGCATTTTTGGGAACTAGCCCAATTGAATGTACCTCTCCTCTTGAAGATGTCTGACCATCTTGCCCAGCATGTAATGGACCATCCAAACGTAGTCACCCAACTTGGTGCCATTCTCCAATGTGGTCTATCTGGCAAAATAGGCAACTACCAATCTTCTTGTCCCGTTTGCTTCTTTTCATGCAATCATGTGGTATACCTGCTTCCATATTAAAGTTCTGCAAATCATGCTTTCTTACCATTATTTATCCAACAAGGGGAAGTTGGATACCGTCTCCTGGAAAGTTATTCTGAGATGCATATGATGAGCAGAGTCCAACGTGGTCCAATTTTTCATTTAACTCATGTATTTCCACTCTACAACATTTAGCACCACGCATCATTCAGCTAAGCAAGTTATTGTCTTCAAGTGGTAAAGAAAGCATTATCTGAATGTCTATGTTGTATCTAGTTGCTTTTTTATGATCGCACCCTTCTTCCAAACGAATCTACAGTTGGTCATTCGTTTTGGTGGAGATCCACAGCATGTTCCTTCTACGATCTTGAACTTCTTTGGTCTGCCTTAGCCAAGGTCTCCCTAATAGTAGAGGAGAGGAGGTTTCTTGTGGTAGTGCAATGATAACAAAATCTAATATGTATTGGCAGCCTTGTACCATCATGAGTACCTTTTTCTATGATACCCAGAGGCATGACACCGTGTTGGTCTACAAATGTCACTATAAATGGTGTTGCCCTGGTCATAGGCATCAAATTGATATTGGATCCACTGTTAACTATAACACCAACCAAAACTTCATCTTTAATTGCAAATATCAGCCTTAAACTATGATGGTCAGCACCACAAGGAAGTCTACCATATATTATTTTACACTTGGTGGCAGATTCAAATAAGTAGAGTGAATGACTTTGAGTAGTCGTTGTGGCAAGTTTCCTTTGATATTCCTTCTATATCAAAATCGTCTGCACATAGTTACACAATTGAGCGTGAGCCGGTTGGTTCCTCAAGCTGTTCCTCACCTTCTCATAAGCTTCTTCTATTGCCTTTTCAGCCTTCAGGAAATAACAAACATGGGCCTCCTGCCCATTCTTTCCACACAATTGGCATATTATTCTATTTGAACAATCTACACTTGAATGGCCACTACCATTGCAGATGGTACACCATATTTGTTATCAAACTCTTGAGCATTCCGCAAATCTTCCACCTCCCATCATAGTTGTGTAAGTAGCTTGTTGTTGGGTCGAGTGGGAGGTGAAAGAACCTTTTCTGCTCTGTGGCTTTGCTTTTTTGTGCTTCCTGCTCCCTTCTATGTTGCTCGAGCGTGCCGATTACGTACAATTGACAAAGAAGGCAAGAATTCAGTTCAGGAAGCAGGAAGTAGGATGCAGACACAGCAGTTAGCTTGAACATGTTTGTTACCCAACCATCCAACAGTATGAAATGCAACTTTCTTGACACTTCACAAAAAAACTCGTAATTGAGAGCAACCATATGGTAACTTCATTTTGCAATACGAAAAATAAATCCTGGACAGGGTACATATGTATCTGTCACAATTCCACCATTTTTTTTACTTTTTTAAAAGCCTTACATGAAAAAGATTCCTGAAAAAACAATTTTCTTGAAGACTCTAGGCGTTTCCAGATCCGCTTTAATCAAGCCTTCTGCTACCCACGTTCGTAAATAACAAC
>CM035441.1:96533269-96545769 GCA_020310875.1 Ceratopteris richardii | reverse complement strand
TATCAACCATTAATCCTTCAAAAGAATCATTAAAACTTCAATTTGATCCTTAAGATCAAAAGTATGTCAGAAACTATCTTGCACATATCTTCAGATTTCTTCAATCTAATGATATATATACCTCCAAGCTACCTTTGCGCAATCATATCAACCATTAATCCTTCAAAAGAATCATTAAAACTTCAATTTGATCCTTAAGATCAAAAGTATGTCAGAAACTGTCTTCCTGAATAAGCGACTCTGACATAGGTAACTTCTAAGGTTGATTTCTCAGAGCACAGATCCCGTTTTACTAAATGCTTTTAGCCATAGCTTCCTTACCTTCTAATTTAGATTTTGAATGCTCACTAATCAAAAACTTTACACTACGCACTGAGATCTAAGCAAAACATTGACACGAAAAAGTGCACGACTCTGAGAAGTTTTTCGGCAGACATTACATATACACGTTCCTATTGATCATACTCACAGCATGAAAGGAATTAGACCATGAAACTTTGAACATAGCTTCATTAACTTCCAAATTAGATGTGTACAAAAGGATTTCTGATCCACATGATCAGACTGAGAGAAATCAGAGAAAGACTCGACGCTAACTCGTGAAGATGACTCTCTACACATCTACCTTCATGACTCTTGGCTTCTAATGACTCTCATATGTATTTCTTTACATCATTGACTTATATACATATAGTTCTAGACTTATCCCGAGTCTATTACATTATTCCTTATCATCCTAAGGATTATCTCTACTCAGATTACAAGAATTTCCACTTGTAGTGTACATATATATACAAACTTGATTTCTGAGATCTTTTCACTTTCTCAAGTGTCTTCTTCCACTTCAATCTGATCATGAGCTTGCGTCAAACACTTTGTAATCACCAATTTGTGATTGATTTGTTCCAACAATACATATATACATATATATATATATATATATATATATATATATATATATATATATATATATATATATATATATATATATACATATATATATATATATATATATATATATACATATATATATATATACACATATATATATATATATATATATATATATATATATATATATATATATATATATATATATATATATATATATATATATATATATATATATATATGTGTATATATATATATATATATATATATGTATATATATATATATATATGTATATATATATATATATATATATATATATATATAGTAAAGGCTATCGTCTGTATCATCCACAGACTAAACGCATTCTGGTTAGCCGTGATGTTGTCTTTGTGGAAGATGTCCTAGTGCTAGTCCTAATGAGGTAACTTCTCAGCCTCTGCAGGTTTCATATGATGATGCAAATCATTCCATTTCTGATGCAGATTTACATGATGCACTTGTTGACGAGAGAGCTTATATTGAGAAGGCAAAAATTATGCCAAAATGGCTGGTGTAGACTTTGCGTGACAGCAAATTAGATGCACCTTTGTCATATTGTACTCGTTCAGGCTCTCATAGTGCCTCCTTTGCATCAGATTGCTATGCTATGGATGCGTCTAGTCTCTGTGATGAGAATGAGCCTGTTTCTTTTGATGAAGCACAGAATTCAGAAAATTGGATGGCTGCTATGCAATCTGAATATGATGCTATAATGAAGAATGATACATGGTCTTTATGTGACTTGCCTCCTCGAAAGAAGGCCATTGGCACTAAGTGGGTATACAAGCTGAAGCGTAAACCTGATGGTACAGTTGACAGGTATAAGGCTAGGCTTGTTGCAAAGGGTTATGCACAGGAAAGAGGCATTGATTTTGATGAGACCTTCGCACCTACATGCTGTATGACTACTGTTGGGAGCATTTCTGCACTTGCAGCCCATCATGGTTGGAATGTACATGAGTTGGACATTAAAACAGCATTTCTGAATGGTGACTTGCATGAAGAAGTGTATGTTTTTCAGCCCCGTGGCTTTGTGCAGAAAGGGCATGAAAACCAGGTGTGCAGGTTAAAGAAGGCATTATACGGTTTAAAGCAAGCACCACGTGCTTGGTACGAGAAGATACATGCCTATCTCGTTGCACATGGTTTTGAGAACAGTCCAACTGAAAGCACCTTATATGTTAAGCGTGCTAATGATGTGCTTCTGATCATTGTTGTCTATGTTGATGACATGCTGCTCACTGGTTCTATTGAGAAGCATATTGCTGATTTCAAGGCTGATTTGATTTGCATGCCTCATTTGAGATGTTTGATTTGGGGCATTTGCATCACTATTTGGGCATTCAGTTTATGCAAGTTGATGGTGGAATGGCTTTGTGTCAAACAAAATATATTGACACATTATTGCACCGTTTTGGCCTTGAAGACTGTAAGCCTATTGCCACTCCTACGGAGACAGGTTTACGATTGAGTCTTCATGATGCTTGAGATGCATTTGATGTTGTTCTCTATCAGCAGGCTGTTGGATGCATTTGATGCTGTTCTCTATCAGTAGGTTGTTCGATGCTTGATTTACTTATGCATTACTCGGCAAGATATTCAGTTTGCTGTCTCACATACGAGCAAGTTTATGCATTGCCAAGGCGTCACGCATTGGAAGGCGGTTAAGCGCATCTTTCGCTACTTGAGTGGTACTCGGCTACTTGGGTTGTTTTATCCCAAGGGGGGATCACTACCGCCAGATTTGCATGCTTTTTCTGACTCAGATTGGGTTGGTTGCTATAACACTCGTGTGTCCACCAGTGGTTTTTGCTTCATGCTTGGTAGCTCATGTATATCTTGGTTGAGCAAGAAGCAGCCTACTGTGGCCACTTCCAGTTGTGAGGCTGAGTATAGGGAAGCTTTCACAACAACTGTTGAGTGTGTGTGGCTCAGACTCCTTATGGTTGATTTGGGTGTTGGTCAGTCTTCTGCCACCACCATCTTCACTGACAGTAAGAGCACATTGGCAGTTGCGAGGAACCCTGTGTTCCATGCTCGCACTAAGCACATTGAGGTGCATTATCATTATGTCAGGGAGAGGTTCTCTGCTTGGGAGATCAGCTTGGCATATGTGCCCACGCAAGAGAACATTGCAAACCTTTTCACGAAGGCTTTGCTTAGGGAGAAGTTTGAAGCTTTCCGCAAAGCTTTGGGCTTACTTCCTTTTGTGGAGTGATTTCCACATAGCTTGGCACTTCCTTATACATGAGTGCCAGCTCCTTGTTCACCGCATCACTCCCAGGGGATATATTTAGGTAGTGATGTGTGAGAACACACTAGGACCGCAAGGGCACTTTTTTCCCTCTTTAGGAGGTTTTTTCCCCCGGCTTGTATATACGCCTATTGCCCTAATGGGCTACTTATCTTTTGTACATTCTTTAGTAATACATTCAGTAGTGTGTGTTGTGCTTCCAAGCTTCTTCTTCTTCCTTGTGCTATTAGCGTGCTTTCGCAGACGTCTAACTCCAACAAGCTATAGTAGCCAACAAAATTCTGATCTTTAATATTATATTATTGTATATATAATACTTCATATTTTCACTATTTTTTGTGCTAGACGTATGATATCACGTATGATATTTTTGAAACGATTCCATACTTTTTTCATACTTTCGTACCCATATTTGTTTGCCATATAGTTGGCGTATGGAAAAACTATATATATATATATATATATATATATATATATATATATATATATAGATAGATAGATAGACACATACACATATACATATATATACACACACATACACACACATATACACACACATACACACACACCTCTAGAGAAAAGTTCTTTCAAGATACTAGTAGGAAGAATAGAACAATCGGCAGTTTTTTCTAGAGGAACAAAATATAGACTTCATACCTCTAAGGATGCTTGCATCCTTAAAGATATAGAAAAGGGCATTGATAATTTCATTCTAAAATTTGAAGAATCTTTAGCTATTCGTGGAATTTTTACACATTGGAAATCAGTAGTAATGAAGAAAGTTTCTATGAAGGTTGATATAGCTTTGGGGAGGAATTCCCCTTCATTAGATAGCTTATCTGTAAATGATTTGACTTCACTAAAAATTTTCATAGAAACTTTGTGATTTCTTATGTGGATAAATGTCCAAATAATTTTGTTTTTACTTGTAAAAAGTTTTATGTAGAGTGTCTTATGAAAGAAACTCAATCCTCTACATATCAATTTTGCAATGTTTGTTCTAGAGAAGTTATTTCAAGTCATCAAGATTTTTATAAATCTTATAGTTTCAAATTGTATCAAAATTTACCATTCTTATATACAGTTTGGAAATTCCATAAGAACCCCATCAAACCGACATTTATAGCTACATCTTGTAATACTTCTCTCACGGACGTTTCCAAATGGTTAAGCAACTGTTTTAAAGCCATTTTACCTACTATTCATGATATTTGGAAGGAATTACTCAAAGATCAAGATGTGCCAACTTCCTCTAGTTGGATCTTAGATAATTCTCTAGGTGTTGTTCATGTAATAAAGTCTCTGAACTCTTCAAGAACTATAGAAGAAAAATCTCTTCCTTTGGGGCTTCAAACTTTTGACTTCACCACTTTGTATACAAAGTTAGATTTGAATGATTTAAAACATAGGATTTCTTCTTTAGTTAGGAAAGTTTTCTCTTTTAAATTCACCAAAGATAGATGTAAGGCTCTTTTGGTAGAAAAATCTGCATTACATTTTGATTATTTATGGTTGAAATCCAAGTCTGTAGATATAGATAGTAAAAAGAAACGTTACACTAGAATAGTACATGAAAACGACATTCTTCTTTGGTTAGATTTTCTTTTAGAAAACTTGTATATTTCAGTTGGTGATACTTTATTCAAACAATGTATTAGAATTCCTTGTTGGGGTAAAGGTCCTAAATGACCCCCTTATTTGTACACATTTGTATAGGCCTTTTATAAGGCTTAATGTACTCATTATTTATTCTTTTGGCCAAGTTTAATGTCAACTTGGCCAGGTCCTATAAAAGTGAACTCAAATAAACTTAGGGCTCACTTCTTTCTTTAGTGAAGCCCCCAATCAGGTTGCCTCTCTCCAAATTCGAATTTCTCTCTCTCCATCTCTGTCTATCTGCTGCGTGGGCTGCTCCTTGCACCTCCAGCCCTTCTACTCAGCCAAAGGGGGGTATTACCATAGCTTCTCCATCACCTGAGCACATCTCCTCAGCTCAACAACTAGTATCAGAGCCTATATTGGGCCTCAAATCTGATGCGCAGGTTCTCTACGGCAGCATACACTCACCATTTGGCAAAATCATCAAGTTTCATCGCGAAGAAAGGGTCCAAAATCTGCTGTACCATCATTTTCAGTGATGTTCCAGCTTTTTGTCGCGAAGAAAGTGATTTTTTTCTCTGATTTTATCGCGAAGAACAGGTGTTTTTCAGCAAAATCTCAAAGTTTCCAGCAAGAACAGGTGTTTTTCAGCAAAATATCAGATTTTCCAACAAATTTCTGAGTTTTTGCAGGTCTTCTCACTCTCAACTGGCTGAGCACACATAGTGGGAGATACATTTTGCTATAATTTCTATAGCTTCAGCAAAATGGACCTATGTATGAGAAGTTGTGGAGTATTTTGCCATAATTTCTTGTAAAACAGTGGCAAAAATTGGGGCTTTTGCTCCTACATGCATCTAAAGGCTGAGTATTAGCCTTATGTACATTCTTTGAGGTTAAAAACAACAAAATTAGTTGTTTTTGAGCATAAATTGAGTTTCTGAAATTCTCTGCGTAGAAAATTCAGAGATCAGTTTTGTGCCCAGAATCACCCCATTTTTGTCCCAAATTGCTCCTGTGACCGTTTGGAGTTGTAGTGCATCATTTTTGGAGGCTGCACTTTGATTTTGGTGCATTTGCCCAAAATTCCAGCAGGCTTTTTCATTGTGCAACTATGGCGTCATCCTCCTCAGATGTGAAGAATCTATTTGAGATTCGACGGTTTGAGGGAACAGGTTTTGACTTATGGAAGGAGAGAATTCAGGGAATCCTCTTCTTGAAAGATTGTGACAGGGCATTGGAGGCAGAGAAACCAGAGGACATGTCGGAAGATGCATGGTTTACTTTGAACAAGAAGGCCATTATATACATTAAGATGGCTGTATCCGATGAGATTCTAGTAGATCTCAAAGGTTTGACCACTGCTTTTGAGTTATGGGCAAAACTCAAGGCGACGTATGAAAATACTACGCCTGTTAACCAAGTACACCTGATGCGGAAGCTTGTTGGCATGCAGCTTGATGAGTCCAAGAGTGCAGCTGAACACTTGTCATCGTTTACAGGTACTTTGTCACAGTTGCAGGACTCAGGAATGCCTCCTTTCGATGATAAGCTTAAAGCCATTTTCTTGCTTATGACATTGCCTGACTCTTGGGAGACATTGGTAGTCTCATTGTCCAATAACCCCAACTTGACTTTTGATGGTGTTGGGGGTTCTATTCTTAATGAAGAGATCAGGAGAAAAGCAGGTGGAGAAGGAGGTAGCTCAGCCAACATGGTTAGAGGCAGGACAGATAAGAAGAGTAATTATGCACAGAGGAATAAGAGTAACAGCAGGGAAAGGGGGAATAGCAGCAAAGGCAAAAGCAATGATGTGACATGCTATCAGTGTGACAGGAAAGGTCACAAGAAACCCGATTGCCGCTATTACAAAGCAGAGCTTGATAGGAAGAAGAATTCTGGAGATAAGAAGAAGGACAGGAAAGAAGACAAGACTGATGCACAGGACAGCCAAAAGGACAAGGAGAAGGCCAATGTGGCTTCTAGTGTAGTCATAGAGGAGCTGTCAGATGCAGAGGACATTTTATGCGCTACTTTCTCAGCTGATGACACTCTCTAAATGTTCATGCACAGGACATGTCAATCACTAAGAGTGATGTCATAGATGCTTTGCTGACCGTCAATGATGCATTGGCCCAGACTTGGATAGTAGATTCTGGTGCTTCATTCAATGTGACTCCTATCAAGGAGTGTTTTTCTACTTTTATTGCAGGCAGCCATGGCCATGTATACCTTGGAAACAATCATGCATGTTCCATTGAGGGTATTGGCACAGTGCATTTCGCTACAAATGGCACTAATGAGCAGGTCTTGCATAATGTGCGTTATGTACCAGGGATCAAGAAGAGCTTGCTTTCTGTGGGTCAAATGGATTTGCATGGTTATAGCATTCTTTTTTAGAAAGGATCATGGAAAATGACTAAAGGTTCAAGGCTGATTGTGAAAGGCACAAAGAAAGGAACTCTCTATTGCTTGCATGGAAAGGCCTTATCAGGCAAGTTCATTGCTTTGGCTGAAGTTCACTCCCATATGGAGTTGTGGCATAAGAGACTTGGCCATATGAGCCAAAAGGGTCTCACTAGGCTTTGTAACTTAAAGAAGCTTGATGCTAAAGGCACAAAGCTTGACTTTTGTAATGAATGTCAATATGGAAAGCAAGTAAAACGTTCCTTTTATTCTGGTGTGTCTCGTAAGTCTTGTGTACTTGATCTTGTTCATTCTGATGTATGTAGCATGCCCACCAAATCTATGGGGGGTGCTTTATATTTCATCTCCTTTGTTGATGATTTTTCTAGAAAAACTTGGGTTCAATTGCTTAAATCAAAGGATGAAGCATTTGCTGCGTTTAAGCGTTTTCATGCATTTGTGACCACCCAAACAGGTAGAAAGCTGAAATGCTTGCGTACGGACAATGGTGGTGAGTATACAAGTGCTGAATTTCAGAAATTTTGTGAAAATTTGGGCATTAAGAGGGAGCTTACTGTTCCATACAGCCCCTCTTCTAATGGTGTGGCTGAACGTTACAATAGGACACTTTGTGAGAGGGTGAGATGCATGCTGTCCACAACTAATCTCCCTCATGGATTTTGGGGAGAGGCACTCAAAACTGCAGTACATGTGTGCAATAGATCCCCTCACATGTCTTTAAAAGGTGACATCCCTGAAGAGGTTTGGTCTGGCAAACCTGCTTCATATG
The DNA here is from genome assembly GCA_020310875.1 of Ceratopteris richardii. Classification (NCBI taxonomy): domain Eukaryota; kingdom Viridiplantae; phylum Streptophyta; class Polypodiopsida; order Polypodiales; family Pteridaceae; genus Ceratopteris; species Ceratopteris richardii. Next base: position 96,537,789 of record CM035441.1, on the reverse strand, counting down.
ATCACTTACGTGTCTTTGGCTGCGAGGCGTTTGTGCATATAAGGCCTGAGCTGAGAAACAAGCTTGATGCTAAGTCCATTAAAGGCCTCTTCATGGGATATGGTGAAGAAGGTGAAATGGGCTACAGGATTTGGATACCTCAGCTCAAGACGGTCGTACGCAGCCGGGATGTTGTTTTTAATGAGGCAAGGCTGTTTCAAAACAATTGTGCCTCAAAAGATAACCATAAAAGGGTAAGATTTCAGCATGACCAGCCACCTGTTAGGTCCAATTTTGACCCTCAGGATGCACCACAAAGGACTGAAAATGTTGACGATCCAGTGGTTTTTGAGCCAGAAGATGTTGGACAGCAAAATGAGGCTCCTGAAGGGCATATGCAGCCGAATAATAATGCTGAAAATGGTGCTGGAAACAATGGACAGCAGCATAATAATAATGATTTGATCATACCACCTGATGTAGACCCATTGCCTGACAATGTGGATCATTGGGCGAGAAGATCTACTCGTCTTAGAAGGAATGTGAGTAGATTTGATCCTTCATTGCATTACATTTTGTTGACAGATGAAGGTGAGCCTCTCACATACAAAGAGGCAAAGGCATGTGAACACAGCAGCAAGTGGGAGCTTGCTATGCAGGAAGAGATTAAAGCTTTGCATGCTAATGATACTTGGGATTCGGTTGAATTACCCAAAGAAAGGAAAGCCATTCCTAACAAATGGGTGTATAAAATCAAAACAGTTGATGGAAAACCCAAGTACAAAGCAAGGCTGGTTGCAAAGGGATATGCCCAGACCAAAGGCATAGATTTCCAAGAAGTATTCTCTCCTGTGGTGAAGATGACCACTTTGCGAGTGTTATTTGCAATAGTAGCTGCTCTTGATTTGGAATTAGACCAAATGGATGTACATACAGCTTTCTTGCATGGTGATGTTGATGAAGAGCTTTACATGAAACAGCCAGAGGGGTTTGTTATTCATGGAAAGGAACATTTGGTATGTAAGCTCAATAGAAGCTTGTATGGGCTGAAACAAGCTTCTAGACAATGGTACAAGAAGTTTGATGCTTTCATGCTCAAACAAGGGTATAAAAGAAGCCATGCTGATCACTGTTTGTATACGAAAACTGATGTAGATGGCAGCCCTATTATTCTTGTCTTATATGTTGACGATATGCTGATTGCTGGTAAGAAAAGAGACACCATTGATGCTCTTAAACAGCAGCTGAGCTGAAATCTGCTTTCTCAATGAAAGACCTTGGGGCAGCAGAGCATGTCCTTGGAGTGAGGATTAGAAGACAAAGGGACCAGCACATATTGTATTTGTCGCAGGAAAAATACATTGAAAAGGTGCTGGACAGATTTAACATGGCTGATGCAAAGCCTCTTGGAGTGCCATTGCAGCCATATGTTAAAGTTTCCAAGGAAGATTGTCCCAAAACACAAGAAGCAATCAATGACATGCAAAATGTGCCTTATGCTTCAGCTTGTGGCTCACTTATGTATGCTATGGTTGCAACTAGGCCGGACATTGCCCATTCAGTGGGAGTTGTGAGCCGGTTTATGGCCAATCCAAGCAAAGCTCATTGGAAAGCAATAAAGTCCATTTTGAGGTACTTAAAGGGGACCAAAAATAAATGCATTTGCTATGGCAAAGACCCATTGGAGCTGAAAGGCTTTTGTGACTCTGACATGGCTGGTGATGTGGATACACGTAAATCCACAAGTGGATACATATTCACTCTTGCAGGAGGTGCTGTTTCATGGTGCTCAAGGCTGCAAAAGATTGTTGCTTTGTCCACTACAGAGGCTGAATACATTTCAGCCACTGAGGCTTCCAAGGAAGTCATATGGCTGGCACGATTATGCAGTGAGTTTGGCTTGTCAAACAAGGCACCTATGCTTGGCTGTGATAGCCAGAGTGCCATATGTTTGGCAAAGAATGCCATGTTTCATGCACGCACTAAGCATATTGATGTGCGATATCACTTCATTCGAGAAGTGCTTGAGGATAGCCTTATCACACTTGTTAAAGTTCATACATCACAGAATCCTGCAGATGTTCTCACTAAGTGCTTGTCTAAAGCACAACATGAGCTATGTATACAGATGGTGGGAGTCACGTAGCTTAAAGGTGTCATTTATGCCTTTAAGTGGGAGGTTTGTGGGGGAAAGGTCCTAAATGACCCCCTCATTTGTACACATTTGTATAGGCCTTTTATAAGGCTTAATGTACTCATTATTTATTCTTTTGGCCAAGTTCAATGTGAACTTGGCCAGGTCCTATAAAAGTGAACTCAAATAAACTTAGGGCTCACTTCTTTCTTTAGTGAAGCCCCCAAACAGGCTGCCTCTCTCCAAATTCGAATTTCTCTCTCTCCATCTCTGTCTATCTACTGCGTGGGCTGCTCCTTGCACCTCCAGCCCTTCTACTCAGCCAAAGGGGGGTATTACCACAGCTGCTGCATCACCTGAGCACATCTCCTCAGCTCAACATTCCTATGGGTACAAATTGTGTTGTCTTTCTTGCTAATTTTTATCTTTTTACTTGTGAATTTGAATTTATGGAAAAGCTTGTTTTAGCTAATACCTGTCCTATCATTATACACAAATTTCTAATATTAGACTCTTTATAGATGATCTTTTTGTTCCTAATTTTAGTTCTTTTCAAGATTTTATGTATTTAGACAATGATGCTTTTGGTGGTGGTATTTATCCCAAAACTTTTTGTGAGCTGAATTGTACTTCACATGGTGATTCTTGTGCTTTTCTATATTTCAATCTCCTTTTGGTTTGGAAGTAGACATTTATGATAAAAGATTAGAACCGGAATTTGCTAGCATTAACATGATACGTATGCCTCATGTTGATTCAAATATTTCTCATTTATCAAAGTACGGCGTTATTTGCTCTCAATTGTTTAGATTTTCTCGTCTCTGTTCAAGCTTGTATTTGTAATTCAGTGTTGTCAACTAATCTCTTTGCTTGTTCAAAAAGGGTATTTATTCAAGAAAGTTTCAAAGAAGGTAAGAACTTTCTTACTTCGTAACAAGTTCATTTATGGTTCTTCTTCTTTTCATGTGTTCAAATTAATCATTAGTAAATTCAATAGAAAAGGGGAGCAGTGTATGGGTTAATGATAAGGTATTTTGTGGGTTTTTTCCCCCCCCCCCTCCCTCCCCCCTCTCACCCCTCCCCTTCTTTTCACTCTTTATTTATAGCTTCTTTCTATTCTTTTGTTCTTTTATGTTTATTATTATTATTATCTTTATTATTATTTTAGCTATTTCTTTTTTATTATTATTTTTAATATATTTTTTAAAATTTATTTTTAATTTTTATTTATTTTTATTTACTTATTTATCTATATATTGATTACTTTTAATTTTAATTTTAATTTTTATAATTCTAATTCCTTTCTTCTTATTATTTGTTTGTTCTTTGTGCAAGACTTTATCATGGCTAAGTTTGCCCTTCACTTCTGGAAGTGATAGAAACTCAGTTCGTTGACTTTGTTAGAGATCTTGATTTAGAAAGACTCTTTATTAAAGTCTGCACATACTCTAGGGCACTGATGACGTGAGTAGGGATGTCATAGCTATTTGTCCAAACTATGCATGATAAAGTTTAATTCTCATACTTCTTGTTTAGGACAAACATAGAAGTTGACGATGCACTCTTTGTTTCGTTTTGTTTTTGTTTAATTTGCTTATATATATATAATTTTATTTATTTATTTATGGAATTATTATTTTTTATTTATTTTCTCTTAATTTAATTTCTTCTTTTATATATTTATATTTTTTATTTTAATTTGATTCTTTTTTAAATTTATTTTTATTTTTTATTATTTAACTATTAATTTTTTTATTATTTATTTATTTTTAGATTTTGTTTTGTTTTTTGTTTTGTTTTTTTTTGTTTTTTTGTTTTTTTGTTTTTTTGTTTTTTTGTTTTTTTGTTTTTTTGTTTTTTTGTTTTTTTGTTTTTTTGTTTTTTTGTTTTTTTGTTTTTTTGTTTTTTTGTTTTTTTGTTTTCCGTTTTTTTGTTTTGTTTTGTTTTTTTTTTTTTTTGGGTGTGTGTATGTGTGTGTGTGTTCATGTTCATGTTCATGTGAGTCTGTGTGCTTCTCTTTTTGTATTGGTTTTCTTTCTTGGTTATATTTTTTATGTCTTATATTGGTCTTAAGTCTCTTGCTTATGTTTGTTATCTTTTCCAATGTGTATGTGTTTGTGTTCTCTATCCTGAGTTCGTAAGTTTGAATAACTCTAAACTTATGAATATATATACACACACACACATATATATAGATATATACATATATGTATATGTATATATCTATATATGTATATGTATATGTATATATGTATATATATATATATATATATATATATATATATATATATATATATATATATATATATATATATATATATATATATATATATACATATATACATATACCTGTCAGACGTCAAATAAACGTCAGAAGTCAGAAGTCAGAAACGTGTCAGAAACAACT
>CM035441.1:96485769-96523269 GCA_020310875.1 Ceratopteris richardii | reverse complement strand
TACCAGGACCTTACGATAAGAGAGAAGATTAATACATTAATGTTTTGTAGCTTATAGCATAACGTGTACGCAATGAATATGAACTTGCCTTGAATTTGCAACGGATTGTTGGAAAAGCAAAAGAAAATCCAGCATCCTTGAGACGTTGCTCTATCTCATCTACTGCCTCTCCACTCCACCCAAACGATCCAAAAACTCCACAGGGTTTGCTCTTTGCATTATTATCCCGCAAAATGACACCCAATGCATTCTATTAAAGGACAATGTAACTGTTCAAGTATCAACTCTCCCACAGGTACATAGCATATTATTTCATTCCACATTCAAGTATGACATGCCAGATAAACTTCTAATACCTGTACAGGTGTTGGCATATGGCCACCAAGTGTAGGACTTCCCACAACAAACCCACAACACCTATCTATTAAATCCGCGACCTCTGCATTCGTGCTTTGTTCTGCATTCAGGGTTTCAACACCTACACCTGCCTTGGATATGCCTCGGCTGTTTCAACAGAGAGAAAACTGATGACAATTGAACACTTGAACTGAAATCCAAGAAGAATACACACAATCCAAGCCCTTACCTTATAGCCTGAGCCAGTGCTGATGTATTGCCATATGCTGAAGCATAAACAACAGCTATAGTTGCCTCACTTGCTTTTTTAAGCCTATCTTCTGTCCACTGAAGTCATTGCAAGAAAATCACTTGTGCTCATTAAAAGAAAACCTTGAGCATTCTGTCAGCTATTAAATACTACACATATATATCATGTTTATCCATCTTTACTATGTCTAAAAAACCGCAAAGAATTTCCATATTTCATACAAAGTATTATAATAATGAATCATGATATCTTTAATCTTTTATGTCTTTATTTCCATATATTCATTTCAGAAGAGATGTAGCATAATGACCTTATGCATTAATCAATGAGAGTGGATGTGTTTGTATGTACGTACGTAGTAGTTGAAGAAGATAGCAATATCAAATTGCAACCTTTCATGATCTCTCCAAATGTACATATTGACCCTTTCATCTTGTAGCTCTTCACAAGAGCTTTCCAAAAAATTAGGGACCCTAAAGGCATTTTCTTAGCTCTAGATCATTTAAACATTTTAAAGTTGTTCACACCTTTACTTTTGGTCCAAGTACCCAAGAGGCACCATTTTAATAAAACGAAGTTCTAAGCTCTTTCACTTGTGAGCAAGGGCATTACTTATCTCACGTTTTGGTCCAAGTACCCAAGAGGCACCATTTTAATAAAACGAAGTTCTAAGCTCTTTCATTTGTGAGCAAGGGCATTACTTATCTCACGTACATGCTCCTCCATCATCTCCATCAAGTTCTACACCCCCTCTCTCTCCATAGGAATAGCACTCCATTTATCCCCCCTCTCTCATGATTTATCCACATGCACGTTATGAAGACTCAAATTTTCCTTGTATTAGCATCAGTTTTTATTTTCAACACACTTTGTCTTTTTGATTGATCGGAGACATAACCTACATACATTGATTTCGTCTCATAGGTCGAGTTCAGCCTTCTAATAGATGTTCTCTCTCTCTCTCTCTCTCTCTCTCTCTCTCTCTCTCTCTCTCTCTCTCTCTCTCTCTCTCTCTCTCTCTCTCTCTCTCTGTGCGCGCGCGTGCACGTCAGCCCTGCTGCGTCAGACCTGTCAGCCCCGCTGCATCAGACCCGTCAGCCCGTAACCCTAATTATGTTGCGTCAGCCCCATAACCCTAACTCTGCTGTGTCAGCATTGTCAGCCCCGTGACCCTAATTCTGCTGCGTCAGTCATGTAACCCTGATCCCTCCTGCATCAGCCCCGTAAACCTAATCTCTGCTGCGTCAACCCTGTAACCCTACAGTTCTTTCCCTTATCCTTTTGGAGGCGATCACCTCCACCTTTCAATTTTGGAGATCTGCCCTCTTTTCATCTGCGCTTGAGGGTCCTTTAGTACAGCGGAACAGGTTTCCAGGCTGTGACTCTAACAGACTTCTACGTGCAAGGTTTTGAAGCAGCTGCTTATCTATTCTCACATCCTCGTAGGGGATGCAGATTGTGGCACAGTGCTGTATTCTGAGTTATTCCACCTAAACTCAGTTGCACAGTGGATTCCAAGAGCTGATGGAGGGGCTGCCCTTGTCCCTGTACCAACTTGAAGAGGGGGACACATGGCAAAGGAGGATGATTTACTCAAATTAGAAGACAAATTCCACAACACCCTCAAGGACAACAATAAGCTTACGGACTCCACCATCAACGGCATCATTGTCCGCTTATCCAAGCTCGAAAAAGAGACTGAATCACTCAATAAAGAGAAGGAACAATGGAAGAAAGAGAAAGACTAGGAGAAGAGGAGGATGAAGGAAAAAGAAATTTGAGAAGGGGCACAATAGGAATGAAAGAAAGAACGAGACTATTTGAAGGGAGAGATAGCCCTCCTCAAGGCAACGGTGGCATTGCTCTCCCCCGAAGAAGGTGAGATTCATATCACCATGAAGGAAGCCCTCAAAGAAGAAATCACAAAAGCCTTGCCCGAGCACATGGAAGACAAACTCGAATCCACCCAAGAGGATTGGGTGGAAGTAGTAAAAAGGAACATCAAGAAAGAGGCACGAGAAGAAGCACATAAAGAAGAGACTCTCCTTCTATACAACACCATCGAGAAGGAGAGGACGAGGAAAGCCGGACGCCTCAATGTACGAGTCACAGGAATGGAAGAGAGAGAAGAATCCACTCCAGAGGACGATGGAAAGATGTTATGCACCCGGAAGATGTTATGCACCAAACTCGGATACAAAGACGCGGAACCATCTCCTTTCACTGAAGCTTGGAGGCTCAGCAAAGATTCCACTAAACAACGAACCCTCATCCTCCATTTTCCCGATGGTGAGTCACGATCTACTTACCTTTGCAATGATTCTACGAAGGCTTGAAAGCCCACCCATCTACCTCTACGATGACCTCACCAAAATGCAAGTCGCACACAGGGATGCATGTGTCAGGGGAGCACTAGATTGTGCTTTCTGACTACAATAGACAAGATTTCGGAAACCCGGGACCGACAGGTATGGAACCGACAGGTATGGAAAACTGGACTAGAGATGATACAAGAGATCCCATAACCCAGTATCGTAGGTAGGAAACAAGATATCTCGATTACCATTAATTGGAATGATCACAAATTGTTCCTCACCGGATATTGCAATGCTTCGTTGGATTTCTTATATTAAATTTATAAATCCAGTTTCAATTCATATTTCAAGCAAATCTAACTTTGTTGCTGATATGCTTTCAAGTGCTAGGTACGATGAGAATGATGAAGTTAAAGTAGATAATAATACGATTAATTATGATTCCCAAGTATATGTATATGAAACATTTAATACTGATGAATATGCAAGAGAGTGGCTAGATATTGGGAAGTATCTTAGTACTTTAATTAGATCACTTTCATGGTCTTCAAATAGATTTAGAATATTAGAAAAAGAGCATTTAACTTTTTCTTAAAAGATGGATTAATTTGGAGACATGCAAGGGGAAAGATTAAAATGCCACAAAGAGTACTAGGTACTAAGAATCTTTAGATGCAAGTCATGAAGAGCATGCATGATACTTTATGGGCTGGGCATAAAGGATTTGTAGCCACTTATGAAAAAATTAGAGAGAGTTATTGGTGGCCAGGTATTTATGTTAATGTAAAGAATTATGTGGATTCTTTCGATGTATGTCAAGTTTATTCATCGGTTAAGCATAGGGATCCACTGCACCCTACATATCTGCCATGTATACACTATAAGTGGCTCTGTTATTGGCAGAGATTGTCCGATGTTGTAGGCATTAGTACAGAGAGAAAGCGCAGTCATTAGAGAGAGTAGTAGAGATTGGACTGGAGGCGGTCTGAAGCCGACAGTGTCTGCAAAGCGCAGCGCGCGCCAGAGAAAAAGAGAGAGAGAGAGGCAGAGAAAGTCAGAGAAAGCTAAAGCCATTTATCTCTCTTCCATTTTTTGCCTGGCACTATTGCACATGTGTCTGAGAGTTGTGAAAGGTGGCACGCACACTCCAGGGAGAGAGAGGATACATGGCTCTCTTCAAAACATGAAGCACATGATTTGTAGGACGCAAGGTTTGCCAAAATCTCGTTTGTTAAGAAAATTGTGCTTATGTATACATGCAAATCGTTTGAAACTGGGCTAACTCAGATACTTGAGCAAGATGAACAGGAAATTGAACATGGCTCTCCTTCCTTTTTGAATGTCTATTATGCAGATGAAGAACATCTATGACATGTGATGAAGATTTTTTGAGTTCATTGATAGTATATTAGATAGAAATAGTGTAGCGATGAGATGAGGCACATCACTTCAATGCTTTATTGTTTGCCATGTGATATGCTTCTTTGATTTCTTCGAGTATCTCATCATATGTACTTGTATTTGTATTTACAAATTTTACTTATTTTGAGCATATATGTGTATGATAAACAATGTAATATGCATGTGCATATTAGAATATTAGAGTATATGCATATTAGGGTATGCATTTGAGTGCATGTGTATGCATAAGTGTGATGTAATATGCATATATACATAATATGAAGTACATGAGTATATATGTGAGTATATAGATACATATGTTAGTATGTGTGTGCCTACACATAAGAGTTAATGCATGTGAATGCTTTGATTAGCTTGGTTTAAATTTGCAAGTGTAGGTTAGATGTATGTTAGTATTAGCGTAAAAACATGATTAAAAATTTATTGACATGTGAGTTAGTATAGGTAAGAATGTGTTAATGAATGTGAATGTATAGATGCGTATGTATGCATTAGAGTGCATGTGTATGCTTTGATGTATGCGTAAGCATATAACTTAGCATGTTTATTAGAGTAAGATGAGTGAGCATATATGCATATGAAGTAAGATACATGTCTATTTGAGTAAAATGTGTATATTAAGATAGATGCATGTGTGTTTATGTACCTGCATATGATTAGTGCAGGTGCCTAAGAAAATGCATGTGTGCCTGTGTAGGTAGCAAGTATGCATAAGTGAGTAAGTAACATGTACATAAGTGAGGTATGTATGCATGAACATATGCATGTATATTAAGTATGAATGAGAATGTTATGAGATTTATGTTTTGAAAGATAATCTAATTATCCTAATGTTTCTTTGCAGACATTACAAGAAGAAGTATCGAAGTGCATTACAAACAAAAGAGAAGAATTCAACAAACCAAAGATCCGTCAATCTGTTATAAACCCATAGAACTTATCTTTGATTAAGCTTTTGTATAGGATTCACTAGTTTTTAGCAACCTTTTAGATAAATTACATCATTGATCTATAGCATTGTAAACACTTATTATTGTTAGTAGTATTAATTCAATTTCTATTCCCATTCTCTTTTTGGTCGATGTCTTCTGAACATACAATCGAATCTGAAAGTAACGCAACTCTAGAAGTCAAAGTAGAAGTAGTTAAAGACATTATTATACACGAATCTTTAATATCAGTATCTCATGCTTATTGTCTTTCTAGGTTTTTAGCATTATTTTCGATTGCATCTATTGACACTCAAGATAACATAGATTCATTTCCACCACCCTTAATTAAACGTATGCAACCTAATCATATAGAAATCCAAGAAGACGAAATAATAAAAGAAAATATAACTGAGGAAACCTTGATTCTACCTTCTCCTCAAGAAGCTATTGATAGGTATAGGGCAGCCCAGCCATACGGTTCTTAGAAGTAAAAAGTGTCTTTCTAGGTTAGCATTATTTTCGATTGCATCTATTGACACTCAAGATAACATAGATTCATTTCCACCACCCTTAATTAAACCTACGCAACCTAATCATATAGAAATCCAAGAAGACGAAATAATAAAAGAAAATATAACTGAGGAAACCTTGATTCTACCTTCTCCTCAAGAAGCTATTGATAGGTATAGGGCAGCCCAGCCATACGGTTCTTAGAAGTAAAAAGTGTTTCAATTACCTATTAGGTTTTTTCCTTAGATTTTTCAGTTATTTAGAATTTCTTTTACCCTAGACATAAAGAAAAATATACCTAATTTACCTGAGATTGTCTCAAACACCCTGCGTGTGCCTAGGGATTTAGCGGTTGATTGATCCACCAACCGTGTGCCTGCAACTTCCCGACAACGTCCCAAGACAGCCCCCATTGCCGATCCCTCCCACACCGCGTCCTGTGATATCCACCCTATTCACGGCAAGCATGATACGACAGACCATCCATAGAGCAGACCACACGGGACTACAAGGCGAGCACTTTATATACACAGTCGATGTAGTTTCCCACCTGATCGTCCACCTCTTCAACCGTGCTTTGGTTGAGGGGTTACCTGACTCATGGACTATGCATACCATTGCGCCTATCCATAAGTGTGGCGATATGATGGACCCGGGGAAACTGCACGACTATCATGATAGGCCACATCCTGGCCAAGATCTATGGGGTAGTACTAGAGGCAAAGCTCAGTACACACGGTGAAGGAGCTGGGATCAGAGCACCCCGCTAGGCAGGCTTCCGCCCCACTTTCTCCACCATCGACCACATCTTCATACTTCAGTGCTTGATTGAGAGTGCGAAGGAGAGGAAGCAGAGACTCTACTGTTGCTTTGTGGATTTTTGCAAAGCCTTCTACATGGTCCCTCGAGAGAGACTACTACGGAGACTCCAGGAGTTAAAACTACCATCAGACATGCTATGGGCCATCCATGCTTTGTATGCACGAGTCACAGGCAGGGTACGCTGCCTTGGCGGCCTATCAGACAGCCTTGCTAGCACCATTGGTGTGAAACAAGGTTCCCCTCACCCACTAACTTCGGACTCTACATGGATGAGATCACGGAGTATATATAGCGAGCAGGAGGGCTAGGAAGAGACCTCAGAGGTATGCCAGTACACATCCTATTATATGCTAATGACATTGTCTTGCTTTCAGAGTCACAGGAGGGGCTGGAGTCACATTTACAGGCGATCGATACCTTTTGCATGGAGAGAGGACTCATAGTGAACCTTGGCAAGACCAAGGTCATGATCTTCCACACCTCCAGGACAGTACGCCATCCAACCTCTTTCACCGAAGCTCGAGGATAGATAGAGGAAGTGGACTCCTACGTCTACTTAGGTGTCACCTTCTCAGGCAGCACAGGGGTATTCTCCATGGCACAAGCAGCGAGAGATAGATTGACAGGAGGCTATGCGGCGCTTGCTCGACTGGAGAGATGCTGCTTTCAGGCACATTTTCTGGAGCCCCAGACTAAGGGGTGTCTCTTTGATACTCTAGTGACACCCCCACTAATGTATGCAACGGCAATATGGGCACCAAGGATCACGGAGACGATGTGGACGCGGATTGAGAGGCCCCACGCCACCATGATCTCACGCTTGCTCCCCAACAAGCGCTCCGTTCCCCATGACATTATACGAGTTGAGCTTGGCACACCACCGATGCTAGTGGAGGCCCTCTTTCAGCTGGTGACCTTTATTTTGAGAGTCAAAGAGCTCCCCACGAGTGGACTCACCAGGCTTGCATTTGAGAGCTCTAGACATTTGGCAGAGACAGGGCATGAGAGAGTATGGTATGCACAGACCTACCGATGGTTGGCGGACCATGGCATGAGCATTACCGATCTCCTCGTTCGGAGAGCAACAGGATCATCTGTCAGGACCTACTATAGACCTACTATAGATACACATCAGGGAGACATGGATAGCACCACGGGAGCCTCTTCTCACAAAGAGGCAACACTACAAAGAGCACTTCTTAATAGTGACAGCGGATGGTATCATTCAGAGACCACAATACATGGCACCAGCACAAAGAGTGGCCATTGGGCAGCTCAGAGTATCATCACAGTAACTCGAGATTGAGGTTGGGCGATCAACACATACCCCCAGGGACGAGAGATTATGCAGGATATGCCGTGAGGAGGTGGAGGACAAGGAGCACTACACATGTAGATGGAAGGCATATGAGGATATGAGAGACCACTACCCACAGCTCTTTAGAAGCCCAGAGAGATCAGGGCTTTATTGGGGACGGAGGACCAACACTCTCTAGGTCGTTTCCTAGTAGAGATCCAACGCTGCCGTGCCTTACTTCTCCAGCAGATGGAGATACCCCCGGCCCCCCAGACTCATATTACAGATTTTTTCATACCAAGAGCCGACCGAGGACCCATCTCGACGCGGGGTATCACATTACAGAGAGCAAGAGGAGCTTAGACGACAACGCCGACAAACGAGACCCCCACTCCGGAGAGCTCATCCCTACCACATAGAGATTCAGGTGATTCACGCCCGCCATGACATGGAGATACAGAGACGTTAGCAGCACACCCCTGCCGATCTCCATGTGCAGAGCATTTTGAGGATCGCCACGATGCCCTACCCACCGATGCATTATATTCTACACCCACTCCAGGCATTTAGAGGGTTATGACACCACCGAGCCTCCCCTTCCTATGCATATCATATTTATATCTCACCTATTGAGCATATAGAGTGCATACCTATAGCACCCCACACCCTCAACGCCACCTATTATCCACTCCTTTTATACTTTGTTTGTACTCTCACTTTATTTTCCTTTTGGGATCACAGTGGATTGGATCATAATGATGTATATGTTTTGTCTCATAGGCTGATTTTGGTCTCTAATAGACGTTAAAAAGTCTCTCTCTCTCTCTCTCTCTCTCTCTCTCTCTCTCTCTCTCTCTCTCTCTCTCTCTCTCTCTCTCTCTCTCTCTCTCTCTCTCTCTCTCTCTCTCTCTCTCTTTGTAGTTAGGGTTTTGTAGTTAGGGTTTCGGGGCATCAAAGCAGAGGGGCGGGCAACCGAGCCGAGGACCACCGAGATGAAGAAGCTGAGCAGGGCAAGTGCTATGCCCATCGAAAGCAAAAAAAATATGAATACTCAAGTTCAAGCGAATATAGTGATCTGTCTGAACCCTCTTCTATCTATGACCTTCCCAAAACTGAAACCCTAACCCTAGTTCGAACTTAGCTTAAAACCCTAACCCTAGCTAAACCCTCAAACCTTAACCCTAACCCTAGCTCTAACCCCTTACCCTAACCCCAAACCCCCCACCTAACTACAGCCCTCTCTCTCTCTCTCTCTCTCTCTCTCTCTCTCTCTCTCTCTCTCTCTCTCTCTCTCTCTCTCTCTCTCTCTCTCTCTCTCTCTCTCTCTCTCTCTCTCTCTCTCTCTCTATACACACTATGCTCTTTAAAGTTTGGCTGTACAGTGTTTAAAACGTAGCACTCTGAAATCAGCAATGGAGGATTAGTATGGATGATAGAGGCTACAACAGTGCAGCTGATCTCTCTCTCTCTCTCTCTCTCTCTCTCTCTCTCTCTCTCTCTCTCTCTCTCTCTCTCTCTCTCTCTCTCTCTCTCTCTCTCTCTCTCTCTCTCTCTCTCTCTCTCTCTCTCTCTCTCTCTCTCTCTCTCTCTCTCTCTCTCTGACGCGCTCTCTAACACGTCTGACGCGTCCGATACGTCTGACACCTCTGACGTGCCTGACGCCTCTGACGCGATCTGGCGTCTCTGACGACCTGGCAGCAGCTGACAAAAGGTACAGATCTGAAGCACTGGCGCCTCTGACGACCTGGGCTGACACATGGTACAGATCTGAAGCACTGGCACCTGTGACGACCTGGCAGCAGCTGACACACGGTACAGATCTGAAGCACTTGATACAGCAGATCTGAATTGTGCCCAAGAAGTTTGTACCCAGGAGTTCTTTGAAAGTTCTGTTCTGCTCGTGAAACGTGACTTAGAGTTGTTAGGGTTTGCTGTCAGAAATCGAACTGATGGCACCATATTAACGAAAAACCCTACAGTTGGGACACCACTTTCATTTGTTAAATATATAAGCAGACAACAACATGGCAAGGTTGGAAAAAAAAGAAGTGGAGGACATGATAACTAAGGCAATTAGAGAGGCAAAGGAGGCAGACAGAGTACTCAATCAAGAAATGAGGAAGGCCATAGATAGAATAAGAGCCCTAGAAGAGCATGTCAAAATTCTTGAAGAAGACCGAGATGGATGGAAAGCTGAGACCCATCAGCTTCGAGAAGAAATCATTCAGCTGAAGGTTTCCCAAGAAGAAGGAGAGATCACAAAGCTAGATGACTTAAAAGAGGAAATCAAGAATGATTGGAAAATGGATATGCAATAACACATCAAATCAAAGATGGAAGCGACACAAAATACTTGGGTGGAAGTAGTAAGTAAACATATTAAAAAGGAGCTCAAAGAAGAAGTGAAGAAGGAAGTCAAGGAAGACGTGAAGAAAGAAGAGCTCACACGGGTTCAGGATACACTCGAGGAGGAGAGACTTCGACACATTCGAAGACTCCACATTCGGATTACGGGCCTACCAGAGGGAGCATCACCGGAGGCGGACGCCACCGACATTTGCCATCGACTTGGGTACGAGAACATGCCCTTCATAGGTGCATGGCGGATTGGGAGGGATACATCCCGTTCGCGAGCACTCATCCTTCAGATGAGCTCTGAGGAGACACGGACAGCCTTTTTTAGACGCCGATCAGTATTACGTGGACTACCGGGAGGCACCCTTTACATGGATGAGGACCTCACGAGGATGCAGGTAGCACATCGACGTTCTTGCATGCCACAGATACTCCAGGCGCGCCGAGAGGGAAGGAAGGCCTTTTACCGCGATGGTAAGGTCTTCATAGACGGACGCCCTATCAAATAGGGCCACGCGGCCTGTGAGACATCACTACATCAGGAGGCACCACTTAGAGGAGCAGTGTGGAACTGCAACGGGGCACTCTGGACACGGCCAGACAGACTCGAGGAGATCTTGAAGTCACATGACTTTGCTTGCATCACTGAGACCCATAAGAGCCCAGAGAGAGGTCTACCACGCATTGCAGGTTTTCATTGGGAATCTGCATTCAGGACCACGACGAGACAGAGTACAGCGCGAGGATCGGGAAGAGTGGCCATCATATTTCGACAGGAGATACAGAGCCGGATCCATATTATAGGTAGAGATGAGGAGGCACGATACATGTGGGTTCGCATGGAGATAGCACAGGGGAGGTGGATTTACATTGCTATATGCTACTTCCCACCAGGCGGGTCTCGATACGCAGGACAGGATCTTGGGCGACCGACCAGAGACAGAGACTCACCATACACAGCGCTTTCAGAGGAGATACTACATTACAGCACACTAGGTGAAGTCTTCCTTATGGGGGACTTCAATGGCCGCACTGAGTCACATCAGTGCGATGCATATGACATGGATCACCCACATCTCATGAGGGCCAGAGACCCGGATGAGATGAGCACCAGCAGAGTATTGGCAGATACGGGTCAGGACACCACTGGCTATGGCAGACATCTACTCGAGCTAGGCAGCCGACATCATCTCGTTATATATAACGGGATGAATCGTTGGCTAGGTTCGGGCGGATTTACTTGCTTCCCTCATGGGGGAGGTGAGAGCACAGTCGACTACATTTTGGGTACCACCTCTGGAGCTTCACTCATCCCCTCACTTAGTATTGGACGACGTCCACTTGGTGCTGACCATACATTTATCACACTCACACTCTCATCTCCGATTCCATTAGACCCTCCCTCACCCACTGAGACACATACCACGATACACTTCACATACGAGCTCTCACACGTTTATGCACACCATTTGCACACCCGCCTACTCTCCCTCGATCCACTCTCACCTTTGGACACACTTACATCACAGATCATCACCATCCTAGAGGACTCTGCTCTCCACAGCTTCCCACACCGCACACATAGGCACCCTCCACGCATAGGATCCATGCCCCAGAACCGTTGGTATGATGCAGATTGTCGTGAGCTACGGAAGCACCTCCGGATTTTAGAGCATAGGGGAGATATAACACACACACAGGCACAGCGTCGCATGCAGAGCCTTACTCGCCGCAAACGGCGAGATTGGGAGGAGAGACAGTATTGGGATATTTACCATTTGCTCAGGAGTCGAGACAGTGGAGTGGCATGGCGACATTTGAGAGAGAGGAGACAGCAGACACCTATCCGAGAGCCGAGCACTTGGCATAGCTATGCACAGAGTCTATACGAGATCCCAGACCAGCCCCCCATCCCCAGACCGCAGAGCTCACGTCCTACTACCTCTGACTTCTTCACACCCACTATGGTGGGACGCGCTATTGCCCGGCTACAGCATGGCAGGGCCCATGACCATTTCGGTTTACAGGCAGAGCACCTCATCTATGGAGGCACGACTCTCGCACCGCTCATTGCCCACCTCTTCAACCGTGCATTGGTTGAAGGGTTCCCGGACTCATGGACTGAGCACACCATAGTGCCCATTCATAAGTCAGGTGATACTATGGATGCAGCTACATACCGGACGATCATGATTGGCCCTATATTGGCCAAGTTATATGGGGCAGTACTAGAGACAGAGTTGAGTACTCTCGCTGAGAGGAAGGGTATCAGGGCTCCAGGACAGGCAGGTTTCAGACGAGATTACTCTACTATTGACCACATCTTCACTCTGCGATGCCTGATTGACCAGGCAAGGGTGAGAAAGAGGAGATTATACTGTTGCCTTGTGGACTTCCGCAAAGCATTTGACACTGTTCCCAGGGACCGACTCTTCAAACGACTACTTGATATTGGAGCTCCGGAGGAGATGATATGGGGGATCTACGCCTTATACGAGAGAGTATCTGGTAGAGTTAGATGCCCAGGGGGCTTATCTGATCCACTTGCTAGCACTATCGGGGTGAAGCAAGGATGCCCTCTTTCACCCATCCTCTTTGGTCTCTA
This sequence comes from Ceratopteris richardii, assembly GCA_020310875.1. Lineage (NCBI taxonomy): Eukaryota > Viridiplantae > Streptophyta > Polypodiopsida > Polypodiales > Pteridaceae > Ceratopteris > Ceratopteris richardii. Next base: position 96,510,404 of record CM035441.1, on the reverse strand, counting down.
CATTGATGAGATAGTGGACTTCATACAGCACCAGGGGGGAGATGGCATTGAGGTACGGGGAGCCAATGTCCATATTCTTTTATACGCTGATGATATTGTATTGGTTTCAGAGTCTGCAGAAGGTCTACAGCATCATCTACATGGCCTAGATGACTTTTGCAGACACAGAGGGTTATCTGTGAACCTTGGTAAAACCAAGGTCATGATCTTTCATACATCTGCACAGGTACGCAGACATAGTTTGTTCACAGCAGCACCTGGACCGATCCAAGTGGTCGGATCATATGTTTACTTGGGAGTGACATTTACAGCAGCATCTAGGGTCTTCTCTATGTCTCAGGCAGCTCGTGACCGCATCACACGTGGGTACGCAGCACTAGCTTTGATGGAGAGACAGTGCCACCAGGTATATTTTCAGGAGCCCCGCACAGAGGGGTGGCTCTTTGACACTTTGGTTACCCAGCGCTCATGTATGGGGCAGCCATTTGGGGGCCGGGATTAGCTACATCAGTATGGACAGCATTAGAGAGGCCACAGATCCTCATGATTGCCAGACTTATCCGCAGCAAGCCTTCAGTACCGCATGATATCATTAGAGCACAGCTCGCTGCACCACCGATGCTAGTTGAGGCACTGTTCTAGACAGTATGCCTAGTACACAGACTTCGGAGCATGGATACAGAGCGCATTGCTTATCGTGCTCTCCAGGCATCACGTGATATGGCATTAGCAGGCGACACCTCTTCATGGTATGCACAGACACGAGACTGGCTGGCCCACCATGGCTTTGACATAGTCAGGCTACCACCACTACAGTACGACTCACATGCACCCACCTACTCGCTCTCTCATCAAGAGAGGAATAGGTTCATTCGTCAGGAGATATGGCATACATACATACAGAGGACATGAGTGAGCCCTAGGGATACATTGCCACCGAAAATGCTCTATTACCGCGAGCATTTTCTACATATATCGGACGCGGGCTTCATCGAGATCCCGAGATACATGCAGACATATCTTCCCCACCACCTCCGAGTCGTCATTGGGCAACTCCGGGTCTCATCACATCAGCTCGAGATTGAGAGGGGTCCCTCCAGGGGAGTCCCCCGTGAGGAGAGGTGGTGCCCAGTATGCCAGACAGAGGTAGAGAGTGAGGAGCATTTTGTTATCAGATGTCGAGCATACTTAGACCTACGAGCACAGTTCCAGCTAGAGGAGTCACTCCAGTTGTGCATGACCATGGGAGACCAGCGACGCTTGGGGCGCTTCCTCACAGCAGCATACGAGAGGCGAGAGCGGTCACTACAGCCCACACATCAGCCACGGGTGAGTACCCAGCAGACCATTACCCAGTTCTTTCAGCGAGCGGAGCTAGATCAGAGAGGTCCTTCTAGAGGGCTCACACTCCACCAGGCAGCGGCACAGAGAGCACGACGCCGACCACGCATGGTAGGATATCGTCGACCGCGACTATATCAGGAGGATATCTCACGCATCAGGACAGCCTACGACCACATGATGGAGCATAGGCGTTCTACCACCCCCTGGGTTGTCTTCCTTCAGGAGGCACTCAGACCACCTCCGATGTACCACATACTACACCCACCTCCCCCCATCACCAGTAGCTAGGGTGTTTTGCTCACTCATATTATGGATTTCCCTGTATTAGGTGGCCACTATCTGCTGAGTCAGAGCCACTTCTCCCCAGCCTTTTACCAACCCTTGATAGCTTTGTGTTTATTTCATTTCATTTTCTACACATGGTTACTACACTTGTACATGGCTTTTGTCTCATAGGCCAAGTTTGGCCTCCAGAAGACGTTAATATGACTTTCTTTCTTTCTTTCTTTCTTTCTCTCTCTCTCTCCTCCCCCCCCCCCCCCCCAATGGCTCCCAAGTTAGAGGAACAGCTGGCCACCTTGGAGCGTGCCCTCCAAGAGTTGATAGGAAAACACAAGAAAGAAGGAGATTCTGCACTGAACGGGGTTACCCGCAGAGTTGTCGCCCTCGAAGCCAAGGTGGCAACCTTGGAGAAGGAAAACGAATCCCTTCAGGAAGAGCTTCTTGCTACCCGAAAGCAGCACTCACAGGAACGGGAGGAGTTGCACACTGAGCTTACTGATATGAAAACGAAACTGGATAGTATGCACGAGGAGGGGGAGATCGCTCCACAGCTAGAGGGCATTCGGTTGACTATCAAGGAGTGTATGGAGGTGGTGCAGAGCGAGCTTGAGACTAAGAAAGATGGATGGGTTGAGGTTGTAAAAAAGAACCTTCGACAGGAGGAAAAGAAGAACAACCACCATGAGGAGATCCACATAGTGCATACCACCATTGAGGAGCGGTGTAGAATAAATTTTTGAAGGACAGAGTAAAGCAGGGCACCAAGGAACCAAATATTGAAATTGGGCATCATAGGCCCAAGTACTGAAGTTGGGCATCAGTGGCCCAAGTAGTGAAGTTGGGCATCAGTGGCCTAAGTACTGAAGTTGGGCATCAGTGGTCCAAGTACTGGAGTTGGGCGTCAGTCGTCCAAATTCTGGAGTTGGGCACCACACGTCCAAAATCTGGACTTGGGCACCATGATGGTTGAGTTGGGAGACTGCATGCCCAAGGCATGCCCAGACAAGGCGGCCAAGTGGGACCCAGCCACTCATCATTACACGACAAAGTCTGGTACTGGAAGCGGCCGGGCTGACAAATGTAACCGCCTAGTGCATTAACTCCCCACTACTCCCATGGAACAGACTCTCCTATTGTAACCGGTTCCTCGCCTCTCTCCTATAAAAAGGGAAACCTCAAGAGAGAAACACATGATATGATACATGACATGATAGATGAGACACGGAGAAGCTGAGAGTGAGCGTGGGCTTAGAACTCCTAGATGTATGAGTCATGTTCATGTTAGTTACTTCTGCTTCTTATGTTATTTATTGGTGCCACGTGAGAATACTCGGAGTTTGCATTCTGTTGTTCTTTTGCTTGATACGATCAGCTGTGGTATGATTAGTAGTATGATTAGCTGTGTATGAGATAATCACTTGTCTTCTCATTGTGTTACATGTGGTTTTCTAGTTAGTATGGTCTTGTGCTCTATTATGCTCCATGCTTGCTGTTGCTTTGACTCTTACTTCTAAGTGTAGTTTCTAGTGATGATGTGAAGGCTTCGTGATAAGTGTCTATTATGGTACTGTACTGTGATTTAATGTGCTTATATGCTTACATATTCTCCAGGAGTAGTGCATTTTGCATTCCCTGCACCCACACACTTCATTTCACCACCTACAGGTGAAAATTTGGCACGCCTGGTGGGACAGGGCTTTTGGAGATTTCTGGTTACTTGAGAAATCACTTAGAATTGAGTACCCTTTCCTTTGAGAAATCATTTAGGATTGAGTGCTCAGGGCCACCTCTCCCCCTCCTCCCCCTTCCTATCTTCTTGGGCGATCCTATCTTCTTGGGCGACTGCTCCTCCTCATCCTCCTTAATTTCTGTGGGCGACTCTCCTCCTCTTTTGGAGTCTTGGGCGACTCCTCCTCTTTTGGCTTCCTAGGCGACCCTCCTCCTCCTCCTCCTTCTTGGCTTCTGGGGCACCTACTCCTCCTCATCCTCTCTTGGCTCTTTTGGCTTCCTAGGCAACCCTCCTCCTCCTCCTCCTTCTTGGCTTCTGGGGCACCTACTCCTCCTCATCCTCTCTTGGCTCTTGGCTTGGGTGACTCCTCCTCCTCTTTTGGCTTCCTAGGCGACCCTCCTCCTCCTTGGCTTCTGGGGCACCTACTCCTCATCCTCTCTTGGCTCTTGGCTTGGGTGACTCCTCCTCCTCCCCTTCTTAATTTTTTTTGGGCGACTACTCCTCCTTATTCTCCTTCTTGGCTCCTTGGACGTCTACTCCTCCTCCCCCACTGGAGTAACCTCTTCTTGAGCGAAGAATCCTCAGGGGCGACCTCTTCATTAGGCAATTTCCTCCTTTAAAAGTAGTCCCAAAGATGGTCCATGATCCACACCAGAGCTAGCAAGGAGAAGCAGCTAAGCCCTAAGAAGACACCAATCAAGAGTTACCACAGAAGAAGGCCAGATCCTTACCTAACAACCATAAGAAGTCTATCTGCCTCAAGCCTAGTCTCTAGAATAGAAGGGTTAGACGACAAGGCTAAAACTCAAAAGACTTTACCTCAAGACACTCTTCTTAATAAGGCTATGGCAGAGGAACTTTCCACTCTTTTGTCAAGAATAAATATTAGATTTTCTTCATTTCATGGCGGTGCTAATGAAGATCCTGAAGATCATGTACGAAGATTTCTTTCAATTTGTAAGAGTAGGGGCTTATAGCAACAACAGGACGCATTCCTTGCTCTCTTTCCATCAACTCTTGAAGGACTGGCGGACAAATGGTTCAGCCAGTACGCAGAGAACCATTTTCAAACATGGGAAGCATTGAGGACCGAATTCACAGACGCATTTCGGCCAGGTAACTCTCACAGACAGAATCTAATCTTGCATATGGGAGAATCATTTTCAGAACTTATGACGCGGGCAAGGTCACTCGTGGCAAGATTGCCAGAACCACCAGGAGATTTCCTTGTCAAGAAGTGGGTGGAGAAGGCCTTGCCGAAATCCACACAGCAGAAGCTAAGAGAGCTGTTGAGACCAGATGCCACTTTGAGAGAATTTGAAGCAGCTGCCTCAAGGATTGAGGGTGCACGGGTTCATTTCGGAGCACATCCGGGAAAGACTTTCCCCCAAGATGAAGACATGGTGACAGCCTTGAGGAAGGAACTAGAGACCTTAAAGCTTCAAAGAAATCGAGAAGAGGACAAGGGTACTTCGGAAGGTCTCGCTCAAATACGACAAGAGCTTGAAGAACTCAAAACATTAAGGGAGGTAAGAACTGGACTATGGTGTTCTCTCTGTAGTACCCAAGGACACACATCACAAGAATGTCCAAGGAGGCTAACATGCCAGTTTTGTGGCAAGGGTGGCCATGAGGCCAAGGATTGTTATTTTCTAAAAGGTCTTGGAAATCAAACTATGATGCCAGGACAACCTCCAGTAGCTCAATGGGTAGGAGTGGCTCAATCCTCCTTGTTGGGGCAGCCACCCTTACCATCCACTACAACACCTCCTCTAACAACTTTTTACACCAATCAAGGACCTCAACGGCAAGAAGGTAGGCCTCGTCAGAACCGACCACCTAGGCCTATAATGTGTTACAGATGTGGGGAGTATGGACACTTCCAAAGTAAATGTTCACTCCCTGAGGATGCCCCACCATGCAGAAACTGTCCTGAGACAAGGGATCATTACACGAAGGACTGCCCAAAGTCAATGCCGTCTACAAGTACACCAGGTAACTCTTGCCCCTACGTATGATCACAGTATCTAATGATAAGGGCAATGTAGGCTCCCCAAGCTCCCAAGTAGTCCAACTTGAGGAACTTCCCGGAGTAATGACTAGGGCACAAAAACAGAAGGAAGCTTTGAAAGATGCTGCAAAAGAAGCAACAGGTTCATCAAAGGACAAGGGAAAAAGGACCATGGAGCATGAACCTTCTCAGGGAGCCAACCACCACCAAACCAAGGAGAAAATCTCACTGGGAAGAGTAGGAAGAAATGAAGATATGAATGAGCAAGTTATTGACAAAGCTTATGCAGTATCTAAGGAGGACCTGAGGCACTTTCAGAATGGATACTTCAAGGAACAACCAAGAAGGCTTTCTCACTGCAGTTCAAGTCTGGCAGAGCACCTACCAACAGGTATCTCTATATAACTTGTTAGCTATGAGTCCTGGATTCAGAGGAGAGGTAATGGCTGCCATAAATGGGTTAGACCCTGGCACCATATTAAGTGGCGGGCAAGGCTTCACTTCTCTCATTTCCCAACAAATACCCGTACCCTCAACTTATAGCTCAGAACCATCTAGGATGGCACCTCTTACCGATTACAAGAGCCCTAGATTGACTGTAAGTATCAAGGGAACTCCCTTGGTAGGAGTTATAGTTGATGGGGGATCTGGTATTAATCTGATGCCTGAGTATACAATGACATTGCTAAATCTGAAACCAACTAAAGATGCTCATTTTACAGTATCATTGGAAGACCAAAGCAAGGTAAGCCCACTAGGCATAGTGGAAAAGGTTGAAGTCATCATCCATAAGCTAAAATTTGTGTTGGATTTTGTGGTAATAACACTCCCAAAGGTGAAGGGAGGATTTCCTCTTTTGATAGGAAGGCCATGGCTACGCCACAGTAAAGCGGTACATGACTGGGGTAGTGACACCTTATGGGTGGCAGGACCAGACAAGGTGATGAGACAACTTCAGATGGAAGGAGGAACAGATGAAGCCCTAGGTACTTCTCAAGTTGTTCTACATCCAGAGCAGAGTGCAGAGGAAGACAAAGAAAATAACAATGAAGAAGAGGAACAACAAACTATACCAGAAGGAGCAACCATTTGGGCCACACCTCCTCCACCATGGGTTCTGGAAAATCAAGAAGTATCAGGACAAGAAAGGGCTTCTTCTCCTCCCTGGGCATCTCCACCTCCTAATCCAGATTGGGCACCTGCTCCACCTCCAAACAATTGGGCGACTCCACCGTTTATTTGGGCGCCTCCTCCACCTCCCACCAGTTGGGCGACTCCACCTCCTAGTCCAAGCTGGGCGCCTCCGCCCCCAAGTAGCTAGGTCACTCCAGAGGCTTGGGCTCCATACTCTGCTCAAAGACCCCCACACTGGGCACCTGAATGGGCAGCTTATCCTCCATCTTGGGCTACCCCTACAATTGGCTGGGCAGCCCAATGGGCATCTGGAAAGCCTCACACAGAGCCATATAAGACAACATCACCTGACATCAAGGAAGAAGTTGATGTAGGAGAAGAAATATCTAATGAAGATCTAGGCGACATCATGGATTGGATTGAGGAGACCAACAATGTTTCATGCTTTACAATAGCAATCAAGGAAAAAGAAGAGAAAGAACCTACTGTGGTGGAGTATGTGGTATTAGGAGAACCAGCCAAAGATTTCCGAAGAGGTAAAGTTTTGAAAGGAGGTGAAGGAAGAAAAAGGATTGAATCAAGCCAAACAGAAGAAGAACTAGTAGAAAACATTTTCCCATTGGTGGAAGTTCCAGTAGGATGGACACAGGAAAAGACCCAGGAAATCACCATCAATGATAGTCCAGCATTCACCAAGCAAATGTTGTTTAAGGACGAGGAAGAGGTAATTTTGGAGCCAGTTAAAGAAGTCAACTTAGGGGAAGAAGAAAATCCACAAAATCTTCTACTAGCAAGTTGGTTGTGGGACCACCCTCTTCTCATAGAGGTAATCACCTTCATGAATAATTATAAAGATGTCTTTGCCTCGAGCTATAAAGACTTGATAATACCCTTGGTCAAGGAATCAAAGCAGAAGCTCTATGTGGAGCAGGAGTAGAGCAAGAGCACAACAGCCTTGTAAATAATGTACATATTGAGTCTATTTTTAAGTTCCAGTATCCCTCTACCTTCCAAGTTCCATTATCTACCTCTAATTTGGCAACATATCAATTTGAGCTTACTCCGCTCCTAACTTTTCCCAACAACTAGTCTCTTCTCTCCAACTCTAACCTTCTTTCAGCAATGGCTACCCTCTCTCCTTCTAAGGCATCCAACTTCCATATCATCCATCCTCCATAAGCGACTACCATTTTCAACCTTCTTCCCTTGGTGCTCTACCTATCTACCCCTCTCTCCTAGAATCTTGGCGACTACCATCTATCCCTCTCCCTTGGGCGACCACCTTCCCTCATACACCTTGGGTACAAATTTGCCAGTTTGGGCGACCCTCATCCTTCCAACTTGCCCACTTGGGCGACCCTCCTCCCTCTCACCCTCTTACCAAGATTGGGCGACCATCATCCTTCCAACTTGCCCACTTGGGCGACCCTCCTCCCTCTCAACCTCTTACCAAGCTGGGCGACCCTCCTCCACTTTGCAAAATTGGGCGACCCCCCTCCACTTTGCAAAATTGGGCGACCCCCCTCCACTTTGCAAAATTGGGCGACCCCTCATCCCTCCACTTTGCAAAATTGGGTGACCCTCCTCCCTTTTCAGCTCTATGGCCAAGCTGGGAGACCCTCCTCCACTTTGCAAAATTGGGCGACCCTCCTCCACTTTACTCAATTGGGCGACCCTCCTCTACCTTGACTAGGGCAACCACTCCTAGTTGCCACTAACTCGGAGACCCTCCTCCACCTCTACTATCTTCCTCAACCATCACCCTCCTCCTGCCTAGAGCGACTCTCCTCCCTCTACCTAACCATCCTCTTGCCCTACCTAAGGCAACCTTCCTCCCACTTCCACTCTCATAATATTGGCATTCCCTCCTCCCACCATGGGCGACATCTCATCCCAACTACCACCCTGGGCGACCCTCCTCCCACCTCTACACTCAGGACTTACCATGACACCAACTCCCCACCTAGGGCAACATATCCTCCCAACTTCCACCATTAGGCGACCTCTCCTCCCAACTCCCACAATAGGGCGACCCTCCTCCCACCTCTCACCTTAGGCAACCCCTCCTCCCACCTCCACCTTGGGCAACCCTCCTCCCATTTATAGTCTCATAAATTTGGGCGACCCCTCCTCCCAACTCCCACAATAGGGCGACCCTCCTCCCACCTCTCACCTTAGGCGACCCTCCTCCCACCTCTCACCTTAGGCGACCCCTCCTCCCACCTCCACCTTGGGCGACCCTCCTCCCATTTATAGTCTCATAAATTTGGGCGACCTCTCCTCCCAACTCCCTCAATGAGGCTACCTCTCCAAGTCCCCTCATCATCAATTGGGCGACCTCCCCACCCCCCTTCATCCTCAATTCGGCGACCTTTCTACCTCCCTTCCTCCTTAATTGGGCAACACCAACCTCCCTTCATCCTCAATCGGGCGACCTCTCCACCTCCCCTCATCCTCAATTGGGCGACCTCTCCACCTCCTTTCATCCTCAATTAGAGATCTCTCCAACTCCCCTCATCCTTCATTTGGGCAAGCATCCCCACTCCTCGGAACCACCTCTTGTTCCACCCCTTTCCTTCTAGACTCTTATGACCACCAACTTTGCCTCGGAACCACCTCTTGTTCCACCCCTTTCCTTCTAGACTCTTATGACCACCAACTTTGCCGTGGCCTCCTCTAGTTATAACTGCATTTTGTTCTCTTGTAAATGTTTTCTTGTTGTAACAACAGAGTATTGTACTCCCTTATCTCTCCGAGACGGAGAGACACTAGTGGCGGGCAACCTGTAGAATAAATTTTTGAAGGACAGAGTAAAGGAGGGCACCAAGGAACCAAATACTGAAATTGGGCATCAGTGGCCCAAGTACTGAAGTTGGGCATCAGTGGCCCAAGTAGTGAAGTTGGGCATCAGTGGCCTAAGTACTAAAGTTGGGCACTGAAGTTGGGCACTGAAGTTGGGCATCAGTGGTCCAAGTACTGGAGTTGGGCGTCAGTCGTCCAAATTCTGGAGTTGGGCACCACACCGTCCAAAATCTGGAGTTGGGCACTAGGATGGTAGAGTTGGGCGACTGCATGCCCAAGGCATGCCCAGACAAGGCGGCCAAGTGGGACCCAGCCACTCATCATTACACGACAAAGTTTGGTACTGGAAGCGGCCGGGCTGACAAATGTAACCGCCTAGTCCATTAACTCCCCACTACTCCCATGGAACAGACTCTCCTATTGTAATCGGTTCCTCGCCTCTCTCCTATAAAAAGGGAAACCTCAAGAGAGAAAGACATGATATGATACATGAGATGATAGATGAGACACGGAGAAGCTGAGAGTGAGCATGGGCTTAGAACTCCTAGATGTATGAGTCCTGTTCATGTTAGTTACTTCTGCTTCTTATGTTATTTGTTGGTGCCACTTATGTGAGAATACCCAGAGTTTGCATTCTGTTGTTCTTTTGCTTGATACGATCGGTTGTGGTATGATTAGTAGTATGATTAGCTGTGTATGAGATAATCACTTGTCTTCTCATTGTGTTACATGTGGTTTTCTAGTTAGTATGGTCTTGTGCTCTATTATGCTCCATGCTTGCTGTTGCTTTGACTCTTACTTCTAAGTGTAGTTTCTAGTGATGATGTGAAGGCTTCGTGATAAGTGTCTATTATGGTACTGTACTGTGATTTAATGTGTTCATATGCTTACATATTCTCCAGGAGTAGTGCATTTTGCATTCCCTGCACCCACACACTTCATTTCACCACCTACAAGCGGATGCGACAAGCTCGCAGGCTCAATGTTCGTGTCTCCGGCCTCACAGAGACAGACGGATCACCAGAGAAGGACGAGCGTCGCTTGTGCACATTACTTGGATACCGCACGGATGAGCCTCTCCCTTTCACCAGAGCCTGGAGAGCAGGACGGGACACCACACGGAGCAGAGCACTTATCCTTCAGTTCTCAGATGAGGCCGGGAGGAGAGACTTCCTCAAACGACGGGCGGTACTACGCACTACACCGGGCACCCCCATCTATTTGGATGACGACCTCACACGGATGCAGGTAGAGCACAGACGGGCATGCATGCCACGTGTCCTCCAGGACAGACGAGAGGGACATCGTGCCCTATACAGAGATGGTCGGGTCATCATTGATGGACGGCCCATTGACTAGGGATTCGCGGCCTATGAGACAGCAGAGCAGGAGGTGCACATTGCAGTCTGGAACTTCAATGGATCTTTATGGACACATCCAGGGCACCTCGAGGAGGTGATGGAGGGCAGAGACATTATCTTCTTGACAGAGACACACGAGAGCCCCGAGAGGAGCCTACTGAGGATTAAGGGCTATATGTGGGAGTCAGCTCACCGCCGCCAGATGAGACAGCACACCACACGAGGATCAGGAGGAGTAGCCGTGCTCTACAGACAGTCGCTACAGCACAGGGTACAGGTGGTAGCCAGAGACCCAGAGGCACGTTTCATGTGGATACGCCTCCAGCTATCAGAGGAGAGAGCAGCATACTTTGCCGTATGCTATATTGCACCCATTGGTTCGCGCTTCACACATTCCCCTGAGCAGCTATCAGGGGGGGAGGGACCAGACACCACATCGCCATATGACCACCTCAGTGACACGATTATGGAGTATACCGGGATGGGTGAAGTCTTCCTTGTAGGAGACTTTAATGCCCGCACTCAGAGCCACCAATGTGATATCTACGACTTTGACGACCCTGAGATGCTTCGTACCATAGAGGACATGCCTACACTCAGAGCCTCAGCCGACACCGCCACACCCACCTCATACGGCCGACACCTACTCCAGATGGGAGTAGAACACTGTCTCGTTATATATAATGGGATGGGGACCTGGCCCACCTCGAGCGGTCTCACCTGCAATCCAGGGGGGCAATGTGGTAGACTATGTTATCGGACCCCCAGAGGCGACACATCTCATCACCTCATTCAGTATTCCACCCTTACCGATTGGAGCTGATCACGCATATCTTGCCCTATCCATTCGCGGCTCACCATGCATATCCCACCCCGTCACCATACAGCCACGAACCCATACCACCATTCACCTTAGACATGAGCTAGCACATATCTATAGCTCCCATGTTCGAGAGCGCATCTACTCCCTTGATCCCTCTGCCTCCTTGGATACCCTCACCGCCCACTTCTCCTCAATCCTCCATACATATGCTACTCTCAGCTTCCCATACACCACCCACGGCACTGCACATTCGACACGGTTGGGGCATACACCCCATAATAGATGGTAAGATGAGAAGTGTAGGCGACTATACCGACATCTGAGAGCACAGAGTATCTTGGGATCCATCACAGAGAGGGAGGCACGACGACAGATGCGAGCCCTCACACGCCGGAAGCGGCAAGCTTTCGAGGAGCGACAGGAGGCAGAGTTGATCGACCTTCTCATGAGTAGGGATTGTGCCACCGCGTGGAGGGCACTACGTGAGCCACGCCCACCTACACCCATAGCAGATCCTCCGACTTGGCACACCTATGCCCAGAGGTTATATGACGTCCCAGGACAGCCACCATTGCCGATTCCTTCCACACCTAGGCTACAGCATGGCCGCTCAGCAGACCACACTGGGCTACAGGGAGAGCACTTTATATATGCAGCAGATGTAGTTTCCCACTTAATCGCCCATCTCTTCAACCGTGCTTTGGTTGAGGGGTTACGCGACTCATGGACTATGCATACCATTACGCCTATCCATAAGTCCGGCGATATGATGGACCCAGGGAACTACAGGACTATTATGATAGGCCATATCCTGGCCAAGATCTATGGGGCAGTACTAGAGGCAGAGCTCAGTACACACGCTGAGGCAGCGGGATCAGCGCACCCGGCCAGGCAGGCTTCCGCCGCACTTTCTCCACCATCGACCACATCTTCGTGCTTCGTTGCTTGATTGAGAGCGCGAAGGCGAGGAAGCAGAGACTATACTGTTGCTTTGTGGACTTCCGCAAAGCCTTCGACATGGTCCCTCGAGAGAGACTACTACGGAGGCTCCAGGAGTTACAGCTACCATCAGACATGCTATGGGCCATCCACGCTTTGTATGCACGAGTCATAGGCAGGGTACGCTGCCCCGGTGGTCTATCAGACACCCTTGTTAGCACCATTGGTGTGAAACAAGGTTGCCCTCTCTCACCCACTCTTCGGTCTCTACATCGACGAGATCACGGAGTATATACAGAGCGTAGGAGGGCGAGGAGGAGACCTCGGAGGTACGCCAGTACACATCCTATTATATGCTGATGACATTGTCCTGCTTTCAGAGTCACAGGAGGGGTTGCAGTCACAATTACAGGAGCTCGATACCTTTTGGATGGAGAGCGAACTCACAGTGAACCTTGGAAAGACCAAGGTCATGATCTTCCATACCTCCAGGATAGTACTCCATCGTGCCTCTTTCATGGCAGCTGGAGGACAAATAGAGGTAGTGGACTCCTACGTCTACTTAGGTATCACCTTCTCGGGCAGCACAGGGGTATTTTCCATGGCACAGGCCGCGAGAGATAGATTGACGCGAGGCCATGCTGCACTTGCAAGATTGGAGAGACGCTGCTTTCAGACACATTTTCAGGAGCCCCGGACTAAGGGGTGGCTCTTTGACACTCTAGTGACACCCGCATTGATGTACGCAGCGGCAGTATGGGCACCAGGGATCACAGAGGCGATGTGGGCGCGGATTGAGAGGCCCAAGGTCACCATGATCTCACGCTTGCTGCGCAGCAAGCCCTCCGTTCCACATGACATTATACGAGCTGAGCTTGGCACACCACCGATGATAGTGGAGGCCCTCTTCCAGTTGGTGAACTTTATTCTGAGAGTAAGAGAGCTCCCCACCAGCAGACTCACCAGGCTTGCATTTAAGAGCTCTAGACATTTGGCAGAGACACGGCATGAGAGAGTATGGTATGCACAGACTTACGGATGGTTAGCAGACCATGGCATGAGCATTACGGATCTCCCCCCTTTTCAGTATGACCTCTCTTCCCCTCACATTACCCTCTCTCGTTCGGAGAGGAATAGGATCATACGTCAGGACCTACTACAGATACACGTCAGGGAGATATGGATAGCACCACGGGAGCCTCTTCCCACAAAGAGGCAACACTACAGAGAGCACTTCCAGACTGTGACAGCGGATGGTTTCATTCAGAGACCACGATACATGGATACATATATGGCACCAGCTCAGAGAGTGGCCATTGGGCAACTCAGAGTATCATCACACCAGCTCGAGATTGAGGCTGCGCGAGCCACACATACCCCGAGGGATGAGAGATTATGCAGGATATGTAGAGAGAAGGTGGAGGACGAGGAGCACTACACATGTAAATGCCAGGCATATGAGGACATCAAAGACCGCTACCCACAGCTCTTCAGGGGCCCAGAGAGATCAGGCCTTTTTTGGGAACAGAGGACCAGCGCCCTCTAGGTCGTTTCCTAGTAGAGCTCCAGCACCGCCGTGCATCACTCCTCCGGCAGCAGATGGAGATACACCTGGCCCCCCCCCTCAGACTTATATTACAGATTTTTTCAGACCCACGGCCAGCCACCCGAGGACCCAGCTCGATGCGGGGTGTCACATTACACAGAGCAGAGGAGCTTAGAGGGCAGCGTCGACGACCGAGAACCCCCAGTCCGGAGAGCCCGTCCACATCAGAGAGAGATTCAGGCGATTCACGCACGCCATGACATGGAGATATGGAGACGTCAACAGCGCACCCCTATCGATTTGGACGCTCAGAGCATTTTGAGGATTTCCATGATGCCTTACCCACCGATGCATTATATCCTACACCCACTCCAGGCATTTAGTGGGTTGTGATACCATCGAGCCTCCCCTACTTATGAATATCATATTTGTATCTCACCCATTGAGCATATAGAGTGCATACCCATAGCACCCCACACCCTTGATGCCAGTTACTATCCACTCCTTTTATACCCGTCTGCGGTACTCACACTTTATTTTCCTTTTGGGATCACAGTGGATTGGATCATACTGATGTATATGTTTTGTCTCATAGGCCGATTTTGGCCTCTAATAGACGTTAAAAAGTCTTTCTTTCTTTCTCTCTCTCTCTCATGCTTATGCACACCACTTGCACACTCACCTACTCTCCCTCGATCCACTCTCACCTTTAGACACACTCACGTCGCAGATCACTACCATCCTACATGACTCAGCCCTACAAAGCTTTCCATACCGCACACAAACACACCCTCCACACATGGGATCCATGACCCAAAACAGTTGGTATAATACAGATTGTCGGGAGCTAAAGAAACAACTATGGATCTTAGGGCACATAGGGGATATTACACACAGAGAGGCACAATGCCACATGAAGAGCCTTACCCACCACAAGCGGCACAAATGGGAGGAGAGAGTATTGGGATATCTACTACTTGCTCATGAGTCGAGAGAGCGCATTGGCATGGCGGCATCTGAGAGAGGAGGGGGCAGACACCCATTCCAAACCCAAACCCGAGCATTTGCCGTAGTTATGCACATAACCTATACCAGATCTCATACCAGCCCCCCATTTCCAAGCCACAGAGCTCATGCCCCACTACCTCAAGCTTCTTCACGTCGACTATGGTGAACCACGCCATTACTCATCTACCGCATGTCACGGACCATGACCAGTTCGGTTTACATGGACAGCATCCCATCTACGGATGCAAGACTCTAGCACCGCTCATTGCCCACCTCTTCGACCGAGCACTGGTTGAACGGTTCCCTGACTCATGGACTGAGCACATCATTGTGCCCATTCATACGTCAGGTGATGTTATGGATCAAGTCCCATACCGGATGATTATGATTGGCCCCATACTAGCCAAGTTATATGGGGTAGTGCTAGAGACAGAGTTGAGCACTCTCACTAAAAGGAAGGGCATCACGGCTCCTTGACAATCAGCATTCAGATGAGATTACTCTACCATTGACCACATCTTCACTCTGAGATGGCTGATCGACCACACATGAGTGATGAAGAGGAGATTATACTGCTACTTTGTGGACTTCCGCAAAGCCTTCCACACAGTTTCCACGGAGGGGCTCTTCAGTCACCTACTCGATATGAGGGCTCCAGAGGAGATGATATAGGGGATCTACGCCTTCAATGAGAGAGTATCAGGTAGAGTCAGATGCCCAGCGGTCTATCTGGTTCACTTGCTAGCACCATGAGGGTGAAGCAAGGATGCCCTCTCTCACCCACTCTCTTTGGTCTATACATTGACGAGATAGTGGACTTCATACGACAGCAGGAAGTGGAGGGCATTGAGGTACGAGCGACCACTGTTCACATTCTTTTATATGCTGATGATATTGTGTTGGTTTCAGAGTCTGCAGAGGGTCTATAGCATCACCTACACGGCCTAGACGATTTCTGCACACATAGAGGGTTATCAGTGAGCCTCGGTAAAACCAAGGTTCTCATCTTTCATACTTCAGCATAGGTGAGAAGACACAATTCTTTCACAGCAGCAGGCGGGCCCATCGAGGTAGTCGGATCATATGTCTACTTGGGAGTGACATTCACAGCAGCCACTGAGATTTTCTCCATGTCGGAGGCAGCCCTTGATCGCATGACATGAGCACTAGCTTTGATGGAGAGATAGTGCCACCAGGCATATTTTCAGGAGCCCCGCACAAAGGGGTGCCTCTTCCACACTTTAGTTACCCCAGCACTCATGTATGGAGCAGCCATATGGGGACCGGGATTAGCCGTGTTATCACGGACAGCATTGGAGAGGTCGCAGATTCTCATGATTGCCAGACTCATCCACAGCAAATCTTCGGTACCCCGTAATACCATCAGGGCAGAGCTGGCTGCACCACCGATGCTAGTAGAGGCACTCTTCCAGACAGTATTCCTACTACATATGATCCAGAGCATGGACAGAGAGTGCATCACTTATAGAGCTTTCCAGGCATCACGTGACATGGGGCTAGCAGAAGAAACTTCTGCCTCATGCATAAAGACAGTTTGAAATGAGAAATGAATAATACCCCTTTTAAATTTACAAAGCTGTACAATTATTTAGGATATTAAACTATAGCCAAGAAACGCATGTTTGTATGTTTATACACATACATCTATGTTTGTGGAATGACCATTAAAACATGCAAGCATCTTTTTGATGTTATACTATATACCAATAAATCGACCTTTAACTGTTTAATAAATTATTAAAGAGGTTCTTCTCCAAGAAATGTATGTATTCAAACATTTGAATGTATTTAAGCATGCATGCATGTATGTATCTATGTGCCTAAAAATTTATGTATTTATCAAAAGATGGTAGCTTACCACTCGATACTCACGCAAAAGTTCTGTAATAGTTGAACGAACAATAGGGCCATGGATCGGACATATTGCAGAAGTCACCAAAAGTCCATCTGAACTTTGATCTTTTACAAAAGAACCTGCTTTGCTGATAGGAAGATTTAATGCAGAAAAAACTGTAGATACAATGAACCTTACATCTGCCTGCAAGGAGCTAAAGTGAAATTCAGCTTTCAATCAATATCATTTCAGACATTTTCCAAAGTTTATTTGTTTATCTTGAAAAGTAAGTGAAATTTGAAACCAACACCTTCACAATATCAAATCCAGTTTTCCCTGAATAGCTGGGCTTTGCAAACTGAGACACAATCGGCAATTTGTTGAGTGCAGCTCCAGCCTACACAAAGTTCTCTCTCTCTCTCTCTCTCTCTCTCTCTCTCTCTCTCTCTCTCTCTCTCTCTCTCTCTCTCTCTCTCTCTCTCTCTCTCTCTCTCTCTCTCTCTCTCTCTCTCTCTCTCTCTCTCTCTCTCTCTCTCTCTCTCTCTCTCTCTCTCTCTCTCTCTCTCTCTCTCTCTCTCTCTCTCTCTCTCTCTCTCTCTCTCTCTCTCTCTCTCTCTCTCTCTCTCTGTTGCTTGATTGAGAGCGCGAAGGCGAGGAAGCAAAGACTATACTGTTACTTTGTGGATTTCCGCAAAGCCTTCGACATGGTTCCCCGAGAGAGACTACTACGGAGGCTCCAGGAGTTACAGCTACCATCAAACATGCTATGGGCCATCCATGCTCTGTATGCACGAGTCACAGGCAGGGTACGCTGCCCCGGCGGCCTATCAGACAGCCTTGTTAGCACCATTGGTGTGAAACAAGGTTGCCCTCTCTCACCCACTCTCTTCGGTCTCTACATCGACGAGATCACGGAGTATATACAGCGAGCAGGAGGGCTAGGAGGAGACCTCGGAGGTACGCCAGTACACATCCTATTATATGCTGACGACATTGTCTTGCTTTCAGAGTCACAAGAGGGGTTGCAGTCACATTTACAGGCACTCGATACCTTCTGCATGGAGAGAGGACTCACAGTGAACCTTGGCAAGACCAAGGTCATGATCTTCCATACCTCCATGACAGTACGCCATCGCGCCTCTTTCACTGCAGCTGGAGGACAGATAGAGGTAGTGGACTCCTACGTCTACCTAGGTGTCACCTTCTCAGGCAGCATAGGGGTATTCTCCATGGCACAGGCAGCGAGAGATAGACTGACGCGAGGCTATGCAGCACTTGCAGGATTGGAGAGACGTTGCTTTCAGACACATTTTCAGGAGCCCCGGACTAAGGGGTGGCTCTTTGACACTCTAGTGACACCCGCATTGATGTATGCAGCAGCAGTTTGGGCACCTGGGATCACGGAGGCGATGTGGACACAGATTGAGAGGCCCCAGGTCATCATGATCTCACGCTTGCTGCGCAGCAAGCCCTCCGTTCCACATGACATTATACGAGCTGAGCTTGGGACACCAGCCGACTCACCAAGCTTGCATTTGAGAGCTCCAGACATTTAGCAGAGACAGAGCATGAGAGAGTATGGTATGCACAGACTTACCGATGGTTAGCAGACCATGGCATGAGCATTACCGATCTTCCCCCCTTTCAGTATGACCTCTCTTCCCCCCACATTACCCTCTCTCGTTCGGAGAGGAATAGGATCATCCGTCAGGATCTACTACAGATACACGTCAGGGAGACATGGATAGCACCACGAGAGCCTCTTCCCATAAAGAGGCAACACTACAGAGAGCACTTCCTGACTATGACAGCGGATGGTTTCATTCAGAGACCACGATACATGGATACATACATGGCACCAGCTGAGAGTGGCCATTGGGCAGCTCAGAGTATCATCACACCAGCTCGAGATTGAGGTTGGGCGAGCGACACATACCCAGAGGGACGAGAGATTATGCAGGATATGTAGAGAGGAGGTGGAGGACGAGGAGCACTACACATGTAGATGCCACGCATATGAGGACATCAGAGACCGCTACCCACAGCTCTTCAGGGGGGGCAGAGAGATCAGGGCTTTATTGGGGACAGAGGACCAGCGCCCTCTAGGTCATTTCCTAGTAGAGCTCCAGCACCGTCGTACATCACTCCTCCAGCAGCAGATGGAGATACACCTTGCCCCCCTCCCTCAGACTCATATTACAAATTTTTTCAGACCCACGGCCACTCGAGGACCGAGCTCGATGCGGGGTGTCACATTACACAGAGCAGAGGAGCTTAGACGACAGCGTCGACGACCGAGACCCCCACTCCGGAGAGTCCGTCCACACCAGAGAGAGATTCAGGCGATTCACGCACGCCATGACATGGAGATACGGAGACGTCAGCAGCGCACCCCTGTCGATCTGGACATTCAGAGTATTTTGAGGATCGCCATGATGCCTTACCCACCGATGCATTATATTCTACACCCACTCCAGGCATTTAGAGGGTTGTGATACCATCGAGCCTCCCATCCCTATCCATATCATATTTGTATCACACCCATTGAGCATATAGAGTGCATACCCATAGCACCCCACACCTTTGATGCCAGTTATTGTCCACTCCTTTTATACCCGTCTTTTGTACTCACACTTTATTTTCCTTTTGGGATCAGAGTGGAGTGGATCATACTGTTGTATATGTTTTGTCTCATAGGCCGATTTTAGCCTCTAATAGACGTTAAAAAGTCTTTCTTTCTCTCTCTCTCTCTCTCTCTCTCTCTCTCTCTCTCTCTCTCTCTCTCTCTCTCTCTCTCTCTCTCTCTCTCTCTCTCTCTCTCTCTCTCTCTCTCTCTCTCTCTCTCTCTCTCTCTCTCTCTCCCCCCTCTCTCCCTCTCTCTCTCTCTCTCTCTCTCTCTCTCTCTCTCTCTCTCTCTCTCTCTCTCTCTCTCTCTCTCTCTCTCTCTCTCTCTCTCTCTCTCTCTCTCTCTCTCTCTCTCTCTCTCTCTCTCTCTCTCTCTCTCTCTCTCTCTCTCTCTCTCTCTCTCTCTCTCTCTGTGTGTCTGTACATACATACCTTCATACATACATACATACGTACGTACATACATACACACACGGATATATATATATATATATATATATATATATATATATATATATATATATATATATATATATATATATATATATATATATATATATATATATATATATGTGTGTGTGTGTGTGTGTACATCATAGTTGGTAATCGTACTCGTACGGATATATCCGTACGTACCCGCCGATCCGTATGTGTCTGTACGTACCGTACGATTTTGTACGATTTTTTTTTTCTTTCAAAACCTGACAAGGCCTCAACGGATCCTCATTCGCGTAATTCTCGCATGCCGAGAGCTTCCAATCTCATAAACATTTTGATGCATTTTACTCATAAATATGATGTTTATCATGTTAAAGATGAAATATATAATTTTTAACCCAAATAAAAAAAAAACTCATACCTTATGAACATACGATTACCGTACGGCAAGCCCCAAATCTTAGGGTACAAACCTTCAATTAAGCTATTTTAAGTGTCGTGTAGCCAAGAAAAATTTCTTCTAGTTTTATGGTTAATGAAATTTAAGATTCAGAGCTTAGGAGCACTGAAATAGCAAAGTACAGAGCCACATATTTTCACCACAAGAACCCGAATCGCTTCTAGAGGATCACTTTGATTCGGAACTTTCATGAGAGATTTTTTGTATGCAAACTCTTAGTTTAGAGCTCGAGGACATTGACTATGTATGATCTATGATAGATTCTCCTAGTTATGAAAGTAGAGCAAATTATATAAAGTTTTGATATGTATGATTGCATTATGGTACTTGCAAGAAACTCACAATTACGACCACCATATGCTACAGAGATGACTCTCCTCACAACCAAATGCCTCTATATATAGCTCTCTCCAAGGGATTGCCTTCTTGGGCAGGTGGATACTAACCATCCATGTGTAGGCTATGTAATTGCATGTGCGCCAAGTGTCCCAATTAACTCGAGTTAACTCAAGTGGATGCTTCTAGAAAGCTCTAGAGCTCTTTGGGCAATACGGTATACCCCATGGGGTCATCCTCCTTCATATCTTTGAGACTTAACCACTAACATAAGTGGATCGCTTGTTCACGAGAGCACATGACTTCCTAGTAAGTCTAGGTTCGAGATCTTTGGTCATACACACGGGTGATCAAACGGTGTTCGATTTCAGATCCGTCTGAACCGGTCGGACCTTTAGATCATACACTTACTTTATTACATTCCTTCTCCCTTGGAAAATATTTTTGTCCTCGAAAATAGAGCTATATACATACTGTAGGCAACCCCCGAGCCTCATGTTCTAAACCGGAAGAACATGGTCAAGTTCTAAAACTGGAAGAACATGTCTCATCTTTGTGGTGGCATCCCTGCCTAAATGATTCAAAACGCTCTCTCGCTTTGCACTTTGATAAACTGGTCAAAGTACAAAGTAGTGAATGAATAATAAGGATGGATCTAAAAACATCCCTAGCCAATTCACAGTTTTTACTAAATGTGACCAGGGCACAAACATGTGAACTAGGTGGATAAAAATTACTAGTCCATTTCTGGGCATGACTGGTGCATGGAATTAGTAAGAAGGCAAGATTCTTATCCCTCGCAAGACTTTGAGAACTCTTGATTCACTTGAATTTAATTTGGAGAACTTGAAGTTTGATCGGCCCAGACATCTATCTTGGATGTTTGTATAATGGCTTACTCTTAGCCAACAGTTACTAGATTTTTTCACCCAACTGAAGGACTACTTTATCCTAATGGGTTTGGAAATCCTATGTAAACTGCAGGAGTGTGCCATTTACTTCAGATCAACCATACTATAACTTGACCAATTCAAATTCAAAATGAAAATTTATCCAACTTAGGACACTTTTCTCAAAGACTTTATCTTTAAGTTCTTGGGAATTGTCAACCTGATGAGCGATTCCTAACTTCTCTATTCTAGAGGACACTCGACTCTAGGAAATCATATATGCTATAACTTGAAGCAAACTCAAATAAATAAGTCAACTTAGACTTATCATCTTTTGAAGTTTGAAAAGGTTCTTATACAGAACATCTATCTAGGGTGTTTAATTTAGTTATTTAGTTCCAATCAGTTGACCTTGGACTTTTGCAAAAGGAATCAGATACCATATCTTAGTCAATTCCAAAAGATTTGGAAAGCGAAAAGAAAGAACCGAAACTCTGTATAACCAATTCAAACTTCAAAGATACACATATTTTCCACAAGTCAAATTCTAGATGACTTCTGAATTTAACTTGTCAATGATCTAAAAACATCATCCATCCACAAGATACTAGTGTGGTATCCAATATCACAGTGGGTCGTCGATCCACTGATATTCTTTTGATAATTCTTTTATTCAAATAATGCTTCACTTTAGATTAAGTTTAGGTCATATTCAATCTTCCTAACTCCTTATTGAGAATGCAATTCTTGTGCATTTCTTTGAGTCAAAGGATTGAATTTCCCAAGTTACACCAGGAACTTGGTGGTTGACTTATTTATCTTGAGATACTTAGGTGCGATCCGGGCACAAACATGTGAACTGGATGGATTCAAATTACTAGTCCATTTCTCGGCATGACTGGTGCATGGACTTAGTAACGAAGGCAGGATTCTTATCCCTCACAAGACTTTGAGAACTCTTGATTCACTTGAGTTTAATTTGGAGAACTTGAAGTTTGATTGGCTAGACATCTATTTTGGATGTTTGTACAATGATTTACTCCTAGCCAACAGTTACTTGATTTTTTCACCCAACCGAAGGACTACTTTGTCCTAGTGGGTTTGAAAGTCCTATATAAACTGCAAGAGTGTTCCATTTACTTTGGATCAACCATATTATGGTATTCAACATTCGTGTGTCGATCCATTGAGGTTCTATTAATAAGTTTTTTACTTAAACAATGCTTTACTTGAGAATGAGTAAATGCCTATATTCAATCTTTATGACTCCTTACTAAGAATGCAATTCTTGTGCATTTCTTCGAGTCAAAGGATTGAATTTACTAAGTTACACCAGGAACTTGGTGCTTGACTCAGTTAGTCTATTCCTTAGATGAAAGGATCATTTCAATGTCAAAGTCTTAAATTTTCAGAAATTTATTAAATATTTCTGAATCAACACTTTATCTTGAAGTGTTTCTTTATTCAAATAAGAGCAAATATATGCCTTTATTTGAAAAAGAAGATTTTGAGAAAAGTTTCGTAAGTTGGATAAATTTTCATTTTGAATTTGAATTGGTCATATCTGAGTGGTGACATATCTGAGTGGTGATCCTCACATGGTTATTTGGTCTCACAGTCCATTTTTAAAAGATATTCGGCTGAAATTTTGTTGTCTTTACGCTAGACAGAGGATATAGTAGATTGTTTATGTTTGTATGATAGCTTTGGTCACGGGTTATTTTTCATAGATCGGACATCTTACTATATTCATTTTTTTACAGGGAGGTGTATCACCATTGTATTGGTGTGTATTGCGATCGATATTTTGGCATATGTATTTGCCATTATCTATGGTTAGAGAAGTGAGATGTTATTCGTTCTTCTTTTGCTACTTGTTATCTTGTTTTGATCGCTGAGTTTACAAAGAGTATTAGCGAGATACTCTATCGAATTATTCCTAAGATTCTTTCACATCTACTTGATCATTTTAGAGATTTTGCGAGCAAGTTTATGCTCATGGTTTTAATGTATGCTAGATGCATGGTTATGTGACAGGAGGTTCACATGGTTTCTTTTTTCCAATGAGACATTTGTGATGAGAGTTATGCATATGGATATGTAGGTATGATCTTATCGGTGGAGTATTGACTTGAGGTCTTTCTATTATTCTCATGGATTGACTTTTCAACATGGAAAGATCAAATGTGGCATACATTGGTTCTAGCACAGTTACATATGTATATGTAGAAATGCACAGAGTTCTCGTGAGATACCTGACCACGTATGGATGGGTTTGCTTGTGCATTCTATATACGAGCCTGTTACGTATGAGGACATGAGATGTGCATTATGAAAGAGAATATACACAAGATTTTTGGGAGTCAGAGGACTCACATGAGACATAAGTCACGTCAACGGCTTTGATGTCTGGACTATGGCTATGAAGATCATACTAGATGACGATGCTTCAAGGGCATGCGACGACAACATCAAAAACATGTACATGCTGCAAGTCATGCACTGCTTTCAGGAGAGCCTATGTCAAATGATTATTCCAATGATGGTGATATCACTTTCTTCTATGTTTCATCTAAGGATTCCTCTTGTTCGGTGGATGGCACACTTATGACTTGGTTGCTTAATGCATTAGTCACTTTCCATGTTACTACAGTTCTTGAGTGGTTTTGTCCATTCTCGGGTGAGAGTCTTGGATATGTGGACATACCCGATGGTACAATATATGACATTGAAGGTGGAAGAGATGTATGCCTTGTGCTACCATATATATGTACATATACATACACATACACACACACACACACACACACACATATATATATATATATATATATATATATATATATATATATATATATATATATATATATATATATATATATATATATATATATATATATATACATATATACATACATATATATACACACACACACACACACACACATATATATATATATATATATATATATATATATATATATATATATATATATATATATATATATATATATATATGTATGTATGTATGTATGTATGTATGTATGTATGT
>CM035441.1:96480769-96483269 GCA_020310875.1 Ceratopteris richardii | reverse complement strand
CGGTGCTTGAAGTACTCTCACTATGCATTGTGCACATGTATGCAAACCTTGTCTTGTAAGGCTTTACCGAATCAATCTCGCTAAAGGATCTAAACAAAGCAAGCAGTTTTGGTCTTTTGGTGAACAAATAACCACTTTGGAAGAAGTGGTAAATATGTGGTATCTTTCTCACATCCTCTATCCAGAAAAAAGAGAAGAACTCTTTTTCCAACAAGCTGCCCATAGCCACACAATTATTAGCATCATCTCTCCTAACTTGCATATGATTTTTTTGGCCAATACCCATGATAGCATGACGAATGTGGCCATAGATATCAATTATCAAATAATCAAGGAAATGTACCATGTACATGTATATATGCATTTACTATCTAGTATTTAGTATTTAGCATTTACAATCATTATTTACTACTATGTAATATGATATACATAGTAGTAAATAATATGTACATCATATTACATAGTAGTAAATAATATGTAATAATACATATTACATATTACATGATCTATCATCTTGATGACAAGATGATAGATCATGTATGTAACATGTATCATGTATGCAATGTGCATCTATACAATGTATTATACTATTATGTGCAAAGTGCTTTGTGGATGCATTGTGCAATGTGTTGGAAGCATGTATGCATCATGCAATGTAGTAATGTAAATTTATGTGCTATGGATGCAATGTCATTTCGGATTCTATGTAGATTTATTCAATGAATGATGATGAGCAAAGTCCTAAAATAATACAACTTAGAATTTGATCAACACTAAAAATGCTTATTTCCTACACCATACAAGGCCTCTGTCATGGCTTTTCGCTTACATCTTTAACCCCAAAGATTGTACATAGCATTTAGCAGGGTGAATAAAGTGGATTAAATAAACTTATACTAATACCTCTAGTGATTGTAGCAGCTTTTCTTTTTTTTTTTCTTTTTTTTTTCCTTTTTTTTTTAAATCAAACAAAAATTTGTAGAACATTTACACAGACACCCAGGGCACTCTGCACGTACGTCAAGACCACAAACAGGACTTGAACCCTGACACATCCTTCAGGCATTCAACTGTATTCCACTGTGCCATGCCCAATGAAAATGGCAGCCTTTCTCTTCATAAATTTATTTCAGCATAAGAAAGAAGAATGTGTGTTTTTATATCTTGAAAAGAAAGTAAATAATAGGCATACATTTCATAGACCTTAGCAACAACCAGTCCCAAATGAATTGACAAAATGGTAGCAACTCCCAACTAGTAACCTTTACACCACAGGTTCAAATCCAATAAGTGCGTTCTTATTGTAAAAAGGAACACGTGCACTTATGCTCACTTTGTAGTTTTCAATGCCTGGAATGCCACACCCCCCCCCCCCCCCCTCCCCCAACCACTGCTTCAACTCCTTGGGATGGATCACTCTAGGAATGAAGATCCCTATGTGGACCCTCTGCCAGTAACACACACATCCCTCTCAGTGATCATCATCAGTGACTGTATCATGGCCCATGCCTGACTGGTAAATCAACTTCTAGTCGTTGCCTGACTAGTATCTCCGATAATGTTTGAAAAGGAGAAACTGGCTCAGCGCACTTGTGTATTTCTGGTCTTACTGGTAGTGGGCAAGGGGAAATCAGATCAACCTACTTGTGTGTTCCCCTCTCCTCTGTACTGGTATTCAATATTCTTTG
Source organism: Ceratopteris richardii (assembly GCA_020310875.1). Taxonomy (NCBI): domain Eukaryota; kingdom Viridiplantae; phylum Streptophyta; class Polypodiopsida; order Polypodiales; family Pteridaceae; genus Ceratopteris; species Ceratopteris richardii. Next base: position 96,481,581 of record CM035441.1, on the reverse strand, counting down.
TTCTTTTATTATTAAGAAATTAAAAACAAGCAATTTCTTTTCTTCGAGCATGTACATTTGCACACCTGGCGAGGTACTGGAGACAGCATGCAGTCATAAAAGTAACGCCAGTCTTCACCATAAGAATCCCAACCACCCAAATCAAAATGAGTGTCACTGCAAATATGAGCACTGAAAAATAGGAAAAGGAACAACTTGTTCTTATTCTCTTTCTTTCACGTTTAGAGATACTGAATGATTAGTATGCCTATGCTTTAAACCTGAACAGTTTATGAGTAAATATCAGCTGTGTTGCTGGATCAAATGTGCACATTCCATCTGGCCATCTTGGTGTTGGAGTCAAAATAAACTCAAGCTTATGACCTTCAAAAGCATAAACTTTTAAGCCTCTTTCCAATATCATATCCGAGTTCGTCACCAATAGATTATGCTGAAATATATCAATACTAACAATACCCTGACACAAATTACCTTCTCCCAGATCAAGCCGATCGCCACTTCGAATAATCCTAAACATGCATGTCTTTTGACTCAAACTTTCAGGAAGCGAACTAGACAAGAGCTGAGCAGCAGGATTAGAGCAGTGCACCTGTACCTGTGAACCTGGAACCAATATTAAGATAATAGTACATTTCTCTTCACTGATAATAAGTAAATTTAATCACCTTGGTCCTCATTCACATGAGATCTGAAGCTCCCAGAAAAATTAAAAAAATATATAATAATCAGAAAAATATAAATAACAGTAAAACTAGTTTCATTTCCCTTTTCTCCATGCACCATACGCACAGAGATTGGCAGTAGATGCAAAG
>CM035441.1:96378269-96473269 GCA_020310875.1 Ceratopteris richardii | reverse complement strand
CTCCCCATAGGCAGATATGCCATGAATCAATCCCGAATTCATTTTAGCCTCTAGCAAGTAAAACATTGGCGTGGAGGCTAATGCATACAATAAAGGGCTAAGCGGACATCTTTGACGCATAGAACATTGAATTTCAAAGGGATCTGAAAGCCTCCCATTAATCTCCACTTGAGAAGCAGTGTTCATAGCGAGTGTATAGATCAATCAAGAAAGTCGAATCCCAAAACTGGCCTTCTTAAGAACTATTGCAATGAAATCCCATCTTATGCGGTCAAAGGCCTTCTCAAAATCAATTTGTATACCAACTACATCTTGTCCAAAAGAAACCGCATGGTCCATCAACATCTTAGTCAAAAAGATATTGTCGAAAATCGATCTTCAATGAATGAATCCAAGCTGAGAAGGATGGACCACATTCTACATAATAGACTTGAGCCTCAAAGCAAAAATTTTAGCAGATATTTTGTACATAATATTTATCATTGACAGGGCCTCCAATCACCAATCTTTTTGGGAATGTCCACTTTAGGAATAAGCTTGATTTTCCCTTGCTTAAAAGAATAAGACATCTTCTGGTCTCTCCATATTGCATTGCATACATCAACAATGAGTGATTTAAGAGAAGGCTAAAAGGCAACTACAAATTCTTTTGTAATACCATCCATTCCGAGAACTTTGCCATTCTTAAGAGATGAAAGAGCCATAAAGACTTCAACTTCAGAGATAATCTTCTCACAAGTCTCAGCCAACCGCGGGTCAAGAGGTCGAGGAGTAAACGCTAGAGCTTCCTGAAGGGAAGCAAACCAAGTGTCACCTACCAAATCTGGGGCCGCAAAAAGTTTTTTGAAATGCTCCTTACACACATGTGCTATGGAGTTCCCATCTTGAAAGATATGCTCATCTGCAAAATTGTTAATGTCTCCATACAAAATTGTCAATCTCATCTCTCCATACAAAATTGTCAATGTCTACTTGCAAAAATTTAGAAGAAAGAAACATTCAACTTTAACTTACAACTATTTATTCAAAGATAAAAGCTTGAGTAAAGCTACATGAAGTAACAAGTCTCACATGCTTTGGCGTTTTCATCTCTTTGAAAGCCCCGAAAACTTTAAAGTTTGCCTTACAATAGACCAATCTCTGGAGGTACAGAGTACTATGTCGATTGCCTATCTTGGTATGAACAAAAGACTACGCACTCGAATTTCTATTACATGCTCCAAAAGAACATTCCTTTAGTAATAATACCATAAGTAGAAATTCCATTAGAGAATACCCAAGTTTAAAGTTAAATCTTAAGAATAAAGCATAGTAAATACATGTGATAATACCTTCCATGTGACCCTTGATACAACAAGAGTGATATATCCATATGTATGCCTTTGATGTTGTTGTCCTACTATATGTAGGCCCTATTGAGATATCAAGCTCTACATGTGATCATCAAGGATGACACATATCACTTTTTCATTTCTCTGACATGTATAGTGGTCACACTGGTATATGTCATGGATACTTTAGTGAGCTTTACTAGATTTATATACCGAGAGTGATCGCACATCTGTTTTCTACCCACTCACTCCTTCACAGACATTAGGATTTTTCTTATGTACTGATCTCTATATGCACTAGTTGTATTCTTGTATTAGGTCATTCTTGTATATCCTTCTTATGCAATAGAAGAAGAAGAAGAAGATTATTCTTCTTTGCCTCAGCCTGTGTGCTCTTTTCTTTGTGTACATAGTGCCCAAGTACGTCGGAATCAGTCGGTAAGGCCCAGTCGAAAACGGAGTTCCGAAGTTTCCAAAAATTTGGAAATGGCAAGAAATGGGAAACGAGGGAAACGATAAAAATAAATAAATAAATATATATATATATATATATATATATATATATATATATATATATATATATATATATATATATATATATATATATATATATATATATATATATATGTGTACATACACACAGTGCACACACTCATACAATCAACTTTTTGACATATCTCCAATAGGGATTTGGAGCCATATACAATATTCAGCTAGATACTAGAGAACCTGCATAGTACATACATAATGAATCTTAGACTTTAAAGATTGTAGACTGATGATGAATGGTGCGTGCAGCATACATACATATGACATAGTACATACGTACATACATACATACATACATACATACATACAGTGCACACATATGACATAGTACATACATACAGTACATACATAGATAAGGTGCTACATATACACACATAAATTATAATGTACATACATAATACATATCACTACATAGTACATCATACATGTCATACATAGATCATAGATGATAGATCATAGATGATAGATCATATCATCATAGTACATACATGGCACATGCATGCTCCACAGTATGTATACACACATGCACTCATACATGTATAGTAACATAGTATATACATAATACTATATACATACAGATACATACATGCATTCATACATGTAAACATGTATGAATGCATGTATACATGTGTGCATATGTACATGCATTGTGTACACTATACATACTACATACTATACACATTACATACATACTATATAAATACATATTACACACACATAATGTATACATATTATTACATAGATGATACATCATACAACACATAATATACATTGAAGTTTGAGACTTGAGCAATGAGCCCCCCCTCTCTCTCTCTCTCTCTCTCTCTCTCTCTCTCTCTCTCTCTCTCTCTCTCTCTCTCTCTCTCTCTCTCTCTCTCTCTCTCTCTCTCTCTCTCTCTCTCTCTCTCTCTCTCTCTCTCTCTCTCTCTAAATTGGGCAATTTTTTGAGCTACTAGAAAAAAAGACCCAAAAACGGCATTTTCGGGCTGGACGGTTTTCCAAAAAGGATCATTCCGTTTTGAGGGTCTAGAAATGTCGTTTTCGAGCACTATGTTTGTGTATGAGAGTGTGTGAGAGCTCTCTTCCTTAATCCTTTTCTCTTGACATGGTATCAAAGCCAGTGTGGTTGTAGAAAGCTCGTGGAGAAGGACGACAATGAAGAGTACGTGAGAAGGCATAGAGAACGCGCGTTTCACAAACAACATGAGATTGCTACGAAATTTGGTGTGAAGGTAGGAGTCAAAATATTTTCGAGAGTTATCCCTTTAAGATCACTTGTTTTGCTCGGTTTTCAGTTTCGGAGCCATCTCGATCTCCGTCTCGAACCCGCAAGGTGGAGCCCATGAAAAAAACGATCAATTCGCAAAACTTAAACTTGTCTTTTATTCGGCAAATATTCTAGATCCGAAATTTCAAGCGATTCCGTTTGATACACAAAAATTGTGTTTTTCTGAGATCAAATAGTCACGTCAAAGTTCGACAAAGTTTAAACAGAGGTTACTGCTTCTAATATTTTTGTAGTGTTGCTACAAAAATGGCAAATGCTGATGAAATGAGTCAACTTATGAGCGATAAGTTGGACAAGAAAAACTTTCATGCTTCGAGATTCAGAATTATGAATTTTTTGATGGGAAAAGGCTACTCAAAGTCCAATGAAGAAGAGAATGAAAATGCTCTGCAATTACCAGAGAGGAATCGGACTACGGACAAGTTAAGAGTATATGAAGAGTGTAATCAAGGAGCACAGAAGGTAATGTATTGGTTGTCTATTAGCATACAAGATGGCATGATTGGACACATACAAGATGTCAAAACTTCGAAAGAGGAGTGGAACAGTTTGATCACATTGTATGAGACCAATATAAAGGCAAAGAAATTGAAACTCAAGAATGAGCTTCATACAATAGAGAAAAAGAGCATGTCCATAAGTGACGACATCGTGAAAATCAAAAGCATATGTGAGTCACTTACATCTATTGGAGTCAATCTAGATGATGATGAGGTGAAAGTGTACCTCATGGTTTAGGAACTACATATAAGCACTTAAGAACTTCTATTCAAAACTCGAAAAATATTCCGAATTTTGTTGATATGGTGTCTGTGCTGATAATTGAAGAAAAGAATCTTGGTGAGGACTCAAACTCCCAAGGAAAACCTAGTTCTAACTCTTGATATATTTAGGTAGTGATGTGTGTGAACACACTAGGACCGTCGGGGCACTTTTTTCCCTCTTTAGGAGGTTTTTTTCCCTCCCTTCTATATACGCCTATAGCCCTATCGGGTTACTTATCTTTGTACATTCTAGTGGTAATACATTCAGTATTGTGTGTTGTGCTCCAAGCTTCTTCTTCTTCCTTGTGTTGTTTGCATGCTTCCGCATACATCTAACTCCAACAATTGGTATCAGAGCATGTCATTGCTTCATCTAGGGCACCGTCAACACCGCTCCGGTCACAGTCTTAGAATCATGTGAAATTTGGTGTGCTTGTTTCTGCCTCCGAACGCACTATCGTAGTGCTTGTGGAGGCTATTTCGTCTTTTTGTGCCAAAGATATATATAGGTTTCGGTTCGCCAGTAGAAGCGTCTATTCAACTCATCAGGGTAGTTCTATTCAACTTTTTCAGATGCACTCATTTTTTTGCATCAGGGTATTTTAGTCAGTGATCATGGCTAAAACCAGTGATGAATTCCATATGTTTGCTGTTGAGATAAGTTTGACGGGACCAATTACCCATTGTGGGCTTATATGATGCGACATGTATTGGTTGCAAAAGGACTCTGGAACATTGTGCAAAGTGTTGAAAAACGTCCCATTACACTTGCAAATACAAGTATTGAAGCTTATGCAGGTGGCGTTGAAGATTCTGATAGTCTTCAGATTCTTGTTCGCGTTGCGGTTTCTGTTGCACCTTCTGCACAGAAAATTCGTTGGGATGGCAGAGATGCTCAGGCACATGCATTGATAGCGTTGTCTGTCAAACGTTCCATTATTTCTCACATTCTCTCTTGCAGAAAAGCTAAGGATGCTTGGGATACACTTACCACATTGTACCAGGCTAGGCATGAGGCTCATGTTGCTTACCTCCGACTACAGTTGGAGAGTGACTACATGAATGAAGGTGATTCTATGGACAGTGTTCTGACAAATATCAAGGATTTGATAAGACAGTTGATTTCTACTCATGAAGTTATACCAGATAGCTCACTTATGTAGACGGTTCAGAATAGTCTTCCTCATTCATATCAAAGTTTTGCTTCTACTCTTCTTTTGATGATGAAAGGCAATCCAAATGCCTTGTCATTTGAGAAGTTAGTCTCTGTTTTGCTACAGGAAGGTCAGTCTATGTAGAAGAGGTCCATTATACATGTTGTAGATCAAGCTTTCCTGGTTAGTCAGAAGGGCAAAGGAAAATGGAGCTCATCTATTAGTAAACAGAAATCTGCAAATGCTGTATATTCAAAGAAGGAAGACAAAGATGAGAAGAAATCAGAAAAGTAGAAATTGTTTTGCAAATACTATAAAGCAAATGATCATGTCATTAAGAGTTGTCCAAAACTAGTCGCTAAAGAGGCAAAGAAGAAAGAAGCCGGAATGGTTATTGCAGATGCCTCTACATCGAAAACAAAAAACAGAGTCTACTAATCTTGTGTAGAATGAAGAATGGGCATTTACTACTGTTTGCAGTTTTAACCCATCTTCTCATGAGTAGTGTATATCTCCAATAGACTTAGATGTTTGGTATTTTGATAGTGGGGAAACCAAACATATTACCTTGGAGCACAATTTCTTCACTTCACTTGAGTCTGTCCCTACAAGGAATATTGTCACATGTGCAAACAACTCCTCTTATCGTGTTATGAGAGTTGGCAAGATCATTCTGACTATTGCTGATGGTAGTTCTTTCACTTTGTCGAATGCTTTATTTATGTCAGGGATCAAGAAAAATCTCTTATCAGTTTCTGCATTAGCCAAGATTGGCTTGGTTGTGAAATTTGTTGATGACAGATGTACAGTTCATCATGATGTGTTAAATGGCAACATGATTATTGCTTCAGGCATTTTATGTCGTGGGCTGTATAAGCTCATAGACTATGAAAAATCTATGAATGATTCAGCATATGGAGTACACGATTCTCAAGCTATGTAAGATGCAAAGCTTTGGCATGCACGCTTTGGTCATTTGAATTAATTTTGCTAGTTTGCTATGCCTGCAGAAATCTGAAATGGTCTCCTCTTTGCCCAAACTTGAGGCACCCAGAAAACATGTATGTGAAGGCTGTATTTTGGGCAAAATGCAGAGTCCCTCCTTTCCAAAAGATGGTTCAGTTCGGGCTACTCAGAAATTGCAGCTTGTACATAGTGATGTCCGTGGTCCTATGCAAACACCTTCTTTTGGAAACTATCTTTACTTCATGACTTTCATCGATGATTTTTTCACGCATGCATGAGTATATCCACTCAAAGCAAAGTCTTAAGTGTTTATGTTCTTCAAACAGTTTTGGTTTTGGCTGAAAATCTTTCGGCATGTAAAATGGAAACCTTCGTTCTCATGGGGGGGGGGGGGAGGGGAGAGGATATATGTCTTCTGACTTTAATGCATTTCTGGTTGAACATGGGATAAAATATGAATGTACAGTGCCGTATACACCTCAACAGAATGGAGTTGTTGAACGGAAGAACATGTCATTCATGGAGATTGCGAGGTGTATGGTCAAGAGTCAAGCTTTACCACATTCTGGCTTGAGGATGTTATGTGTGAAGCATATGTACTTAACAGGTGTCCCACTAAAGCACTGCAGTCTATCACGCCATATGAGGCTTGGCATAGTCGCAAGCCTTCAGTTGCTCATCTGCGTGTTTTTGGTTGTCTGGCATATGAATTAGTGCATGAACAACATCGCAGAAAATTGGATGATAATGCAGTAAAATGTATTTTTGTTGGGTACAATTCTGAAAGAAAAGGCTATTGTTTGTTTCATCTGAAGATGAAACGCATTCTGGTTAGCCTTGATGTTGTTTTGTGGAAGATGCTATTCAGCCCTTACTTTCATGTACTAAGGAGACATCCGTTAGCTCCAAAGACATATATGATACTTTGCTTCCTCTTTTTATAGGTGGACAGTCTAGTGTTGGTCCTAATGAGGCAACTTCTCAACATTTGCAAGTTTCATGTGATGATGCAGATCATTCCATTTCTGATGGAGACTTACATGATGCACTTATTGATGAGAGAGCTGATATTGAGGCAAAAACTATGCCAAAATGGCTTGTGCAGACTTTGGGTGATAGCAAATTAGATGCACCTTTGTCATACCGTAGTCGTTCAGGCTCTCATAGTGCCTCTTTTGCATCAGATTGCTATGCTATGGCTGCCTCTAGTCTCTGTGATGAGACTGAGCATGTTTCGTTTAATGAAGCACAAAATTCTGAACATTGGATGGATGCAATGCAATCTGAATATGATGTTATCATGAAAATTGGTACCTGATCTTTATGTGACTTGCCTCCTGGCAAGAAGGCCATTGGCACTAAGTGGGTATACAAGCTGAAGCATAAACCTGATGGAACAGTTGACAGGTATAAGGCTAAGCTTATTGCAAAGGATTACGCGCAAGAAAGAGGCATTGATTTTGATGAGACCTTTGCTCTTACATGCCAAATGACTACTGTTCGTAGCATTTGTGCACGTGAAGCTCATCATGATTGGAATGTACATCAGTTGGACATTAAAACAGTGTTTCTAAATGGTGACTTTCATGAAAAAGACCTCATGGTTTGTGTAGAAAGGGCATGAAATCAAGGTGTGCAGGTTAAAGAAGGCATTATATGGTTTACAGCAAGCACCATGTGCTTGGTATGAAAAGATGCATTCCTATCTGATTGCACATGGTTTTGAGAACTATCAAGCTCAAAGCACCTTATATGTTAAGCGTGCTAATGACGTGCTTCTCATCATTGTTGTGTATGTTGATGACATGCTACTCACTGGTCCTCATGAGAAGCATATTGCTGATTTCAAGGTTGATTTGCATGTCTCATTTGAGATGTCTGATTTGGGGCATTTGCATCATTATTTGGGCATTCAATTTATGCATGTTGATGGTGGAATGGCTTTGTGTCAAACAAAATATATTGACACATTATTGCAGCGTTTTCACCCTGAAGAATGTATACTTATTGCCACTCCTATGGAGACAGATTTACGATTGAGTCTTCATGATACTGGAGATCCATTTGATGTTGTTCTCTATCAGCAAGCTGTTGGATGCTTGATTTACTTATGCATTACTCGGCCAGATATTTAGTTTGTTGTCTCACAGATGAGGAGGTTTATGCATTGCCTAGGAGTCAAGCATTGGCAGACGGTTAAGTGCATCTTTCTCTACTTGGGTGGTACCCGACTACTTGGGTGGTACCAGACTACTTGGGTGGTACCCGACTACTTGGGTGGTACCCGACTACTTGGGTGGTACCCGACTACTTGGGTTGTTTTATCCCAAGGGGGGATCACTACCACCAGATTTGCACGCTTTTTCTGACTCTTATTGAGCTGGTTGCTATGACACTCGTGTGTCCACTAGTGGTTTTTGTTTCATGCTTGGTAGCTCATGCATATGTTGGTTGAGCAAGAAGCACCCTACTGTGGCCATTTCCAGTTGTGAGGCTGAGTATAGGGAAGCTTTCACAGCGACTGTAGAGTGTGTGTGGCTCAAACACCTTATGGCTAATTTGGGTGTTGGTCAGTCTTCTTCCACTACCATCTTCACTAACAATCAAAGCGCATAGGCAATTGCAAGGAACCCTCTATTCCATGCTCTCACTAAGCACATTGAGGTGCATTATCATTATGTCAGAGAGAGGTTTTCTGCTCGAGAGATCAGCTTGGCATATGTGTCCACGTAGGAGAACATTGCAGACCTTTTCACGAAGGCTCTGCCTAGGGAGAAGTTTGAAGCTTTCCGCAAAGCTTTGGGCTTACTTCCTTTTGTGGATTGATTCCACATAGCTTGGCACTTCCTTGTTCACCGCATCACTCTCAGAGGGGATTTGTTGATATATTTAGATAGTGATGTGTGTGAACACACTAGGACCTCCGGGGCACTTTTTTCCCTCTTTAAGAGGTTTTTTTCCCCGGCTTGTATATACGCATATAGCCCTAATGGATTACTTATCTTTGTACATTCTAGTGGTGTGCTCCGAGCTTCTTCTTCGTCCTTGTGCTTTTCGTGTGCTTCCACAGACGTCTAACTCTTACACTAACCATCTACTCTAGTAGAGGAAGAGGTGGAGGAAAAGGCTTTGAAAGTAGAAGAGGAAACACTAACCGAGACCAAGGTCAACAACATCATCATGTTGGAGGTAGAGGATAGTTTCAAGGCAGGGGAGCCAAAAAGGGCGCAAAAATTTCCAAAGAAATGATTCTAGTAATGATAGTAAAGGATGTTGGAGTTGTGGTAAACCTTGTCACTTTGATCGTGATTGCAGGTTAAAGAATCAAAATAACAAAAGGCAACAAAACAACTATGCACATGAAATCTCCAAGGACAGAAAAGGAGAAGTCCAATGTAGCCTCCAATATAATTATTGAGGATATGTCTCATATGAAGTACATTCTAAGTGCTACTATATCCGTTGATGATGCATATGTATAGGATGCTTCCATTTTGTGCCATTCATAGGATATGTAGATCACTAAAGATGATCTCATTGACTCCCTTCTTACCCAGAAAGATGCACTTCCACACACTTGGATTGTGGATATAGGTGCATCTTTTCATATTACTCTTATTGAGGAGTGTTTTCATGCAAGAATCATGGGCATGTTAATCTTCGAAATCATGCATGCTTTGTTGAAGATATTGGCCTTGTGCACCTGTCTTTGGGTGATGCAGTGAGCTGATTTAGCATAATGTGTGTTATGAACCAGACATTAAAAAGAGCCTACTGTCAATTAAGGATTGGCATGGATATAGTTATGCCTTTGAAAAAAAACTCTTAGAAGCTACTGAAAGGCTCAAGGCTGATTACGAAAGCCACAAAAATGGGCTGATGCTTAGCCTTGTGGAATGCCATTCCAGCCAGCTGCTAAGCTTTCCAAGCATGGCCTTCCCAAAGATGATGATCTAGCCAACTACATGAAGTGTTCCATACATATGAGCTTGTGGTTCACTCGATCACACCCAATTGTACTCATAACTGCGTCAGGTCTCCAAGGTGAACAGCCTCTAGTCCACAGGACAATGTAGGTACAGGAATTCAGCAAAACAGATCTGTAACTTCGGGAAAAGAATTGACTCTGATGGCTGGGTCTAGGGGTCTACGGTCTGACACTGGAGGCTGTCAAGACTCTACCCAAGCTGCCCCAGGCAACGAACGTATGCCATGGTTGCCACTCGGAGAGACATTTCCCATCCAGTGGAAGTTGTTAGCATGTTTATGGTTAATCCTGGCAAAAAGCTCATTGGGGGAAAATCAAGTCCATTGAAAGGGACCAAAAGCAAGTGCCTATGTTATTTCTACAACTGAAAATTCCAAGCGCACGATATCCTGCAACAAACCATATCTCCATGAAAAGAATCCATATTAGAGGAGACACCCCTAACAGCAAGGAGACAGCGATTCCCACCAAAAGAAAAAAGGCATAACACCGTATCGCTGCCATTCGAACAGCCTACACTATAGTGTCGTATCAGCAACTTGGGTGGATGAATGCATTTTGGCCCTTGGTTTGACAATAGCCAAAAAAATCGCACGCCTTCAAATGAAACATTCCTTGTCTGCACGCAGCACACAGGTTACAGACTTCTGCTTCCCGAAAGCTTCCGAGGTACTTTTCGCTCGAGTTTTCCAGACACAGAGGAGTTAAGGGTGTGAATTTCCCATTCGGATCACCTAAAGTCGAGTACGCCTACGCTCGGCTTCCATGCATAGACTTCAACGAGATGCAGTACCAACTCAGTCCACTAGAATTGCGTTCAGTAAAACATATGAATCTCTCAACATTCCACGAGTATAACTAGTGCGTTTTTTTATATTATTTACGCAAGGTTTCCACCATATCTGATCGTTCTTGCAGCAGGAGAAAGATATCCTACTGTAGGAGGAAAAGTAATCTGAGAAAAATTCAAAGTGAAACTGGATCTCTCGCAAGGTTCCGTTCATTCCGCCATACCAGTTTCCTTCAAAGATACAGGCATCCAGAAGCTTATAAGTTTTATCCGCTGGTAAGGGAAATTAAGCTGGAGCAATAGTTGCATCATAGCAGAAGCACGCAGAGAAAAACAAGCACAGATAAAAGAAAGGTTCGCACCTGATTGGGACTTTTAGATAGCGCTGCTCCAGAGAAAAAAGAAGCGGGAGAGACAGTAGGCAGCGTCGCCCGGAGCGGCTTCCCTATGGCTCTCGTCAAGCTCTCCATGGTTGATTCTTCGACTGACAACCAAAAAGTCTTACAGTTATCACATTGATTTATGTTGCCACGTGTAATCCTCTCATTCAATTACTCTAATTTTAAAAATTCGTGAGCTCAGCACCTTATCCTGTTCTCTCACATTCTCCGGAGGATCGACATTCGCGAGGATTGTCTCTACGAGACTTGAGATTTGGGTTGGGCTCACATGGTCACCGCAAGAAAACTTCAAATATTGCGATTTTCGGGTGGGAATAAGTGCTGATTTTTTCACCGTCATACATGCTCTTCATCAAAAAAAATTGTGCAGCCCATAATTAATGCTACCTTTCATTTCATTTGAAGGTATAATGAAGCTTTTTTTATCTTCAAATCACAATGATCTTTAATCATTATTCTTCTACATTAATCAAGATTTGCAGAGCAATCCACGCACGTTAGTTTGGCAAGATGGGCCTTCTGTCTCTTGAGGTGGGGATGAAGGTTCGATCCCCATCTATGGCAAGACACTTTGTGGGCCTAAGGCTAGTGTAACCATGTTGTATCGAGTTGAAATCAGTTGCTTTCGGACAGTCCTCTCTTGTGTCACCTTTGGGCAGTCTAATCCTTACTTTGTGAGATACGAGGGATCCCATGGGTACTATGCCCGTTCACTTGTACAGTTGCAATTTCAAAGTTAAAGTTTGAGGGAGTAAGCCTCTCTTGAACCTCCATTTAAAAAAAAAAAAGATTTACATAGCAACCAAGGTTTACAACTAAAAAACCAATGTAATTTTTGGGACAAAACTAAAAATTGCACACTTTTGGACACCATCAAAAGTCTGGAGGTACATAAACACCAATCAAAATGTGTATAAATGACTTTAATAAAATTATGGACGACAACGAAGGCGTACACATCTATGAACAAAGATTCAAGGTTTGCGTCCCCAAAAAATTTATAAAACGCAAGCTAAAATCCACGCATTTAGAGCTAAAGAATACATGATACCAAGGAAGGTTTGCACATCACCAACCAAAGTTTGCATGTTTGGGGACATCAATCATTAGCAAAAAGTCACTAATACATATAAATGCACGTATACACATGTTCACACATTTCTATAGTTATAGGTTGTAGCTATGGATAGTCAGCACATGAAGCTCAACTAATGTGTAAATAGTTACTCCATAGAGTGTTGGTCACACACATTTGCACACCTGCGTACATGCAAATTATACATTGCACATACACACACATGTGCATGCAAGCACACCTAGACACTTGCATACGTGCATATAAGCACATGCATTGACTTGCACACTTTCATACCTACATACATGCATGGATAGCCGCAAGGACAATTAGATAGATAGCTAATTGAATGGATGACTATATGGATAGCTACATGAATAGATCGATAGATGGATAGATGACAAGGGAAAAGTTGATTTGATTTTCTAACAACGTGGTAGAAAAGGTCACAAGAAGCCACAACAATGTGGTAGAAAAGGTCATGAGAACAATGTGGTAGAAAAGGTCATGAGAAGCCACATTGTAGATATTACAAAGAGGAGTGAAAGAAAACTGAAGAGAGGTGCCAAAAAAGAAAGGAACACTAAGAATGAAGCACAAGACGACCCAAAGGACAAAGCAAAACTTCTATGTCAACCGAGGTTGCATATGTACATGATACTTCCACTCTATGTCACGCACAAGCTATGCATTAGTAGTAAAGGTGATCTTATGAGGCCCTTACTGTGAATAATGCACTTTCACAAACTTGGATATAGGATTCACGTAAATCTTTTTATGTGGACTTCACATGAGAGATTGGCATGCATGTTTTTTACAATTAATTTCTCCCTCATGGATCTTGGGAGACTCGAGAGTCTATAAAAATTGCACTGCACATTTGTAATCAATCCGCTCATAAGTCCTTAAAATGTCTTTTTTGAAGAGGTTTTGTTAAGAAAATTAGCTTCATATGACCACCTACGCATTTTGGGTGAGATACTTTTGTGCTTGTTAGGTTTTGAGTAGAGGTGTAAGCTAGATGCAAAGTTCATTAAAAAGAATCTTCATGGATTATGGAGGTGAAGGTGAAATGGTCTAAACATATGGCCACCTCAACTTGAAAGCACATAGTCACTCCAAGAAAACTTCAACTATTGCGATTTTCAAGTGGAAATAAGTGCTGATTTTTCATCGTCATACATGCTCTTCATGAAATTTTTTTTGTGAAGTCCATAATTAATGCTACCTTCATTTGAACTTTGAAGGCATAATGAAGTTTTTTATCTTCAAATTACAATGATCTTCAATCATCATTCTTCAACATCAATGATGATTTGCATAATAACTAAGGTTTACACCTACAAGAACAGTCTATTTTATGGGACCAAATTAAAACTTGCACACTTTTGAACACCATCAAAAGTCTACAGTTACATAAACACCAACCAAATCTGCACAAATAGCTTTAATAACATTATGGACAACAACCAAGCTATACACATCTATGAAGAAAGATTCAATGTTTGCGTGCCAAAAGATATCGTAAAACACAAGCTAAAATCCACACATTCAAAATTAAAGAAGACATGATACCAAAGAAGGTTTGCAGATCACCAACCAAATTTTGCATGTTTGTGGACATCAATCATTAGCAAAAAGTCACTAATTTCTCAAATATAAATGCATAGATACACATGTTTAAACATTCCTATGGTTATAGGTTGTAGCTATGCATAGTCAGTAGATGAAGCTCGTCACATTTGTTTCGGGATCTGACGAGAGAGAGAGAGATCGTGCACTAGGAGCACACTTCCACACATACATATTTAGGTGTGTATAGACATACATACATAGACATGCAAACACACTCATGCATACACACATAGAGATACACACACATATATGCATACACATAGACACACACACACACATACACATCTGCACATACATACACTCACATGCATACATACACATGCATAAGAGACACACACATACACATGCATACACACACATACAAATACACATATATATATATATATATACACACACATAGACACACACGCACATACACTCACATGCATACATACACACATCCATACACACACATACACATATACACACACACATACACTCATATACACACATACATACACATTCATACACACACAAGTATACATACACATAGACACACACATGCATACATACACACACATAAGAGACACACATATACACACATGTACACTCACATACACACATACACACATACACACACGTATATACATACACACACACTCACATGCATACTTACACACACATGCATACACACACATATGCATACATACACATACATACACATACATACACATAAATACACATACACTCACATACACATACATGCACATGCATACTCACACATACATGCACATGCATACTCACACATACACACACATAGACACGCACACATACACTCACATGCATACACATGCATATGCATGCATACATACACACATGCATATGCATACATACATACATACATTCATACACACACATATATACATACACACACATACACATATACACACACATACATTCACATACACACATATAAATACACATACAAAGACACACATACACATACACATACATAGGCATACACACACCTATACATACAAACACATATACATACACACCTATACACACATATACATACACACATAGGTAGGCACATATGCCCACACACACATATACGCTCACATGCATACAAAATGCATGTATACACATGCATATGCATACATACATACATACATACACACATGCATACACACATATACAAATACACACACATATAATCACATACACACATATACATACACATGAATACACACACATACACATACACATACACATATACACACATATACATACACACATGCACATACACACACATGTACATACACACATACACACATACACACACACATACACATATACACACACATACATACAATCACACGCATACATACACAGACATGCATATACAAGTATATATGTACATACATACACACATATACACATACACACATATACATACATACACACATATATTCACACACATAAAGTCCCATACACACATATATATACACATGCATACACACATACGCATACACACACATATACATACACACACATACACATACAATCACATATACATACACACAGATAGACATGCATATACATACACATGATTTTGATGTGTTGACACTTGATAGCACTATGCCAATTGAGGCTCCTATGGTCAATTCTCTTTCCCACACATGGCTACTAGATTCTACCGCTTCTTTCCATGTGATACTACACAGAGAATGGTTCTCTAATTATGCAACAAAGTCTCTTGGTACCATGAGACTTGGTGACTCTTACTAGTGTGATGTTGTGGGGATTAGAGATGTGGTCGTGCAATTCATTGATGATTCAAAATTTACTATGAATAATGTATGCCATGTACCTCAATTATCATGCAGTTTCATGTCAATTGATCAACTTGATGACCTTAATTACAAGGTGGTCTTCTATGCTCAGTCCTTTCGCATATCAAAGGGCAATATGGTCATTGCAAAAGGAAGAAAATGGTAATTGTCTCACTTTATCCTTTATTTGTAACACAAAAAGCACACTTGTTAGCTATTACTGAATAGAGTATGGCTTGTATTTGGCATGTTTTTTTGGGCCATATATCTCTTAGTGGAATGGAAAATCTTTCTCGTTTTGGCTACTTACCTGTGTTATTTTTCTCTGATTTTTCATTTTGTGAGCATTGTCAATATGGAAAGAAAACCAAAAATATACATCGAATGCACATTGACTCTTCTATTCAGCCTTTGGATCTCGTTCATATAGATGTGTGTGGTCCTATGCCTACTAGGTCATTAGGTGGTTCTCTTTACTTTGTCTTTTTCGTGGATGATGCTACTAGAAAAGTTTGGGTTATCATATCAAATCGAAGGGTGAGGTATTCCCTACTTTCAAAAAATGGTTGGATTTAGTTGAGACTAAAAAAGGAACTAAGCTCAAAGCTTTACATTTAGATAATGGGGGTGAGTATACCTCACATGAATTCAACATTATCTGCGAGTCTAGAGGAATCCGTAGAAAGTTTATAGCTCCTTATACCCCAATACAGAATGGTGTAGCAGAAAGAATGAATAGAACTATTCAGGATAGAGTAGTCTCTATGCTGCATCATGCAAACCTTTCACAAGGCTTTGGGCATAAGCAGTATTGAATGCAGTTGATGTGATTAACTTTTCACCTAGTACTACCAAAGATCTGAAAGTGGCACAAGAGTTATGGACAGGGAAGCCACCATATTATGATCATCTTTGAGTTTTTGGGTATGAAACATATGTCCATATACCCAATAATCTTAGACAAAAATTTGACTATAAGTCAAAGAGATGCATTTTTCTTGGATATGATCGAGAAGGAGAATTTGGATATTGCTTATGGGATGGTGAAAGGTATTCACTAACATACTACATGCACTCCTCAAGCATCCATTCCTTTGCCATAGATCCTTCTGGTTTTTCTCTTTGCCACACATAACCATCACATAGTAGTGCCCTACATTCATGTTTCTTTTATAGGATCGAGTCTTTGTCAATCTCTTTTGATGTAATCCACCTATTATCAATCATAAATTAAATTATAAACTCTATAACATATGAGGTCCATACTGACTCTTATACCGATGAAAATACACATGGGCGAAATTCTGCATCGTCAAGATATTTGTCAATATAAGTGATAGTTTCATAATGCTAGTATAAGTGTCGATATATGCATTGGTATACAAGTCAGTATACATGTCGGTATAAGCATCGGTATACGTGACAGTATAAGCATCAGTATGTCCTTGCAATACGAGTGGTATAAGCATCAATTGGTCCCTGGCAATATCGATGCCTATACCGATGACCATATCTGCAAATGTTTTTTTGGGCAGAGTGCATTGTGCCTTACTGCAAGAACTTGACAATGCTATTGTGTAACAAAAGACAATACACTCTACCGAAAAAAAACCGAGTACATGTCGTGACATGTACTCTAGTGGTTGTCAGGTTAGGGTTTAGATGACCGCCAACCAAAATAGAGTAGTGGGCACCGGGGCTTCTAGTACTGCCGAAATTTTATCGGGATCCACTTGTATACCTTGTGCAGATACAATGTGGTCAAGTAACTTGCCACATGAGACCGCAAACACTGATTTGTTTAGGTTCAAGTAGAGTCTATACTCTCTGCATTTCTGAAAGCAGCACCGTAAATGAAACAGGTGTGCTACCATCTTACCGAAAATTGAAAAATCGTCTTGAAGTGAGATAAGGAGAAAATATCTCCTGCATACATCTTTGAAATGTGCTTGGTGCGTTTCTTAATCCAAACCACATTACCGTACAAGCAAAGACACCCCAGTTGGTAATAAATGCAGTTTTTGGGATATCTTCTTCGGCCATTCTTACTTGGTTGTAGCCACTGTATCCATCTAGGAATGAATACATCTCGTGACCTGCTACTCTATCAAGCATGGTATCCAAAAAGGGGATTGGAAAGGGATCCGGTATAGTTGCTGCATTTAATTTCCGGTAATCTACACAGATTCTCAATTGCTTGTTTTTCTTTGGCACAATCACAATCGGAGAGATCCATTCAGCATGCTCTACTGGCACGATGAATCCGACTTTTAATAACCTATCCAGTTCTGCCTTTACCTGAGATGCATAATGGGGATTCATCCGGTAGCTGGTTTGCTTTATCGGTCTTGCTTCTGGCTTCAGCATGACCCTGTGCTGGTAGATATGGGGGTCCAATCCTTTCATGTCTTTGTAGTCCCATGCAAAGACATCAATGAATTCTTGGAGTAGCTGGATTAAATCTGCTTGAAATGTTTTCGGTAAGTTTTGCTTTATCTTCACAGGACGTGGATGATCTTCATCTCCTAAATTGTAAGTAATCAGCTGATCTTCGGGGACATAGAATTGTTGATGTTTCTCTATGTTGTCTGTTGGTTTAAGAAGTGGCTGCAGTTCATCGTCATGTGTCGAAACAGTGTCTTCCTTCTTAGCTTCTTCTGTGATGGGTATTACCGTGCAGACTGAAGCGTTCCAATTATCTACAACGGTCTGTAGATCAACAGTTCCTAAGGAAATTAAATCAGCGTTATTCTTCAAAAACTCTTCTTCTTCATCGTATGACAATCCATCTAGCATATGGATTGGTTCAGCAAAATACGGTCTAGCATGTAGCTCGCAAGGTTGTATAGCATCTAATTTTACCACATATCTTCGATTGGCATCTTTAAACGTAAGCTCTTGTGCAGACTAGTCCTGTATTACCTTCGCATGCTTCAGCCAAGGTCGGCCGAAAAGAAGGTTGTAATCCAAAGTGGATTCCGGCAGATGTAGTATAACAAAGGTCATTTTAAAGGTCGTACCTTGTAAAGTGATGGGTACATTTCGAACAAGTCCTACGGGATGGACTCTCGATTGATCTGCCATTCTGACAAAAAATTGAACTGGTTCGATTTCGGTCCATCCTAATCTTTTGCATAAGGCCGCAGTCGCAATGCTAACACCAGAGCCTCCATCAATTAATACCTACGTAATCTTATGATTCTTATACCATACTGTAATCAAGGGAACTGAATGATCAATCGTAGAATCAGGTTCCGATTGAACTGCTGCTATCGCCGGAATACAAAAAGGTACCGGACTGAACTATTGTTGGAACTGTTGTTGAATTCCAGGTACTAATGCCAGTAGTTGGCCCAGAGGCAGAGTGATAGATGCCTTAGATAAGATTTCCCAGGCCTGTTGAGATTGATTGACAGGCTCTACTGATGTTGAAGTTGATGCTTCTGCTGATGCGGAGGTGTCTATGGTTGGTAATGTATCTGCTGCTGATGATGTTTCTGCTGCTTACTCCCTTTGTTGTGTTCCTTCCTTTGTTAACGAGGGCTGGGCTACCGGAATAGGCTCTGGAAAGACTGGTGGTTCTGCTGTGGTCCATTGACTAGCCTTGTTATACATTCTGTGTTGTTCACGTACCCCTGGTTCAAATATTTCTGCTGCCGGTTGCAGTTGTTTACCGGAACGGGTCTGGACTGCAGCAGCCTGTGTCTCCACCGGTGTGATTTTTACCATGTTGGCCATTGGATTTTGACGTTCCTTCTTCCTTTGATCATACTCAGCTGCATCTTTGCAAAATCTCCTAATATGTCCAAATTCACCACAAAAATGGCAGCGTGGTGGTGGTAAATTGGGATTTTCCGGTGATGGTCCATTTTGCCAGCGGTTTGGATTATAGTTGTTATTCCTCTGTCCTCGGTAATTTCGATATCCTTGCTGCTGGTTGTTTCTCATTTGTGGAGGTACATAGTGGTTGGCTGTCTGCCCTTGTTCCTGGATAATTGCATTGACAGTCGCTGTTCCTTGTACTCTAGCGTTATATGCGCAGTTTTCGGTGGTGTGTCCGGCAATGTTGCAGATAGCGCAGAATGTCTGATTAAGTGCGCAATTGGTACTAGTATGTCCTGAATTTTTGCATATGTTGCAGTATACCTGTCTAGTCATATCTTCTGCAACATTCTTGTTTGCTTTTAACCATTCTAAATCTTCTGTAAATCCACCGACTTTGTGTTCCAGTTGCAGAGTCATTACAATGACTGCATCGAGGGACATGGCTCTGACACATCTTATGATCATGATCTGATTAAGTTGTGGAACCAAGCCATTGATGAACCACTGAGTGATAACGTCATCTGGCAAGTTAGCGTGGGCCGGTGGTAGCTGCCTTAAGTGTGTTCTGAAGAGAGTAGCATACTCCTATACGGTTTGATTTGGTTTCTGTCTGTTATTCTGTAGATAATCAAAAATTTCGGTTGGATTCTTTTTTAATCTGAACCGCTGCAGAAAAGCATCTCGTACTTCTTCGTAGGTGCCGAAATGATTAATATCATATTCTGTAAGCCATCTAGCTGCTTCATTAACAAGTGTAGATTGGAAGACAATGGCTTTGTAGGCCTGATCCGGTGGATGGTTGAGAACTGCGTAGCTTATCTCGAAAGTGCGTACGTGAGCATCCGGATCATCTCCTGGAAATCCACCAAACTTCATGTATGTCACTCCTGTTGGAGGTGGCCTGGGTGGGCATGACTGTTGTTGTTGTTGTTGTCCGTTCATCATGAGTGTATTATACCTTCCTTTTGTATCTCGGGCCGGAATGTCTGAACTACCGGAATCTGTATCGTCGGATGGCGCACTTTCCGGTGCGATTATCTTGCTTAATATGCTTCGAATCTCTGTTTCAAGTAGCCTTCCTTCCTCCTTGATGTCCAGTGTATGGGAACTTGCTTCCAAGCGTGGTGATTGGGCTGAGGATTCAGCAAAAAATGCTAAATCGTCACCGAAAAACTGTGATTCTCTTACCAAAATTTCACCGGAATGAACCGAAATTATGTCCGAATTCGGCATTTTTTCGCCTTCGCCGATTTCTTTGACTAAAGCGTTTCTAATCGTAGATGAATCTGAATCTTTTTCCAAGAGTGTTAAACTAGATTCCAACTGCGTCTTGGTAGGTTCTGGAATTACTATATTTTTGACAGGCTGTGCCGAAATAGTACTGGAATGTACCAGAGGCGTAACAGGTTCCACCGGAATATGACCGGAATCAGTTTTAACATTCTTAACTTTCTTGACAACTTGGTCAGTCCTAGTTGTACTTCTACCTCCCAAAGTTGGCTTTAGTACTCCAGACTGATGGTTCTTGGGATACGTTTCACCGGATCGAGTAATCGGCATGTATCATCTTTTGTACTAATCGCGTAGTATTACTAACGGGACAGTCTGCAACAATCTGGTTATGTTGCAACTGCCAATCGAACGATAATCTAATTCTGACAGATGATTGGCAATCTTGATGCCACCTTCCCACAGACGGCGCCAAATGTTAAATGTAAAAAGTGTTAAACGTATTAAATGTACGACGTGTTTATAACTAACCGAAATCGTTACCGAACAAATATTAACGTAAAACAGTGGTTCATCGTAAACTGTGTTAAACTTTTAGTATCTTCACCGAAAACAACGTGGGTTCTTGGGAGTGGTAGGGGTCTATTAGACAGAGGCCCTGTACTCTTTTCCCAATTATTCAACACAACATCTGAAACATGTATACGCGTCTTAGCTCAGTTACTAGCAGTAACTAACAACATTTGATCTCTATATTTCTGCATACCGAACTCTCCAGACTAACTTGCTATTGGAACAGAGCAGTAGTCTGGGATACCGATTTCACAGTAGTAATCAACCAGAGACAATACTTTAACTGATAGATTCATTTGTCACAACGCTTTATAGCGATCTCAACTAAAAGTTTACATTTACCGAAAGTAATAATGCGTCTTCATCACCGAATGCAATAAGTTCAGTAAAACAAATAGAACATACTCCACAGTGTATTAAGTTGTCAAATCAAATCACGCAGTAATATAACTACTCAGACTGACTCAAAGTACTTCAACGACCGAAGAGCATACAACAATACTATGCGGAAACAGTACTCAGACACACAATCCGTCACTTAACAGTCATCACAGTGAACTTCAGTGTAAGCAGACGATGCAGACAGAACAGGGATCAACATTAACAATACTCAGAACTTCACAATAGTGTAACAATACTCTAACAAATATCAAGGCGGACAATCTGACAATTCCAGGAAAAACATTTCTCTCGACCATTCTCTTTTCATTACTTTATATAGAATTACAAGATGCGCGTACCAACTTTTCGCGCGTAATTCAAGGAACTCCGTTACATCCGGCATACATTTGTCCTACTCCGGCGGTCGTCTAACACATTCCACAGAAGAGGACCATGGGATAATACTCTTTACTTCGATCTTCAATCAGTTTCTTCACTTCATATAATCTCCAAAATCATCAATCGGCCCAACCTGGAGGGAAGATCTACAAGGAAAATCCACAGGAGGGTACTCTTTACTTTAGTCTTCAATCACTTTCTTCACTTCATATAATCTTTGAAATCATCAACATGCTGAACCTAGAAAGAAGATCTACAAGGAAAATCCACGAGGGTACTCTTCATTTCAGGTCTTCAAACCTTTCTCTTCACTTCATATAATCCTCCAACATCAATACCTGGAGAGAAGATCCACAGAAAAGATCCATGAGGAGTAATGCTTCACTTCAGCCTTCAGATCTTTCAACTCTTTACTTCATATAATCTTCTTTGCAAATCATGAGAATCTTAGACCTAGAGGAAAGGTCCACAAGGAAGATCCACGGGGGGTAATGCTTCACTTCGGTCTTCATATCTTTCAATTCTTTACTTCATATAATCATATAATATCAATACCTGGAAAGAAGATCTGCAAGGAAAATCCATGAGGGGGTAATGCTTCACTTCGGGTCTTGAAACCTTTCTCTTCACTTCATATAATTCTCCAACATCAATACCTAGAGAGAGGATCCACAGAAAAGATCCACGAGGTATATAGCTTCTTCACTCTCGTTCTTCAAAGCTTTAACTTCAAATAATCAGGAACCACCTAGACTTGGAAAGAAGTTCCACAAGGAAGATCCATGGGGAATATAATTTTTCTTTACTTTAATCTCCAAAAACCTTTTCTTCACTTTGTATAATCCTCCAACATGAATACCTGGAGAGAAGATCCACAGAAAAGATCCACGAGTGGGGTAAAACATCGTTAGATAAATTTCAAAAAATCAATTAGCATATTCAAATAGTGCATGTATAAAAGACAAGTCCTCCATGAAAGTAGCACAGTATTTCATTTTTCTTGGGTGATTTCACATTAAAAAAACAATCAACCTTTACTTATATATGACAAGCAATTTCAATCACCCATTCATAAATGATTTGTTAGGCATTTAGAATTATGAGACTCAAGTTTAAGTGCATTCCAAAGGCAATTTCTGTTAGAGGAGCACTAGATTGTGCTCTCTGACTTCACTAGACAAGATTTCGGAAATACACTTATGATTACAATAACACCCACATAGGGGAAATAATACAAGAAGATATGGCCGATACAAGACGTCCCACAACACGGGACCAATAGGTATGGAAAACTGGACGAGAGATGATACAGGAGATGAACTGTATACAAGAAAGAACTCGACCGGATCTCGTACTACGAGATTACAAGAGGACAAGATAGGATGTCCAAGAACTAGAATAGAACAAGGAACAAGACAAGAACTGGAACTAGAACTGGAGAGTACTTACTTGGTGGTCACGACTCCTTGAGCTCCCAAGAACCAATCATTTTGGTGATAGTTGCTGGTGCAATGGAGATATTGCTCTATGACTTGATTCACCCATTCTGTTTGTCCATCAGTCTGTGGATGGTTTGCTGTAGATAGTTTAACTTGAACACCAAGGAACTTGCAAAGACTGTTCCAAAAGCTGGATATGAACTGTGGACCTCGATCTCTTACAATATCATCAGGCAATCCATGAAGCCTAAAGATGTATCTAAGAAAAAGTCAAGCAGTGGTTGCACCTATGATTGTCTTGGTAGTTAGAATGAAGTGTGACATCTTTGTAAATCTATCCACAATAACAAGAATCGCATCATACTTATCTGACTTTGGTAGATTTGTGATGAAATCCATAGATAATGAAGCCCATGGCTGCAAGAGAACAAGGATTACGACCACCACATGCTTGAGAGATGACTCTCCTCCCAACCAAATGCCTCTATATATAGCTCTCTCCAGGGGACTGCCTTCTTGGGCAGGTGGATACTAACCATCCAAGTGTCAGCCATGTAACTACATGTGCGCCAAGTGTCCCAGTTAACTCGAGTTAACTCAAGTGGATGCTTCTAGAAGGCTCTAGAGCTCTTTGGGCAAAATACTCTCCCCATGTTCCCCATGGGGATTGAACCCAAGACCTCCTCCTTCACATCCTTGAGACTTAACCACTAAGCTAAGTGGATCACTTGTTCACAAGAGCACAAGACCTCCTAGTAAGTCTAAACTCGAGATCTTTGGTCATCCGTGTGTATGACCAAACGGTGTCCGATTTCAGATGTGTCTGAACCGGCCAGATCCTTGGATCATAGACTTACTTTATTACATTCTTCCCCCCTTGGAAAATATTTTTGTCCTCGAAAATAGAGCTATATACATACTGTAGGCAACCCCCGAGCCTCATGTTCTAAAACTGGAAGAACATGGTCATGTTCTAGAACTGGAAGAACATGTCTCATCTCTGTGGTGGCATCCCTGCCCAAATGATTCTAAACACTATCTCGCTTTGCACTTTGATAAACTAGTCAAAGTACAAAATTGTGAATGAATAATAAGGGTGGATTTAAAAACATCCCTGGCCAATTCAAAGTTTCTAGATGTGCGATCTGGGCACAAACATGTGAATTGGGTGGATTCAAATTACTAGTCCATTTCTGGGCATGACTGGTGCATGGACTTAGTAATGAAGGTGAAATTCTTATCCCTAGCAAGATTTTAAGAATTCTTGATTCACTTGAATTTGTTTTTGGAGAACTTGAAGTTTGGTTGTCTCAAACATCTAACTTGGATGTTTATACAATGGTTTACTTTGATCCAATAGTTACTTGATTTTTCTACTAGAGGACTACTTTGTCCTAATGAGTTGAAAAAATCCTATATAAACTGTAAGAGAAAGTTACCATTTTCTTTGAGTCAACCATACTATAATTTACCCAATACAAATCCATAATGAAATTTGTCCAACTTAGGACACTTTTCTCAAAGACTTTAACTGAAAGTTCTTGGGAATTGTCAATCTGCTGAGCAATTCCTAACTTCTTTATTCTAGAGTATACTAGACTCTAGGAAATCATTTATGCTATAACTTGAAGCAAATTCAAATGAATAAGTCCACTTAGACTTTATCATCTTTTGAAGATTGAAAAGGTTCTTGTACATAACATCTATCTAGGATGTTCAAGTTAGTTATCTAATTCTAACCGGCTAACCCTGGTCTTTTGCAAAAAGAATCAGATACCATGTCTGAGCCTATTCCAAAAGATTTGGAAAGCGGAAAGAAATAGCTAAAATTATGTACAACCAATTCAAACTCAAAAACATCATCCAACCACAAAATACTAGTGTGGTAACCAACATCAGTGTGTCGACCCACTGAGGTTCTGTCGATGAGTTTAGTATTCAAATAATCCTTCACTTGAGACTAAGTTCAGGTCACATTCAATCTTTTGACTCCTTACTGAGAATGCAATTCTTGTGCATTTCTTTGAGTCAAAAGAGTGAATTTACCAAGTTATACTAGAAACTTGGTGCTTGACTTAGTCAATCAAATCCTTGGTTGAAAAGATCAACTCAAAATTAAAGTCCAACTTCTTTCATAAAATTATCAAATATTTCTGATCAATAACACTTAAGCTTGAAGTGTTCTAAGAAGATCTTAGAAGTTGCTTACTTCATATCTTCAGTTTCCTTGATCTTGAAGTCATCTTGAAGTATCTTGAGATCCTTCTTGAATTTAAACTCCTTTGAAGTTTTAATTCCCTTGAAGATCAAACCTAACTTCGAGATCCAAACAAGGACTAAAAGATAATCATCATCTCACGGTCCGATGTCCCATACCATCTTTCCTACATCAATCTGAGTATAAAATCTGGTGTCCCATACCACCCTATTTTATTCTCACATTGACGTGTGAGTGAATTTTATCCTAAAGTCTACAGCATCTCTTGATAGAGAACCGTCTAGCTTTAATTCTTGACAAGAATTTTGCAGTTTTAGGCACTATCTCTATCTTGATATTCTAGGTTTTAATCCCTCGACATGATCGTTACACGATCTTGTGCTTAACCTTGGGAACTTGAAAACCTTTAATAGAATATTTCCAATCCTTTTTGCTAGGGTTTTCAAATGAAAACCAATCAAAATTCCAAGTTCTTGAATTTCTGAAATTCAAGTTCAATTGGTTATTCTTGACCAATTTTGTAGCGACAAGAGCTTTTGACTTCTTGTCTTTAGATTCCTTTCTACTAATGCTTTTAGGTACCTATCCCGACCGGGGCTTTTAACAGGAATCTCTCTACTACTTAAGTCCAAGCATCTGCTCATGCTTTTGGATTTGTACCAAAATCCCTTTCAGGATAGGTAAACATTTATGTTTTACCTTCCACAGACTTAAGTACCGTTTGCACGGTTGCAGACTACATTCTTGGAATTACTTTACTTTGTTCAGACTTGGAACAGCTTACTTTTTCACAATTTTCCATTTAATAAATGGAACTTGAGTGAATAATTCCTAATGGAATTTTTACTGCCAATTCTTGGGCAATCTACAGGGTATTTCTAATCGCTCGTTCTTGGAAAATCATGGCCAAGCTTGATCAAGTCTGGTTGATACTTGCGATAAAAATAAAGACTTATTCTTTAACTTTTAAGATCTCTTAAACTATCTTAAGCTTCTTTGCTTACCTGCAGGATTTTTAGAGATCTTTTCCTTACTCAAGTCCAAGCATACACTAATGCCTCTTAGATTCCAAAGCTAAGAATCTTTGATATACCTTTGGGTTATATCACTATTTGGACTTAATTAACCAATACTGATGGTTTGGGAATTGCTAAGGAACTACTTACAGACTAAAAAGTATGAAGAATTTCATTCTCAATACTTGAAAGAATGCCATTCTTCAAAGACTTGAGATTCCTTTTAGGGAATCAAATATCTTGAACAAATGATTCATCTTGGAATCTTTTGCAATGTTGGAAGGATATTTGAAAGAATATCCAGAAGGTTTACTGATTCAACTGTATTCATTTCTTGAGTATCAAACTAGAGACTAAATATCATCTTTTGGATATGGTTTCCCATGCCACTATGAAAGTTTAAGTTGAGCTTTTATTTATGTGATATCGACTTCTATTCTTGAGTTTGATACCAGATTCATTATTATTGGTCAATCTTCAGATGTTACTAGAGTCCTTTAAACATATTTCACTAATCAAATTTATGTTTAAAGTCCAAGCATCTATTGATGATTGATCCAATAGTAATGCAACTATGAACACTTTGAACTTTATAACTTGTTTAGGAGAAGTTCATGGATTTAAGATCCATTTCTTGGAACTTTTCTATTCCTAAATGAAAAATTCACACTTGCTTCAAGTCTTTAAGAACTTATATTATTTCCTAAAGACTGCTTAGCTAGTTGCATCATTTACCAGAGAGGCAACTATAGAACCTAACATCCTTTTATTGACGTCAAGGATCAATTGATGTTGAGGTTTAACCTTTGATTTCCATCACCCTTTGGGATGAAATCAAATAAAAATTTATAAAAGCTTGGTACCTTTATATCTTGGCAAAACATTTATATCCTAAAGAGGTTTTGCCTTCATCATTCTTTGGACCTATCATATAATATGAATTTATGTGTATTTTGGGAAGAGTTCATGAATCAATTAAGATCCTCTACTTGGAACATCTACCTTCCCAAAAATAAATTCATCTTGAACATGGTAGGAGAATGATCTCACATGAAATAGAAGGCCCAAAAATAAATTCATCTTGAACATGGTAGGAGAATGATCTCACATGAAATAGAAGGCTTGACTATTTCATATCTCAATTCCAAAAAGTTACTTACCGAGGTTTCATCATGAGATACAAATCTTGAAACCACCAAAAAACTTCTTAAAACTTTCGAAATCTTCTAAATAGAAGAGTGCTCATAAAACTTGGAAATATAGTTGACGTTCTCATCCAACCTTGGGATGCTTGAGAAGTTACATAAAATGTATAACTAATCAACTAAAGCTTATCAGTATGACTTTCTAAGTACATCCGGGACTTAGAGTCATCATACATCACAAAAGAGTTTGCAGTAATTAAATTTTCTTGGTCATCAAGAAAATTTATTACTTAACTTTCTCTTAGTACTTACTTATACCTATCGAGACATCTAACATACTTAATTGTCATTAAGTATTTATCTTTGATAGCAGAGTATTGACTTGGGAAGAAATCGACTAATTACTTGTTGCAAACTAGAACTAGTATGTCTTTGCAACTAACTAGTCCTTGGTCTTCCCTAATGTCAAACTGCGAGCTTTATAAAGTAAGCTAAATACTAAGAGAGTACATTCTCATATCTACTTGCAAACAACATTCCATTCTATCATGCAAATGCATGTATCTACATGCAAAAGCATATGCTCACATGCGTATGCATGCATGTTCTTTGCATGCCCAAAATAATACAACAATCATGCATGAGCTTGATGCATGATTTTTTCCTTGTACTAAGAATGTATATCATGCAATCCTGATGCATGTATATCCTTTCCTTTGTCCTTATGCACTATGATATAAAAACATACCCTTGAGGTGCAATAGAAAACTTACTCAATGGAAAGGAAATATGTATTTAAACTACC
Source organism: Ceratopteris richardii (assembly GCA_020310875.1). NCBI lineage: Eukaryota > Viridiplantae > Streptophyta > Polypodiopsida > Polypodiales > Pteridaceae > Ceratopteris > Ceratopteris richardii. Next base: position 96,444,483 of record CM035441.1, on the reverse strand, counting down.
AAAATACATTCTTTGATGCACAAGGATCTTTTTGAAATCAAGTCTTTCCTTAATGCAAACTAATGCTTGGAATGAGAAATGGATTAATTCATTATTCTAATCTAGACTTAATCAATTGAAATCTTGGCTATTTCAATGTGCATCTAGGATTAAGTGTAGAATAATGAAAACAAGATAAATCAAGCATTAAGGCCAAGCAAAAACTGGAAAATACTTAGCTTTGATCATAGCTTCGTCCATCCCTTGATCCTTGCCAGGAGCTATTCACTAAAGACTTTGGTCCGAATTCAAAGTTGATTTGACTTTGATCACCAAAGGCCTCCGGATCTTCACTCCATAGCTCCACTTCCTTCACACTTTGCTCAAAAACTTTAACTTTCTTTATTGCTTGCTTCTTTGGCTAAGGAAGAGTCCTAAGACTCAATAGAGCTCGGGTTCCGGGCTACAACAGTTGGTTTTTTGTTGTAAGAAGTTATGGATTTTTTCCCTCCTAGAGGTCACCGATTCAAGTCCCGTGCCTTAAAGCACTTCTACTGCGCCACGTTCAGAACAGAATCTTTGCCTTCTTCAATTACAACACAGCAACCGATTTGGCCTCGTGGATAAGAGGAGAGCCTCCTCTTTGGGAGGTAATGGGATCGAATCCCTGCGTCGACCTTCTGAATTATCTTCTTTTTTTTTTTTGCTCCTCTGCAACTCCTTCCATAGCAGCAAACTCGAAATTAGAGCTGCTTCCGTGGACAGAGAAGTCCTGAAGGCCGCTGACCTTTGTGGACAGATGACAAGTCTCCTATGTGGGAGGTTCAGGGGTCAAATCCCGAACGGTGCTGCTGTATTCCTTCTTTTAGCTCCTGGCTGAGATCTTCTTCAGCGCGCACTACCGATAATACGGTCTGCTGCGATCATCCTTCACGCGAACGCCCGTGGCGATGTGGATAGACCAACACTCCTTATTGAAGTCTTCTATAGCGACAACCTGTCAATAAGAGATCCGCAGAAAGGAAGTCACGACCAGCTGACAATCTTCGTGGATAGAAGAACGCCCTCTTGAACGAGGGACCAGGGTTCGAATCCGTCATTCCGCATAGCAGAGATGACCTTACCCTTTTGCTATGCTTTTCCTAAGCTAAGGCAGCACACGACCAACTCTGCACTCTTCTCAAGGCAGCCACGAGCAACCTTCTTCGTCGTAGAAGATCTTATGCACACGCAAGATGAAAAGAGCAAATTGATGAGGGTGAGAGCTATGGAGAAGGCTCTGATACCAATGCAAGAGAACAAGGATTACGACCACCACATGCTTGAGAGATGACTCTCCTCCCAACCAAATGCCTCTATATATAGCTCTCTCCAGGGGACTGCCTTCTTGGGCAGGTGGATACTAACCATCCAAGTGTCAGCCATGTAACTACATGTGCGCCAAGTGTCCCAGTTAACTCGAGTTAACTCAAGTGGATGCTTCTAGAAGGCTCTAGAGCTCTTTGGGCAAAATACTCTCCCCATGTTCCCCATGGGGATTGAACCCAAGACCTCCTCCTTCACATCCTTGAGACTTAACCACTAAGCTAAGTGGATCACTTGTTCACAAGAGCACAAGACCTCCTAGTAAGTCTAAACTCGAGATCTTTGGTCATCCGTGTGTATGACCAAACGGTGTCCGATTTCAGATCTGTCTGAACCGGCCAGATCCTTGGATCATAGACTTACTTTATTACAATGGCCTTTTTGGAATAGGTAAAGGTTGCAAGAGGCCATGAGGTTTATGTCGGGGTACCTTAGATCTATTGCAAGTGTCATAGGTTTGGATATATTCTTTGACTTCCTTCCACATTTGAGGCCACCAAAAATCCCTTGATATGAGTTCTATTGTTTTATTCACTCCAAAATGTCCTTCTGCAAGGTTGTCATGACGTTGTTGAAGTACTTGGATCTTGGGCTTTCCTAGAGGGACATACAATAGGTTCTTATAGAGTAGTAATCCATCCTTTTTGTGAAATTTGTTTACCTCTTGGACTTTTCCTTCTTGAGCTTTCTGCTTAATATTACAAAATAGTTCGTCTTATGGTAGATTCACGGATCAAACGATTCAAGGCTGAATCTTCATGATGGCTTGAAGAGATAGCTGCTAACTATAGATGCTCAAGCTTGAGTAATACACTCTCTTGTTGATCAAAGGCTTCTTCACTCTTCTTTGGTGCAAGGTAAGATCTTCTAGACAAGGCATATGACTGACATTGTTGACGTCCTGGACAGTATGTGATGACAAAATCGAATCTGGATATAAAGTCGCTCCACCGAGATTGTCTTCTATTGAGAATGCGGGTGTTCATAAAATACTCTAGGTTCTTGTGATCTGTATACACCATAACTTTATGAGCTGCTCTTTCTAGATGGTGACGCCAGGTATCAAATGCGTCCACTATGGTAAGAAGTTCTTTATCATGAATTTCATAATTAATTTCTAGAGGGGAAAATTTCCTTGAATGATATGCAACTGGATATAGGTGTCCATCATCTCCATATTGGGAAAGAATGGCCCCTAGGGCAAAGTCTGATGCATTTGTTTCGAGGAAGAAGCGCTTACTGGAATCAGGATGAACTAGAATTGGAGCAGTAGTGAATGCTAATTTCAAGGTCTGAAAGGCTTTCTCTGCTTCTTCGGTCCATGAGAATTTGGAGTTCCCTGTAAGCTTGGTAAGAGGTGTCACTATCTTGGAGTAATCTCTGATGAATATCCTGTAGAAGTTAGCAAACCCTAGAAAACACTGTATATCTCGAACACATGAAGGTGGTTTCCAATCAAGGATTGTCTCAATCTCCTTAGGGTCCATAAAAATTCCTTTATCTGATACAATGTACCCTAAAAATTCCACTTTTGTCTTATGGAAAGAGCACTTCTCCAACTTTGCATATAATCCTTTTTCTCTTAGTTTCTCTAGGACTATCTTTACATGATGTTCATGATCCTCCAAATTTTTGGAGAATATCAAGATATTGTCAAGATATATTACAACAAAATCATCTAAATATTCTCGAAAGATATCATTCATCATATGTTGGAAGACAGTTGGAGCATTTGTGAGACCGAATGGCATAACTACATATTCAAAATGGCCATACCTTGTTCGAAATGCTGTCTTCCATTCGTCTCCTTCTCTGATCCTGACAAGGTTGTAAGCTCCTCGAAGGTCAATCTTCGTGAAGAATTTTTCTTTTCCAAGGTGTTCCAAGAGCTCTAATATGAGTGGTAGAGGGTATCTGTTCTTGATAGTGACTTTATTCAATCCATGATAGTCTACACACATCCAGAGATTCCTATCCTTCTTCTTTACAAACAAAATAGGAGCTCCTGTAGGAGACTTTGAGTGCTTGATAAATCCCTTTGCTATATTCTCATCAATGTTCTTGCGTAGTTTTGTAAGTTCCTCTAGGGATAGTCTATAGATTGGTCCAAAGGAAGGTTGTGCTCCCTCTTCAAGTTCTATGGCACAATCATAAGGTCTATGCTCTGGAAGGATATCTGCATTCTTCTTTCCAAAAACATCTTCAAAGCCTTTGTACTGATTGGGTAGCTACACTGGATCATCTTTCTTGGATTCTTGAGCTGGTATGGCATAGATCATATATGTAGGTTCCTTCCTTATTGCATGTATGAAGGCTTTGGCTCCGACATATGTTGGGTTCTTCTGGATATGTCGACGGGTGATTTTATTCTTTTCGCAATTAATGTTTGGATTATGCTTCTTTAACCAAGGCATTCCAATGATAACTAGATGTACTGGGCTCGATATTACATTGAAACATATGTGGGATTCATGGTCACCAAGGTGTACTCTTAATGGTGTGGTTTCCATGGTTATATTCCCAGATGCTAGAGGTCGTCCATCTACTACTTCAACTACTACTGGTTTGTTCTTTCGAAGTACAGGAATTCCATGTTTCTTAACCAATCCTTGATCGATGAAACATGATGAGGCTCCTAAATCTAGTAGGGCTGTAAGGGAAAGGGTCTTCTTGGGCATGATTAACTTGACAAGTGCAAGACATGTTTATATGGGTGTAGCTGGAATTCTAAGACCCGTTCTTATATCATGGTCCAGCTGCACGGTCTCTTTTACAACTCGACTTCCTCGTTTCCCTACTCTACAAGGATGATTGCGACTCTGGAGTTTGTTCTCTTATTCGGACAATTAATTGCAATATGTCCATGGTTTCCACAATAGAGAGATAACTTATTAACTCTCCTTCTCTGTTTCTCTTTTGGCGTTAGAGGCTGAAACCTAGTTACATCTATTTGCATAGGTTCAGGCATAGACTCATCTTTAGGAGTGGGTTGGAAGGGTTTCCATTGGTGAGGTCTTCCTTCTATTTGTTTTTCTTGTTTCCTTTCAAAAAGTCGGTTATCACAATGAATATCTTGCATGATATATTCATTCAATGTTTTAACCTCCGGCATCGTGAGCAAAAGGTCCTTCACATCATCTCTCCAACCCCATCTAAATTGGCATCTGAAATAATCATCAAGTTGACCAACTGACATCAAACTACATGATAACTGAGGTACATGGTGTACATTATGCATAGTAAATTTTGAACCATCAATGAACTGCACAACCACATCTCCAATCCCCACAACGTTGTCGGGTCGTGAGAGATGCTCGGATGGTGGATCAAGTCATCCGCCTAAATCGTTCGGCACACGCGGGGTGTCTGTAGCAAACTCAGGCTTATGAAAGTAAGGGTTCTAATGACAAAACAATTTAAATTACCTATGTCTATGACTGAAACTAAGGTCTTTAAATAGTTTAAATAGCTATGGACCGTAAGGACGGGCAGCCTCGTACCTAGCAACAGCTTCCTGATATGAGATTAAAACTAGTGACTCTTCTGTTACGCGTTCCATCATGGTTTCTTCTACTAAACTATCAGGTAAGCTAGAGGTTTCTGGTCTGTCTAGAGTTGGCGGAACATTTTCTATATTCTCAATAGTATTGTGCTCAGACTCGTGAACTAATTTAGAAGTCATCAAAGAAAGTAATGGGAAACATTATTGTTGCAAAACTGCTTGAATAAATTAATTGATAAGCTAATGGTTCAAATCAATAATTCTAATACAAATGGACGGTCTAAACAAAGGGATAAATGTCTAGTCAATTGGATAGTTGACTAAATGGGAAATAAGATTTAAATGGATCTTTAGGCTGCCGCTTCACTTCAATTGTCTTCACTTCACTTTAATTGATTGTAACCTTCAATGTTTCTGCAAAAAACATTAGGAATATTAGTAATCTAACAAGAAATTAATGAGAAACATAAAAGACATTCTTCTCATACATTTTTCATACACATGCATATGTTCATGCATACATTAAAGTATTCACATACACTCTAATGCATACATTCCTCATGCATACTAATGTATTTTATATACATGCTTTCAAATGCTAATATCTGCTAATGCACATGTTAACACATAATCTTTTACATACTAATATACTTTCATAAATATGGTAACACACATTTATACATGCATGCTAACACATTAATCATTCAAACACATGCATTCATACACATGCTTATGCATACTAACATACATGCATGCTTATGCATATTAATCATGCATACACATACATATTCATGCTAATGTATATAACACTTAGTAACTCATATGCTAAAAAACTCTAATTAAACTTTTGGAAGTAAGTATTTAGAATACCAATTTCTTAAATATCTTAATAAAAGTACTTATATTTAATTGAAATAATGTAGTAATATAACTAAATAGATATAATTAATTAAACAATGTAATATTAACTAATTAATTAATATAATTATATTTAATTTAGATTAATGTTAATATAAATCGTTTTCTCTCTCTCTCTCTCTCTCTCTCTCTCTCTCTCTCTCTCTCTCTCTTTCCTTCTCTCTCCTCTCTCTCTCTCTCTCTCTCTCTCTCTCTCTCTCTCTCTCTCTCTCTCTCTCTCTCTCTCTCTCTCTCTTCCGTTCTCTCTCTCTCTCTTCCGTTCTCTCTCTCTCTCTCTCTTTCCTTCTCTCTCTCTCTCTCTCTCTCTCTCTCTCTCTCTCTCTCTCTCTCTCTCTCTCTCTCTCTCTTTCCTTCTCTCTCCTCTCTCTCTCTCCTTCTCTGTCTGCGCGCTGCTGCGCTGAGAGAGGAGGGGAGGGAGAGTCTCTCTCTCTCTCTCTCTCTCTCTCTCTCTTTCCTCTCTCTTTCTGCCTACCTCTCTCTCTCTCTCTCTCCCTCTCTCTCTCTCTCTCTCTCTCTCTCTCTCTCTCTCTCTCTCTCTCTCTCTCTCTCTCTCTCTCTCTCTCTCTCTCTCTCTCTCTCTCTCTCTCTCTCTCTGCGCGCTGCTGCGCGCAGCGCTAGGGAGGGAGGGAGAGACTTTCACTCTCTCTCTCTCTCTACTCTCTCTCTCTCTCTCTCTCTCCTTCTCTGTGCGCGCTGTCGCGCTGCAGCAGAGGAGGGGAGGGAGAGATTCTCTCACACACATACATCACACATACACACATACACACACACGTCACATACACACATACACACATCACACATACACATCACATACACACACATATACACACACTTCACACATCACACATATATCACATACACACACTTCACACACACACATACATCACATACACACACACGTCACATACACACACTTCACACACACACATACATCACATCACATAACACATACATCACATCACATACACATATATACTTCACACACACATACATACACAGATCACATCACATAACACATACACGCACATACACATAACACATTCACACATAACACAAACACGCACATACACATAACACATTCACACATAACACATACACGCACATACACATAACACATTCACACATAACACATACACGCACATACACATAACACATTCACACATAACACATACACGCACATACACACACACTACTGCAGGGACTCAGACCAAGCCACGGAATAGGCATGGTCATGCTTTCGGCCGGACAATCATTCATGCAGCAGCATGGGGCATATCAAGATCATCGTACACAGCAGGACATGACGGCTCAATATCCCGAGCACGAGGAGGGTCTAATGAGAAAGAAGGAAAAACAGAAGAAAGTAAAGAGCAGGAGACAGTACCTGCAAAAAACATTAGGAGAAACTTGAGCTCAACACACATTTAAATACATACACAAGTCCTTCCTAATCCACTCTTTTGGTTTTAACTTTTAATCTACAACCACACTTTAATCTCCTTACTTTCACCACACTTTAAATTGACTTTATTTACACAACTCACTTACTCCATTCTTTTAACCTTTTTCATATACACCATTCATTTAAAGTTTCTCTTTAACTTCCTTTAATTGCATCATTTATTTCAACCACTCTTTCAATCACTTTAGTTACACATCTTCTATAAACCATTCTTTTTCCTAGTACTCATATAGACCACTAGTTATTTATCCATTTAATTTACCATTTTTAATTTAATTAGCCTATATTTCTTATTTTAAATAAATCATTTAATTCAATCTTAGTTTAAAGGTTTAATTAATTAGAACCTTAGTATTTAAAAGTATACACACTATTGAATTAACAAATTAAACCATAAATTAAATTTGTAGGTTAACCAATGTTAAATTATAGATTAATTTCATTAAACATTAATTGTTTCAACCCTTCAAACTAAGGCTAATCTTCATTCTTGCACACTAAACCCCTTAAAACCCTTTTGGAATCCTACCATTAGCTCATTAACATTTAAATAAACCCTATCATTAACCCTTTGGAACATAAATAAACTCTAACATGAACCTATTAGAACCTTTTGAGACCCTTCAAATGAACCCTATTGTCATAAATCATATGAACTAGAGCAATATACCCATGTTTCTAGCATGTATAAATATAAATACTCATTAATTAAGTACTTAGGGTAAACCCTAATATGAACATATGTCCTGCTTCATCCTTCATACCTGATAACATTTCCAATTAGCACAACTGATCAACAGTGATATAAAAGAGGTTTAGAATTCACCAATAAATATTTTAATTTTTCGGGCCATCAATTGGAAGATGCAAATCTTCCCGACATCCACCGCCACCAAACCTGCACATCGTCCAGATGGGCCAACTTGCAGATTAAGGGAAGCAGCATTTTCAATGATTATCCTGAAATTAAATCATAGAACAACATCAATTCGTTTTTTAAATATATTTAATCTTATCAAATTTTAAATCTTTTCAACATGCACATGAAGTTTATTTCAATTACATCTGGCAATGAAAACATATTAAAGTATAAAGGTAAACTATTAACCTTTTCAGTCAACAAACATTAGTTTATATTTTATCCATTTATAAACTATGTAAAGATTAGTATAAAACAGAATTCATTTTCATTCATTCAAATGCAGGTTTCGTTATATATATGCATTCACATATGAGCAATCAAGCATGCCAAAGAAATCTACTAAATCTACTTGGACAGACAGCCACGTTGTATGCCCAATTTTAATCACTAGATGTGTTTTTCACAACTAGTTTCTTCATATAAATATGATGTAAACTTCATATCGATAATAAATGTAAATACCTTTTTGGGGTGGAAGAAGGTATAACTTTCATGTCAATTTTTTTTTTTTCGCTACTTTTTTGTTTTAAAGGGGAAGGCTTAACCCCTTAATCCGAGCTAAGGATCTAGCTGCATGGACAAGAAAGATCTAGGTTTTCACAGACATGTATCATGCAACAATATGCTCCTACATATATACAACTACTTTCGTTATCTAAATGAACTACAAATCCTTCTATTTTTTTAACTATCTCACTTAATCTATAAATGTAAAATATAAATTATGTCTATTTTCCTAATATGGTTAAATAGAGTCCTTTATAAATTAATATTCTTCATTCCAGATTTTATCAATTAGTTTTATATGAATGCAAATAAAATACGTAAAACAAATTTTTAAGACAAAGAAAAATACGACCTAAAATCAATTTTATCTTCAATCTGCTTCATCTTCAATCTGCTCTCTTTAAATTTATAAGAACTTTTGGCATAACATCTTCAATTGCTTTGATCAATGCATCTTCAGAACCTGTAATCACTTATAAAATAGAAGCTACAAAACAAGTAATCTTCATTATCATTTATCTTGCAAATATAAATTCATATATTCTATCAGATTCATCTTCATCATGTCACAAATTTCATCATAAGAAATTCATAGTGGTTATAATTATCATAAATAATGCATTCTTAATTTTTTTAAATAGGTTTTTCAACCTATGAAACAAAGTTCATAAAATTTAGGAAAAATCAAAATGTTCAAAGTTTTTAACTTGTATCTTTATAAATGAGCATCATTTTTTTTTTTTTTTGATACCAATGAAAAATTCATATCTGGATTATAAAAGTTCCTCTTACTCATCATATGGTATATCAATAAAATCCTCCTCATATTGTAACATTTTTTTTTTTTCATGTTCTTCATATTTATCATGATCATATTTATATCATATATATTTCTTTCTTTTAAAAGTATAACATCATAATTGTTGTAAACAAAGATCATTTTGTGCAAAATATTCATCATAATAAAATTCTTCATAATTGTTCTTCATAATAGATTTCTTCTTATTTGTCAAAGAAAAAAAATCATAAATTTATCATAAGTTTAGGAAATGACAAGCATATTGATCAAAATCATTTGCAAGCATAATTACAAACATGTTTTTGTTTAATTTGAAACAAACTTTGTGTTTTCATATTTTAGAATTCTTTTGATTAAACAAATCGTAATGTAAACTTAATCATAAATTTGTAATTAGCTTTTCAAACATTAAAACTAAACAATTTAGGTATATGTTTCTCAATTTTTAGGAAAACAGCATATATGCAGCAAGCAAAATCAAAATTTGAAATGTTTTATCTTCAATAAACAATTCCATCACAATAAAACTATTCACTTAAATTCTTCTCCTTTTTCTTAACTTTAGATGCGTTTTTGGTATTTTTTTCAATCTTCCATATAGCTTCTTGTATCCATTTTCCCATATTCTTATCATGTTCTAATTGAATTTGAAGATTTTCATCTTCAGATGTTTGTACTATTCTTTCATCATTTTTATTTTTGTCACATTTATTGTCATTTTCTATGACTTTAGGTTCCGTTTTAACCGCATATATATCTTTATTTCCATCAATTGATTGTTCATTTTCATCATCTTTTATCCTTACATCTTCTTCTTTCTTAATCTTATTCCATGTATCTTGATCCTTAAATGTAGTTTGAATATCCATGTTACTCATAGATTTAGGTGTAAGAAGGTTTTGATCATTGTCCAAGCATTTACTTTTAGTCACAACCTTGTTCATAGAATGTAATTGACATACATTACTTTTCTCATTATGACTCTTCGGTTTCCATTGTTTTTGAAGTTTGGTTTTAGGACTCAATTTTGTTTGATCAAAATAGTCTATCATCCCTCCTCGACCTAAGTTTAATTTCAAAGGTAGTTGTGTTTGATAATCACAAATCTTCAGGTTATGTGAAATGACTAAGTGATTTTGACATGCATTACTATAAGCAACACAATCCTCGTACCTATGACCTAGTTGGTCACACCAAAAGCATCTTAAGGGATATACTTTCCTATTCATAGCCCTAAAGGTGGATTTCCTAAACTCATTCATATGGGTTTCATTAGGCAACTTTGGAGATAAACTTTGCATTTCATGTTCATTACACTTGCATTTAGGGTGTTCATTAACTTGTTTGGTCAAATCATCTATTTGAATCTTTAAAGTTTTAACAACTTGTTGTAAAATTCCACACATCACACTATTTGAATTTGAAAATTCACTTAACTTGTCAATTAACAGAAATACTTCTTTAAATTTTGCTTGATTTGACGAGTTTAGCTTATCCTCTAAATCTTTGACTTGCACTTCAAGTCCCAAATTTGCATTCTTAATTGAACCCTCCATAGTAGAGTTCTTTTCATGTGTGTTTAAATGAACTGATTTCTTTTTACCCATTGAGATTAGAGAAACAAGAAGTCTTAGAGGATAGGTCAATACCTGCAATCTGAATCGAAGAAGAGGCTCAAAAAGTGACTGTGTGAAAATTTATACAATTTTAAATAGGATCAAAATCTAATACATCAATTGCTAATAGATGATTGTGCAAACGTTCCTCCTTCTAATGTCGATGAGAGGGGTGGCGAGATGAGGGTAGCTACTTGCCACTCTTCGTGGAGGCGCTCAGTTCCCTAGGGAACAACCCTCAACACCTAGAAAAGTGCAAGGTTCCAACGACACAGCCACAGCTCCCACGGATGAAGAAGCTTCTGCAATTCAACTTGTCGATGTATGCATATGCAAGCAAAATTTAAAATTTATACCTGAGCTGCATCGCCGTTTGTTCACGTCGGGTTCACCAATGTCGGGTCGTGAGAGATGCTCGGATGGTGGATCAAGTCATCCGCCTAAATCGTTCGGCACACGCGGGGTGTCTGTAGCAAACTCAGGCTTATGAAAGTAAGGGTTCTAATGACAAAACAATTTAAATTACCTATTTCTATGACTGAAACTAAGGTCTTTAAATAGTTTAAATAGCTATGGACCGTAAGGACGGGCAGCCTCGTACCTAGCAACAGCTTCCTGATATGAGATTAAAACTAGTGACTCTTCTGTTACGCGTTCCATCATGGTTTCTTCTACTAAACTATCAGGTAAGCTAGAGGTTTCTGGTCTGTCTAGAGTTGGCGGAACATTTTCTATATTTTCAATAGTACTGTGCTCAGACTTGTGAACTAATTTAGAAGTCATCAAAGAAAGTAATGGGAAACAATATTGTTGCAAAACTGCTTGAATAAATTAATTGATAAGCTAATGGTTCAAATCAATAATTCTAATACAAATGGACGGTCTAAACAAAGGGATAAATGTCTAGTCAATTGGATAGTTGACTAAATGGGAAATAAGATTTAAATGGATCTTTAGGTTGCCGCTTCACTTCAATTGTCTTCACTTCACTTTAATTGATTGTAATCTTCAATGTTTCTGCAAAAAACATTAGGAATATTAGTAATCTAACAAGAAATTAATGAGAAACATAAAAGACATTCTTCTCATACATTTTTCATACACATGCATATGTTCATGCATACATTAAAGTATTCACATACACTCTAATGCATACATTCCTCATGCATACTAATGTATTTTATATACATGCTTTCAAATGCTAATATCTGCTAATGCACATGTTAACACATAATCTTTTACATACTAATATACTTTCATAAATATGGTAACACACATTTATACATGCATGCTAACACATTAATCATTCAAACACATGCATTCATACACATGCTTATGCATACTAACATACATGCATGCTTATGCATATTAATCATGCAAACACATACATATTCATGCTAATGTATATAACACTTAGTAACTCATATGCTAAAAAACTCTAATTAAACTTTTGGAAGTAAGTATTTAGAATACCAATTTCTTAAATATCTTAATAAAAGTACTTATATTTAATTGAAATAATGTAGTAATATAACTAAATAGATATAATTAATTAAACAATGTAATATTAACTAATTAATTAATATAATTATATTTAATTTAGATTAATGTTAATATAAATCGTTTTCTCTCTCTCTCTCTCTCTCTCTCTCTCTCTCTTTCCTTCTCTCTCTCTCTCTCTCTCTCTCTCTCTCTCTCTCTCTCTCTCTCTCTCTCTCTCTCTCTCTCTTCCGTTCTCTCTCTCTCTCTCTCTCTCTCTCTCTCTCTCTCTCTCTCTCCCTCTCTCTCTCTCTCTCTCTCTCTCTCTCTCTCTTTCCTTCTCTCTCTCTCTCTCTCTCTCTTTCTCTCTCTCTCTCTCTCTCTCTCTCTCTCTCTCTCTTTCCTTCTCTCTCCTCTCTCTCTCTCTCCTTCTCTGTCTGCGCGCTGCCGTGCTGACAGAGGAGGGGAGGGAGAGTCTCTCTCTCTCTCTCTCTCTCTCTCTCTCTCTCTCTCTCTCTCTCTCTCTCTCTCTCTCTCTCTCTCCCTCCTTCTCTGTCTGCGCGCTGCCGCGCTCAGACAGAGGAGGGGAGGGAGAGTCTCTCTCTCTCTCTCTCTCTCTCTCTCTCTCTCTCTCTCTCTCTCTCTCTCTCTTTCTCTCTCTCTTTCTGCCTACCTCTCTCTCTCTCTCTCTCTCTCTCTCTCTCCCTCTCTCTCTCTCTCTCTCTCTCTCTCTCTCTCTCTCTCTCTCTCTCTCTCTCTCTCTCTCTCTCTCTCTGCGCGCTGCTGCGCGCAGCGCCAGGGAGGGAGGGAGAGACTTTCACTCTCTCTCTCTCTCTACTCTCTCTCTCTCTCTCTCCTTCTCTGTGCGCGCTGTCGCGCTGCAGCAGAGGAGGGGAGGGAGAGATTCTCTCACACACATACATCACACATACACACATACACACACACGTCACATACACACATACACACATCACACATACACATCACATACACACACATATACACACACTTCACACATCACACATATATCACATACACACACTTCACACACACACATACATCACATACACACACACGTCACATACACACACTTCACACACACACATACATCACATCACATAACACATACATCACATCACATACACATATATACTTCACACACACATACATACACACATCACATCACATAACACATACACGCACATACACATAACACATTCACACATAACACAAACACGCACATACACATAACACATTCACACATAACACATACACGCACATACACATAACACATTCACACATAACACATACACGCACATACACATAACACATTCACACATAACACATACACGCACATACACACACACTACTGCAGGGACTCAGACCAAGCCACGGAATAGGCATGGTCATGCTTTCGGCCGGACAATCATTCATGCAGCAGCATGGGGCATATCAAGATCATCGTACACAGCAGGACATGACGGCTCAATATCCCGAGCACGAGGAGGGTCTAATGAGAAAGAAGGAAAAACAGAAGAAAGTAAAGAGAAGGAGACAGTACCTGCAAAAAACATTAGGAGAAACTTGAGCTCAACACACATTTGAATACATACACAAGTCCTTCCTAATCCACTCTTTTGGTTTTAACTTTTAATCTACAACCACACTTTAATCTCCTTACTTTCACCACACTTTAAATTGACTTTATTTACACAACTCACTTACTCCATTCTTTTAACCTTTTTCATATACACCATTCATTTAAAGTTTCTCTTTAACTTCCTTTAATTGCATCATTTATTTCAACCACTCTTTCAATCACTTTAGTTACACATCTTCTATAAACCATTCTTTTTCCTAGTACTCATATAGACCACTAGTTATTTATCCATTTAATTTACCATTTTTAATTTAATTAGCCTATATTTCTTATTTTAAATAAATCATTTAATTCAATCTTAGTTTAAAGGTTTAATTAATTAGAACCTTAGTATTTAAAAGTATACACACTATTGAATTAACAAATTAAACCATAAATTAAATTTGTAGGTTAACCAATGTTAAATTATAGATTAATTTCATTAAACATTAATTGTTTCAACCCTTCAAACTAAGGCTAATCTTCATTCTTGCACACTAAACCCCTTAAAACCCTTTTGGAATCCTACCATTAGCTCATTAACATTTAAATAAACCCTATCATTAACCCTTTGGAACATAAATAAACTCTAACATGAACCTATTAGAACCTTTTGAGACCCTTCAAATGAACCCTATTGTCATAAATCATATGAACTAGAGCAATATACCCATGTTTCTAGCATGTATAAATATAAATACTCATTAATTAAGTACTTAGGGTAAACCCTAATATGAACATATGTCCTGCTTCATCCTTCATACCTGATAACATTTCCAATTAGCACAACTGATCAACAGTGATATAAAAGAGGTTTAGAATTCACCAATAAATATTTTAATTTTTCGGGCCATCAATTGGAAGATGCAAATCTTCCCGACAACGTCACACTGGTAAGAGTCACCAAGTCTCATGGTACCAAGAGACTGTGTTGCATAATTAGAGAACCATTCTTTGTGTGTTGTCACATGGAATGAAGCACCAAAATCTAGCAGCCATGTGTGGGAAAGAGAATCATCCATAAGAGCCTCAATCGACACAGTACTATCAAGTTTCAACACATTAGCATCATTAGAAATAGCATTAATTTCTTCGATCTTTATAGACGAAGTAGATGGTGCAGGTAACTGTTTAACATGCCCATCAACATTCTGTCCTTTACCTTTAGCATTCTTTAATGCATAACAATCTTTCTTCATATGTCCTTTCTTATGAAAATAATGGCATTCCATATCCGTCTTCCTTGATTTACTTCTACTCTTATTCTGTTGACCATTCTTTTCCTTGTTCTTGCTCCTACCACATTGCTGATTCTTTCGTTGGTAAGAATCACGAACATTATATGCATCTCCACTCTGAGTGCCAACCATAGATTTTCTATGAATCTCCTCACTCAAGAGTGCTCCACATATCTCATCATCGACGAGTTTACCACCAAGTGCACTATTGCTAATAGCTGTGCAAAATGTATCCCATGATGATGGCAGGGTGCATAATAGCAATACTGCTTTCATTTCATTATCCATATCCATTTTGTGAGCCTATAACTGGGAGAATATAGCATCAAACTCATTTAGATGAGCAACAACACTATCTATGCCCTTCATGCGAAGGTCATATAATTTTCTCATGAGATACACTTTATTTGATGCCATCTCTTTTTCATATGTATTGCATAACTTCTTCCAAAGCTCCTCTGCACTTTCATGGTCTAATACTATAAAGTAAACATTATCTGCCAGGTGCAAGTGAATGGTAGCCCTTGCCATTTCATCTAACTCATCCCAATCATCTTCATCCATGTCAGCAGGCTTCTTTGGAATCCCATTTACTGGCTTCCATTGCCTCCTTTGAATCAGCACATCTTTAATCTGATTGTTCCATAGAGCAAAGTTTGTGCCATCAAATTTTTGGATCTCAAAATGGTCTTTGCCCTGCAAGTTATAACTCCTCCTCAAAACATTGGCACTAGACCCTGATCCACCATATGTGCCTGAGACCTTTGATGCCATGATGGTAGAGAACTAGATAAAATGATAATGGATCTAGAAGAGTCAAATATCAACGAATAAGTGTATCAAGGAGTAAATCGACCACTGTATAGTTGGCTAAACCAAAAATCTAGAAAAATTTTGCCAAAGTATCCTATGCAAAATGAGGATATGACCAGTGTGAAAATATCATAAAACTACAAGTACTGACATGTTTTCCTGCATAGTGAATCACTGATTCCACTGCATATAATCAATTACCCAACAAAAGCCAACTAGGCTTATCGAGCACCTATGAATAACTATCATACATCTCCTATGGCAAGGTTGGGTAAGTCTTCCACTTGCATCACCGAAGAGACCCTGACATCTGGGTGTCTCGCAGTTAAGAAAACATCACCACGACCCGCTTTATAAAACGTAAAAGGCTTTATGAAAAAGACGTAACCGCCATATCAATGACCACATGGATGTACAAGCCGTATCCACAGAGAGAGAGAGAGAGAGAGAGAGAGAGAGAGAGAGAGAGAGAGAGAGAGAGAGAGAGAGAGAGAGAGAGAGAGAGAGAGAGAGAGAGAGAGAGAGAGAGAGAGAGAGAGAGAGAGCTTCTGCTTCTTCCCCTCCTCCATCCTTGGTTGTAAACAATGATCAGAGAAGTTCATAGAGAAAGAGAGAGAGAGAGAGAGAGAGAGAGATAGAGAGAGAGAGAGATGACCCACATATGTAAATTGGTAGGAGAAGAAATTCCATAGATCTGATGTAGATTGAAGAAGATTAGATGTAGACGCTTTGGCGGACACAGAAGACACACGTAGACATATAATTAGTTAATCAAAGCTCTACAAAAAGAGACACACTAGAGACAAAAGAGAGAGAGAGAGAGAGAGAGGGAGAGAGTGAAATATTGTATCTTCACTCCTTCTGACTGCATAGCGTGGACGAGTCGAGACAGAGATCAAAAGAGAAAGAGAGAGAGAGAGAGAGAGAGAGAGAGAGAGAGAGAGAGAGAGAGAGAGAGTTTTTGTTTGAGTTTTTTTTATATATGTGTGCATATATTTGAATGAGTGTTAAAATGCATGAGCATTTATGAGCATATGCATATAATTTAGTATGTATGCATGTATGAATGAGAGTGCATGCATGAGTGAGTATGCATGTATGCATGTGTATTATGCATGTAAATTGATGCATGTATGCATGTATATTATGATTAATGCATATGAATATATGTATGATGCATGTATGCATGTGTAGGTATGATAAGCATGTGCATGCAGTGCATGTCTATGTGTGAGTAGTATGTACATGATGTATGCATGTGAACTAGCATGTATGTATGTAAACTAAGATGTATGCATATGTATGATGTGCATGTATGCATGTGAATGTATGATGTGCATATATGCATGTGAATGTATGATGTACATGTATGCATGTGAATGTATGATGTGCATGTGTGCATGAGTGATATGTGCATGTGTGCATGGTGCATGAGTGTATAAGTGATGTGTGCATGTGTGCATGAGTGATGTGTGCATAAGTGATGTATGCATGTGTGCATGAGTGATGTGTGTATGAATGATGCATGTGTATGTACGCATGAGTGCATGTGTAAGAATGCAGGAGTGCATGTGCATAAATGAACTAGATAGGTGATATGAATAAGTGTATGTGCATGTGTCAAGTATGTGCATATGCCTATATGAAGTAGATGTGTGCATGAGTTAAATGCATGTGTTTACTTGTGCATAAATGCATGATAGGCATGAATGAGATTGCATTAGAAGTACATGCTAGTATATGAGTATGCATGTTTAAGTTAATGTTTTTGTGTAAGTATATAAAATATATATATATGAGAATTTATGTAAGTGGGTAGTAGTATAGGCATAAGGAAGTTAATTATTATGTGTTAGTATAAATTTAAGTTATGTTAAGTCCATATAAGTGATATGTTTATATATTTTTGAATTAGCACAAATTAGTAAGAATGAGCATAGTTTGTATGCATACATATGAAACTTAATGTATGTGTGCATAATAATAAGCTTAGAAGTATGTGTTAGTATAAGTGTATATGCATGTGAATGTGTTTGAAAGTATGCATGAGTATTTATGATATGATGAGAGTATGCATGTAAAGTGCACTAGTATATATAAGAAGTGTATTAGCATGTGAAACATAAAAAAGTTAATTAATATGTGTTAGCATAGGTTTAAATTATGTTAAGTTTTGAGTGTTAGATTTATAAATGAGTGTTTTATATTAATAAAGACATACTTATGTTAATTCCTAATGATGTCTCACAGATCATTTTGAAGAAGAATTGACGAGCACTGAAGAGGACTTGATGAGATTTATGCGATAGAAGCTCGTTTAATGCCACTAATCCTAGTTCCATTATATGATCTTTGAATTATAAATTCGTGTATTAAGCTTTTGTATAGGAATATCTTCTAAAAGCTGTATTAGAACACTTATCAATGAAAATGAGACTAGTGAATATTGCATCTACAAGTAAGTCTTCAAAGAAAGAAATAGATAACTCTTTTATTCTAGATACGCTTTTACCTGCTCCGTTAGAAAATAGTACTACGCAAATCAATCAGAGTGAGGATAGTGTAGATTTAGAAGAAAAAGAAAAAGTTAAAGATCATATTGTAGGTTGAAACCTTATACTCTTCATCTTATGCTTATAGATTGTCTAGATTTAGAACCTTCTGTTCAATTGTTCTTCAAGATTTTGACAAAAGAGAAATCCTGTTTCCACCTTCTCCTAAAAGAAAATCTCAATTGGAAAACGACGAGGTGGACATTATTAAAATTGTATTACAGAGGAAGTTTCTAAACATATTACTGAAGAAGAATTTATCTTGACAGCATATCAAAATGCTAGAGACGCACTTCCATATGAACCTTAGTTTTTTAGATTAAACTTAAATAGTGCTTTAAACTTTAGTTAATACTTTTCCACACCTGGAAACCTCAACCTAGCTCCTGAAGCACACAAAGAAAAATCCAACGTGTAGTCACACAGTGAGATTAGCAAGAGTCTGTTCGGATGAGCAGTCGCCTCCTTTCACATCCCTCGACAGCTTTTGGTGAACCTGATGTGAAACATGACGCTAGTGTGCTTAGGGTTTTGGTTGTATTTTCAGTTTTTTTTTTAAACAATTAAACTTTATTTTCTTCTTGTATGCAGGAAAGTGAAGGAAGAATCTACAAAGTAAAGTGAAGATCCTGTTGCTACTCTTTTTCCCTAGATGTTGAGGGCTGGTCTTATGACCTGAGCACCTCCACGGGAAGAAGGGTTATCTAGCCGGAGGAGCTTCATCACTTCATTCCCCCCATCAACATACAAGAAGATCATAAATACACATTCACTTTTACCTTTGTACTTAGATTTGATTTACTAATTGTAAAAAAAAAACACAGTGCACATTAGAACCTCTGCTTCAAGCCACTTTAGGTAAGGTGATTTTTTTATTTTAGTACAATCACATCACTTTTTAGGACAATTTTAATATACTTGAAAAGATTTATTTGATTGCACAAAAAGAAAGGTTTTATCTTAAATAGAAAGATTGTTTGTTTGCTTCACATTTATTTTATTGCACAAAAAAAATTTTATTTTATAGTACAAAAAGAGTTTTAGGTTTAAGTTCTTTTAATTTAAAGTAGTTGCTTTATTCTTTCCTATTTTATTAAAATCCAAAATCAACTTAAGAAAATATTATTCAAGAAATTAGTAGTAATTCTTGTTTTACCTATTACATTAAAAATTCAAAATATCTAAATTAAAAAAATATATTTAAAACTTATAAAACCTATCTATACATATAAACTTGATTAGAGAAACTTTTGGAATTAAATATTCAAAGGTTTAAAAATTAAAGTAAATTCTAAAAATTAAAAACTCACAAAGAAAAAGAGAAATTTACTTATAAATTCAAAAGATCAAGTCAAGATATAGTATAAGTTTAGGTTAAAATAAGCAAATTGCAAAAATATTTAAGAAAAGAAAATAGTAATAGTAAAGCTTAGGATTTGGTAAAGCCAACATTCTTGGCTTTATAATCTAGGGATAGGTTTAGGCAATTAATAGAGAGATTAGAACCCGCCATTAGAGATTTACTACTCCATTCGACGCGTTATCAAGAACGCAAAATGGAGGAGATGTTCAGAAACATGATGATAGAGAAACAAGGAACGCGTACAATACAAGCTATCTTAAGAGAAAAAGGAAAATTTACTGGCTTAAACATTATAGAGTACCTGCATGCATTTGAAGAACAAGTGCAAATCCAAGGTTTATCTGATGACGTTTTAGTGAAATATTTTGGCCGTATAGTTTCTAGTTCTATCCTAGAAAGTATTCAAGTTCATGCTAATAAACCTTGGGAGGTATTTAGGAAAGAATTACACAAGATGTTTTATCTTGAGGACTTTACTTAGCATAGTTGTGAAGGATTTTTGCGATGGGTAAACTCTTTAAAGAGCAATGAGTCTTTAACTCATCTTCATGGTGAGTTCATGAGACAATTAGCTCAACTCCCTGAAGAGGATAGAAACGCATTCAATCTGGATCTGATTATACATTTCCTCAAGATATTAAGTCCTGAGGATAGAGCTGAGGTTGAGAGAAGAGCTAGGCAAAAGATATGGCCTTATCGACGACTGGAAAAAAGTGAAAAGGGAAATAGAGGCTGTTGCCCAAATGAAGCAAAGACAATCAGTCTTGTATGCCAAACCTAATGCTTCTCAGCATAGGGAGATACCTACTGCTGGGAAAACTGACATGCCAATGCCTACAAGTATGGCTACGACTAACAATGCAGTTGCCCCTAAAGCTCTGATAGAATTTCAATTAGACATTTTATGTAAACAAATGGAGAATGTTATGAATATGCAAGCATCTCTTTCCAAAGAGGTTGCCCAATTGAATAACAAAGTATATTCCATGAGTTTCAATGAACGTGGAGCTAGTAGTAGTGGCGTAGGGCAAGCACCACCCATACAGTCAGTTATGCCACAGTATATTCCTCCTCAACCAGTTTTTTAGCAAGCTCCACCAACTCAGTCGGTTGCTCAGCCAGCTTTTCAAAGGAATACTGAAAGAGAAGGGACTGGCGGAAAACGGTGTGTGTGGTGTGAGAGCCAGGAACATGCAACTTATGCTTGTGATGAATTAAAGAGTGCAAAGGAAAATCAATTAATTGTAGAGATTGATAGAAGATTGTGTGATTTTAGGTCACGACTTCCTTTATCCGTCAACTAGGGCAAAGGAGGAATGAAAAAGTTATATGAAAATTTAACGATCTTTAATGCAACTGTCAGTACCTCAGCTGCTAGATTAGAGCCAATTGATGATATGCCTCTTTCTATGCCAAGCCAAAATCCTTATTCAATTGAGGCGCTGGTAAGGGCTAGAGATAAAATAATGTGTAAAACAGCATGGCGGTCTCTTGTTGATCAAGCCTCTTTTTATTCTCACATTGCCAATGTTGAGGAAAAACAGAGACGAGATGATATGTAGGATGATATAGATGATGGAGATATGAGGGTGACCAGAAGACAGACAAGGGAGAATGAAAAGAAAACTGATAAAAAAGTACAATTTGAAGATACAAATTTATCTCAGGAGGAGAAAAAAAGGATAATTAAAGAAGGGGAAGGAACCCCATTGACTCGATCAGCCATGTATGTGATGATTCACCAGCTGTGAGAGAATAGGGGCATATAATGACCAAAATTTCTGTTAGACTCCACTATTGAGTGGGACAATAGTGGACATTGTTTTGATGTCTTGCCTAACGATGTATACAAATTCAAAAATTATTTAGTTTGTTCTCCTACGACTAGTTTGCATTATATTACAAAAGAAAACCTTACAAAAATGTTTAGAAAACAAAATGAAAAATATTTTAGAAAATTAGGATTAATTTTACCTAATGAAAAGATTGAATGTATAATTGAACTCTCGAAAAGTACTACCTTACTAGAAGAGCTAGAATCTACTTTCCAAGAAAAATGAGAATCAAAATTGATTATTTTGGACTCTATTCAAGAATATAAGATTATTATTGAATTCATCCTAGAACAACACGAAGTTAACATAGAAACCAAATATAAGACAGTAGAAAAGAAAATAAAGCGTGTAGCTCAACCCTTACCTAAGGATAGTCATGATATATTTTGTCGAGTATCAGATGGCCCTATACTTAGAGGCCAATCTAAGATAAGGCATACATTTATAGAGGAAACTAAGAAATATATTAAATTTGGCAACGAATTTCTTTCGGAGATAGAAAAAGATCAATTTACAAAGATGATCGTTTGTCATGGTAAAGCATTTTCTTTATTCCCACACGAAATAGGATGTGCAGACCCAAATCTTATAGCTCCGATGATTATTTTTATTGTACCACACATTCCTTGGAATCTTCATCCGATGCCAGTTCCAAAGGCTGATTTATCTGAGCTAATGAGATTGTTAAAAGAGAAGATTTCCATGAGAATCTTGGAACCATCCTCAGCACCATACTCCAATAGGTGGTTCACGGTACCGAAAAAGAACGGAAAGCTATGCTTTATTCAAGATCTGCAGCCTGTGAATAAAGTCACTATTAGGAATGTAAGAACGTGTCCTATTGTAGATGAATTTGCCGAGGCATTTGTCGGTCACTCCATCTATTCAATGGGAGACCTATATTCAGGGTATGATCAGTTTCAATTAGCCATCTAAAGTCGAGATGTGACCACGATGAAGACTCCTTTGGGTTTAGTACGCATGTGTAATTTACCACAAGGAGTGATGAATTCTGTGGCACACATGATGGATGCTATGAATCTGGTCTTACATGATTTTATCCCAAAGGTGACAATGCCTTTTATTGATGAAATTCCAATAAAAGGTTGTGTGGAAAAAGAAAAAGATGAAAGTTTAGATTCATCTGGTTGCAGAAAATTTGTTTCCAGCCATATTTCTGATTGTGAGAAGATCTTTCAAAGATTTGAAGAGCTTGGACTAACTTTCTCCCTACATAAATCTACTTTGGGTGTTAATGAAGTGCTGATAGTTGGGCATTTACATTATGGTCATAAGCCTTATCTAGCAAAAGTTGATGCCATTAGTAGAATTTCTGAAAAGTGTCGCAATGTTAGAGAAGTAAGGAGATTCTTAGGTGCATGTGTTTCTTATGTCATCTGGATCCCTCACTTTGCTCATGTCGCGAACCCACTTTATGATTTGTTAAGAAAAAGAAAGAAATGCTTTTGGACTGATGAGCATACTAGAATGATGAGACGTCTAAAGCAATTGCTCATCAATGCTCCGATCTTGAAATGTATTGACTACACAAGAAATAAGTCTGTAATCCTAACCGTTGACACTAGTCCTATTGGTATAGGCAGGGTCATTGGGCAGGATGATGAGAAGGAGCAAAGATACACACTTTGCTTTGGAGCAAAAATCTTACATGATACTCAAAGGAATTATCCTCAAATTAAGAGAGAATTATGGGCATTAGTTACAACTTTAAAAACAGATAAGGAATACTTTATAGGAGCTAATGTAATAGTAGAGATTGACTGTCTTCCGTTAATAGGTTTAATTGCCAATTGTTCATCTCCAGATATAGCTATGTTACGATGGATAGCCTTTATTCAATTTATTAACCCTGCTTTTGTACATATTGCTGGTAAACATAACACCGTTGCTGATATGCTCTCAAGAGCAAAGTTTAACAATGATAGTGAAGCAATAGATAAACATAAAAACTTAATTAATTATGAAACATCTATTTATACGTATGAGAGATTTAGAGAAGAAGATTATGAAGGGGAGTGGCGAGATATAGGATACTATCTGAGTATGTTTCAATCTATTCCAAGCTGGTCCTCAAATCGATTCCGGAACATCAAGAAGAATTCTTTCAACTTCTTCTTGAAAGATGGATATCTTTGGAGACATGCTAGAGGAAAGCAAAGAGTACTAGGCTTAAAAAATTTTCAACTACAAGTTATGCAAGAGATGCATGAAAGCCTTTGGGATGGTCATAAAGGTTTTGTAGCTACGTATGAGAAGATTCGGGAGAGCTACTGGTGGTCGAGGATGTATGTAACTGTTAAAGAATTTGTGAGCACTTGTATTACGTGCTAGTTACATTCCTCTGTCAAGCATAGAGACCCTTTACATCCGACCTATCCACCTTGTATTCACTACAAGTGGGTAGTCGACCTTGTGATCATGCCTAAAAGCAATAGTGGTATGAGATACATTGTTCTTGCACGGGAAGATTTAACAAATCATGTTAAGGGTAGAGCACTTCATTCCAATACTACTTATAATGTATGCGTATTCCTTTTAGAATAAGTAATATCCAGATTTGGATAAGTAGAAAAAGTAGTAGCAGATCGAGGTGAGTTAGATGCAAGAGAGGTAAGAGAATTCTTTGCACATCATGGGATTCAATTGTCTCTTACGACTACCTATAACCCAAAAGCAAATGGAAAAATTGAATGAGGGCATCCTTCCATAGTGAAGGCTATTTCAAAAGCATGCCATGGGGATATTGGACAATGGACAAAATATCTCCCCTTTGCACAAATGACGTACACAAGAACAACTGGTTTTATGCCAGATGAACTTATGTACTGTCAGAAGCTTATATTTCCTATACATACTCAGATAGTTAATTGGATGAGTTTAGATTGGGAAGATAATGTATCAAGAGAAGAATTATTAACATTAAGAATTATTCAACTAAAAAATGGTAATGAAAATTTAAAAGAATCTATTAAAAAATTAAAAACATCATGATTGAAAAATAAAATATATTTTGACAAGAAACATCGACTGAGGCCGCAACCAATAGAGAGTGAGGATTGGGTGCTTTTATATGATAGTACTTTCAAGACTCAATATGATGCGTGCCGTAAACTAACTAAACATTTGTTCGGGCCATATGTTGTTGTTTCAGTTTTTGAAACAGATACATGTAAATTATGAGAATTTGATGGTACTGTGTTAAGAAATATAATTGTAGGGAAAAGAATAAAGCTATTTAAAAGAAGAGCTAGTAGTAAGTTCGAGCTGGATGAAGACTTCCTGGAAGACGAAGATGAAGATGAAGAATAATCAGGTGATTTAATTCTAATTATTCTTTATTGTTTATAAAAACGTTTCTTTTCATGCATTTTATAATTAGGTTTTTATTTGTTTCTGATATAAAAAGGAAATTTACTAAAATTACGTAAATAATGAAAAAGAAATTAAAGTAGAAATATGTATATAAGTTGAAGGTCTGATTTAGGGAACTTATAATGTGTTGTGAGGATAGGAGAGTCGAACACTTGATGCCCTTAGTAAAAGTGAATTTACTTTATATAAGTAGGCTTCTTTATTTTCTAAATCCGTTTAGAAAATGAGATCCTAGTTCTGACTGTAGCATACTTCTAGATCCTCTGCTCTGATTAGGGGTTAAGCCTTTTCCCTTAAACAAAAAAGTTGCGAAGAAAAAAGAGAAAGAAAACTGAGAACATCAAGCAGTATATTAATGTTTGTTGCACGATGGGAAAAATAGAAAGAATAAAAGAAGAAAATAGAAAAAGAAAAAAGAAAAAGAAAAAAGAAAACAAAGAAAAAGAAAAAGAGAAATTATTATGATTCAATTGTGGTCTCGAAACCACTTCTGAAATACAATGCGAGCTATATGAGGCGGAGGTCTGCTGCAGAAGAATTAGTTAGATGTATCTTATGGCGGACGTCTAAGAAATAGAAGAAAGCATACTTATATAAATTAAATTTAACTTATGAACAAGGTTAATGGAATGGTAAGTACCATGACCGTCTAAATGATCGTTATAGGATTTTTTAAATTTGTATTTTTGACTGTATGCATTGATCGAAATGATTTCCAATTAATATTTACATAATTTTATGAATTTTCTTTATTATCAGAAACCTAATTTGAATTTAGAAGCATCTTTGATCATCATATATAAAGTTATTTATTAAACTTTTTCCAAAGAATTTGATGCTTCTTTCCATTGAACTGTAGATTGGCCCATCGAGGACAATGTGCAGGTTTGGTGGGGACAGATGTCAGAAGGATTTTCTCACTCGAATTAGCATATGAAAACATAAAAATATTTTGATTCAAAGTTGATTAATTGATATCTCTCTCAAAGATTTTTTAATGCATTGGTTTAAATTGACTAAACTTTTCTCTTGAGTACCTGCAGGCAAAAGAAGAAAATATTTTCTGAATAGAGAATGGAGGATTAATTGAACCCTTATTTGGAATCTTTTTTTATGTCCATTATATGTTTATGAGATCACTAAGTGAGTTTATGTGTGTCCATGATCATATGAGGATATCTATGTGAGAATGAAAGAGAATTTAAGTATGGATATGTATATGTGCCTAAGTTTATAGAGTTGTATATCTATATATATGTGAATGCGTTTAATTATGTATGTGTTCATGTATCAATGAGTGTGTGTGTGAATGTGGGTTTTATGCCTATAAGTATTTATTTGCATATGTATACTTAAAAGATACATATGTGTGAACCTATGTCTAAGTGTTTATGAATTTTTGCCTACCTAAGCATGGGTATATATATGGACTTCCATGATGTATGTGGATACAATTAAGCCTATGAATTATGTGTCTAAGTATCATGATATGAGGGTGAAAAAGAATTTTCATATGAGAGAAAAACTTTTGTCTATGTTTATATAGTTGAATTCAATTAATCTTCATGATATAGGAGTATGTGTTTTTAGCTTTCCATAAGTGAGCATAAATGTGCATGTGTGTTAATATGTTTAAGTATGTGCCTATGTATCTAGAACTATAAAGTTTAATATATGTGTTACATATGGGATTGTTCTATGTGATTAAACTCATATTACATGGACTTTAATTGTGTATCTCAAAGAGACTAACCCAAAGTACCTATATATGATCTAGAGACATTAAGAATATATAGGTTAATATATATAGTACATTTGACTTGATAATGTTTATATATATATATATATATATATATATATATATATATATATATATATATATATATATATATATATATATATATATATTTATTTATTTATTTATTTATATATTTATAATCTATGTTATATAATGTTTAATTTCTTCAAAAATACTTTAGTATAATTAACAAATGAATAAGAAAAATGATTTTTTATTATTAAGCAATATAGTAAATATATGATTATTATTACATTACCTAATCTACGTGTGTGTATGTTAAAGTGAGAGTGACTATTAGTCTCTTCCTACGTGTGCATAGTATGCATGAGATAGTATATGTTATGTGTTAGTTAAGAAAACATGCGCTCGTATGAACCTATATGGATATGTATATATATATATATATATATATATATATATATATATATATATATATATATATATATATATATATATATATATATATATATATATATATATATATATATATATATATATATATATATATATATATATATAAGTGATATTAACAATGTTCATTCCTAATGATGTCTCTGCAGGTATGTCAAGTGACAAAGAGAGAGAGAGAGTGTGAGCTTCTGCTTCTTTCCCTCCTCCATCCTTGGTTGCAAACGATGTTCAAAGACAGAAGAGAGAGAGAGAGAACTCTGCACCTCCCCCCTCCTTCATCCACAGCTGCAAATGCACGTGGATGATAGAGAGAGAGAGAGAGAGAGAGCTTCTACTTCTTCCCCTCCTCCATCCTCGGTTGCAAACTACGGTCAGAGACAGACAAAGACGGAGAGAGAGAGAGAGAGAGAGAGAGAGAGAGAGAGAGTAGGTCCTTACCTGCCCCCTCCTCCATCACTTGCGGCAGACAGAACAACAGAGAAGGCGGAAGGCAAAGACAAAGAGAGAGAGAGAGAGGATTTCCCCCCCTCAGGTGGCCATAGGTGGTTGTGGATACAGAGACAAACCGGGAGAGAGAGAGAGAGAGAGAGAGAGAGAGAGAGAGAGAGAGAGAGAGAGAGCTTCTTCTTCTTCCCCTCCTCCATCCTCGGTTGCAGACGACGGTCAAAGACATACAGAGACAGACGGAGAGAGAGAGAGAGAGAGAGAGAGAGAGAGTAGATCGAGGAAGATCAGATGTAGATGCTTTGGCAGACACAGAAGACACACGTAGACATGTAGTTAGCTAATCAAAGCTCTACAAAAATAGAGACACACTAGAGACAATAGAGAGTGAGAGAAAGGGAGAGAGTGAAATATTGTATCTTCACTCCTGACTGGATAGCGTGGACGAGTCTAGATAGAGATCGAGAAAGAGAGAGCGTGTGTTTTTGTTTGAGTTTTTTTTTTGTATATGTGTGCATATATTTGAATGAGTGTTAAAATGCATGAGCATTTATGAGCATATGCATATAATTTAGTGTGTATGCATGTATGAATGAGAGTGCATGCATGAGTGAGTATGCCTGTATGCATGTGTATTATGCATGTGAGTTGATGCATGTATGCATGCATATTATGATTAATGCATATGAATATATGTATGATGCATGTATGCATGTGTAGGTATGATAAGCATGTGCATGCACTGCATGCCTATGTGTGAATAGTATGTGCATCATGTATGGATGTGAACTAGCATGTATGTATGTAAACTAAGATGTATGCATATGAATGTATGCATATGTATGATGTGCATGTATGCATGTGAATGTATGATGTGCATGTGTGCATGAGTGATATGTGCATGTGTGCATGAGTGTTATGTCCATGTGTGTGTGCATGAGTGATGTGTGCATGTGTGCATGAGTGATGTGTGTATGAATGATGCAAGTGTATGTACGCATGAGTGCATGTGTAAGAATGTAGGAGTGCATGTGCATAAATGAAGTAGATAGGTGATATGAATAAGTGGACGTGCATATGTGAAGTATGTGCATATGCCTATATGAAGCAGATGTGTGCATGAGTTAAATGCATGTGTTTACTTGTGCATAAATGCATGATAGGCATGAATGAGATTGCATTAGAAGTACATGCTAGTATATGAGTATGCATGTTTAAATTAATGTTTGTGTGTAAGTATATAAAATAGATATATATGAGAATGTATGTAAATGGGTAGTAGTATAGGCATAAGGAAGTTAATTAGTATGTGTTAGTATAAATTTAAGTTATGTTAAGTCCATATAAGTGATATGTTTATATATTTTTGAATTAACACAAATTAGTAAGAATGAGCATAGTTTGTATGCATACATATGAAACTTAATGTATGTGTGCATATTAATAAGCTTAGAAGTATGTGTTAGTATAAGTGTATATGCATGTGAATGTGTTTAAACGTATGCATGAGCATTTATGATGTGATGAGTATGCATGTAAAGTGCACTAGTATATATAAGAAGTGTATTAGCATGTGAAACATAAAAGAGTTAATTAATATATGTTAGCATAGGTTTAAATTATGTTAAGTTTCGAGTGTTAGATTTATAAATGAGTGTTTTATATTAATAAAGACATACTGATGTTACTTCCTAATGATATCTCTGCATATCATTTTGAAGAAGAATTGATGAGCACTGAAGAGAACTTGATGAGATTTACGCGATAGAAGCTGCTTTAATGTCGCTGATCCTAATTTCATTATATGATCTTGAATTATAAATTTCTGTATTAAGATTTTGTATAGGAATATCTTCTAAAAGCTTTATTAGAACTTTTTATAAGCATTTGTATAGGAGTAGTTTTGGTTTTAAAGTTTTAGCATTTCCACTATACAATTTAATTAAATTCTTATATTGCACTTTCTTATGTTTGAATATTGCATCTACAAGTAAGTCTGCTAATAAAAATAAAGAAATAGATAGTTCTTTTATTTTAGGTACTCTTTTACCCGCACCTATCAGTGAAATTATCTAGAGTTTTTCCTTTACTCTCAATTGTCTTACTTGAACCAAAAAATAGAGAAGATTTGTTTCCACCAACTTTAAAAAGAAATACTCTTCCACAACAAAAAGAAAACGTCGTAGTTGAACTCATTAAAGATAGAATAACTAACGAAGAATTAATTTTACCTTCTCTATAAACTCTATATCTATATCTAGCTATATCCATACAGACCATAGAGACTTTACTTTTCATGTTTACAAATATTGCATCTACAAGTAAGTCTTCAAAGAAAGAAATAATAACTCTTTTATTCTAGATACGCTTTTACCTGCTCCCTTAGAAAATAATAGTATGCAAATCAACGAGAGCGAGGATAGTGTAGATTTAGAAGAAAAAGAAACAATTAAAGATCATATTGTAGCTGAAACCTTATACTCTTCATCTTATGCTTATAGATTATCTAGATTTAGAACCTTCTCTTCAATTGCTTTCCCAGATTCTGACGAAACAGAAATCTTGTTTCCACCTTCTCCTAAAAAAAAACTCAATCAAAAAACGACGAGGTGGACATTAGTAAAAATTATATTACTGAGGAAGTTTCTAAACGTATTACTAAAGAACTTATCTTGACAGCATATCAAAACGCTAGAGATGCAGTTCCATATGAACCTTAGTTTTTTAGTTTAAACTTAAATAGTGCTTTAAACTTTAGTTAATACTTCCCCACACCTGAAACCTCAACCTAGATCTTGAAGCACACAAAGAAACACCCAGCGTGTAGTCACACAGTGAGGTTAGCATGAGTCTGTTCGGATGATCGGTCGCCTCCTTTCACACCCCTCGACAACACTCTCGTTATCGAGAGCTCCACGATGATATCCTCAAAGTATAAAACAAAGCTCCTAAGGCCGCACACAGTACTCAGCATAGAGGCTGAAGAATACACAAAAAAAACACAGTACACACGAAGCACAAAGATAGACTTCTTAGGTCTTACAAATGCGATCAAACTTACAATCTCTGACTGACCAAGCCACTATATGTTTTAATAAAGAACATATACAGAGAAGTGTCCAGTGACCATTTGGCCTTTCACATGGACACTAACGGTAACATTTCTAGGCATGCATGGGTGTATCCACTAAAAGCAAAGTCTGATGTGTTTATGTGCTTCAAACAATTTTTGATTTTGGATGAAAACCTATTAGCATGTTAAATGGGAACCCTCCATTCTGATTGAGAGGGGACTATATGTCGTCTGACTTTTATGCATTTCTACCTGAATGTGGAATAAAACATCAATGTACAATGTCATATACACGTCAACAAAATGGAGTTGTTGAAAGGAAGAACAGATCACTCATGGAGATGGCAAGGTGTATGGTCAAGAGTAAAGCTTTACCACATAGTTTTTGGCTTGAGGTTATTATGTGTGCAATGTATGTACTTAAGAGGTGTCCCACTAAAGCATTATAGTCTACCACTCCATATGAGGCTTGGCATGGTTGCAAGCCATTTGTTGCTCATCTGCATGTCTTTGGTTGTTTGCCATATTAGTTCCTGAACAACAACGTAGGAAATTGGATGATAAAGCACTGAAATGTATTTTTGTTTGGTACAGTTTTGAAAGCAAAGGCTATCGTCTGTATCATCCACAAACAAAACACATTTTGGTTATCCATGATGTTGTTTTTGTGGGAGATGCTATTCAGCCATTACTTTCATGTACTAAAGAGACATCAGTTAGCTCCAAAGATATGTATGATACTTTGCTATCTCTTTTTATAGGTGGACAATCTAGTGTTGGTCCAAATGAGCCAATTTCTCAGCCTTTATAGGTTTCATGTGATGATGCAGATCATTCCATTTCTAATGAAGATTTACATGATGCACTTGTTGATGAGAGAATTGATATAGAGGAGGCAAAAGCTATGCCTAAATGGTTGGTTGAGACTTTGCAAGATAGCAAATTAGATACACTTCTATCATATTGTACTTATTCAAGATCTCATAGTGCTTCTTTTGCATCAGATTGCTATAATATGGCTACCTCTAGTCTCTGTGATGAGAATGAGCCTGTTTCTTTTGAAGAAGCACAAAATTTAGATGGCTCTTATGCAATCAAAATATGATGCTATTATGAAAAATGGTACGTGGTCTTTATGTGACTTGCCTCTTGACAAGAAGTCGATTGGCTCTAAGTGGGTATACAAGCTGAAGCGTAAGCCTGATGGAACAATTGAAAGGTATAAGGCTAGGCTTGTTGCAAAGGGTTATGCTCAAGAAAGAAGCATTGAATTTTTACATGCCAAATGACTACTGTGCATAGCATCTATGCACTTGCAACTCGTCATGGTTGGAACGTACATCAGTTGTACATTAAAACAACATTTCTGAGGTGACTTGCATGAAGAACTATATGTTTTTTAGCCCCATGGTTTTGTGTAGAAAGGGCATGAAAACAAAGTGTGCATATTGAAAAAGGCATTATATGGTTTGAAACAAGCACCACATGCGTGGTATGAGAAGATACATGTCTACCTGGTTGCACATGGTTTTGATAATAGTTCAACTGAGAGCACCTTATATCTTACATGTGCAATTGATGTGCTTTTGATCATTGTTGTGTATGTTGATGGAATTCTACTCATTGGTCCTCATGAGAAGCATATTGTTGATTTTAAGGCTGATCTGCATGCCTCATTTGAGATGTCAGATTTGGGGCATTTGCATCATTATTTGGGCATTTAGTTTATGCAAATTGATGGCATAATAGCTTTGTGTCAAACAAAATATATTGACACATTATTACAACATTTTGGCCTTGAAGACTACAAACCTATTGCCACTCCTATGGAGACAGGTTTAGGATTGAGTCTTCGTGATGTTGGAGATGCATTTGATGTTGTTCTCTATCAGTAGGCTCTTGGATGCTTGATTTACTTATGCATTAATCGGCTAGATATTCAGTTTTCTATCTCATAGATGAGCATGTTTATGCATTGCCTAGGTGTCAAGCATTGGCAGGTGGTTAAGCACATCTTTCGCTACTTGAGTGGTACCTAGCTACTTGGATTGTTTTATCCCAAGGGGGGATCACTACCTCCAAATTTACATGTTTTTTCTGACTCTGACTAGGATGGTCGTTATGATGCTTGTGTGTCCACCAATGGTTTTTGCTTTATGCTTGGTACCTCATCCATATCTTGGTTGAGCGAGAAGCAACCTATTGTGGGGACTTCTAGCAGTGAGGCTGAGTATAGGGCAGCTTTCACGATGACTATTGAGTGTGTGTGGCTCAGATGCCTTATGGCTAATTTGGGTGTTGGTCAGTCTTCTGTCACCACCATCTTCACTGACATTCAGAGTACATTGCAGTTGCATGGAAACATGTGTTCCATGCTCACACTAAGCACATTGAGGTACACTATCATTATGTCAAGGAGAGGTTCTCTGCTAGAGAGATGAGTTTGGCATATGTGCCCACACAAGAGAACATTGTAGACCTTTTCACAAAGGCTTTGCCTAGGGAGAAGTTTGAATCTTTCCGCAAATCTTTGGGCATGATTGATTCCACATAGCTTAGTACTTCCTTATACATGAGTGCTAGCTCCTTGTTCACCACATCACTATGAGGGTGGATTTGTTGATATATTTAGGTAGTGATGTGAGTGAACACACTAGGACCACCGGGGCACTTTTTCCCTCTTTAGGAGGTCTTTTACCCTCGGCTTGTATATACGCCTATAACCCTAATGGGTAACTAATATTTGTACATTCTCTCGGTAATACATTCAGTATTGTGTGTTGTGCTCCAAGCTTCTTCTTCTTCCTTGTGTTATTCGGGTGCTTTTGCAGACCTCAAAACTCCATCTCTCTCTCTCTCTCTCTCTCTCTCTCTCTCTCTCTATATATATATATATATATATATATATATATATATATATATATATATATATATATATATATATATATATAAGTAAATGTGTGTATCAATTTAAATAATGCATCCAATCTAATAGGTCAATAATCTGAATCCCCTCCTTGATCATGATCATTCTCATCATCATGATCATCTGCATGATTTGATGTATCTGAAGAGACATCATGGGTAGAGAGATTTGTACCCTGTGACGATCGATATTCTGTCCACCTCATCCATATCAGTCTCTCCATAATACTCCTATATTACATATAGCAAACATATATAAATAAAACTTATAAAACATCAATAAAAATAAAATAAAGTATATCAAATTTAATAATACTCACTTAATCATCTAGGTGATCTCGTGCTCACTCAAACATCAATATCCATAATATGTAGGAAATTTGAATTTGTTTTTTATAGGATAACAACCATAATCCTTTCATTGCATTGAATAAAAAATATAGTTTCAATAATACATATACTTATCATGATTTTCCATTTGGCCTAAGCGCGATGTATGGTATGTCCCAACTCTGTTTTTTGGAGTAGCTTGTGTTTATTCAATGAAACAAAAGTGCATAGATTTAACTCACAATAATATATACTATTTTGTGACTTATAACTCACAATAATATATACTATTTTGCATACCTTTTGCTAAGGAAATGATTCCTAAAGATGTAGTTGTCTGTAAAAATACTGCCACATCTCAAGTGGTATGTCAACTCTTCTGTTATTTCTTTCTACCATACAATATCTCTTGTTACAAACAAAAGAAAGGATTAGTGAAAAAACACTTTAAATTCATACACATGCATATAGACATACATATACACATACATATACACATACATATACACACATACATACACTTACACATACATACATACACTTAAACATACATACATACACATATATACACATATACAGACATACATATACACACATATATATACACACATAAATGAGCATGAAAATAGTCATGAATCACCACACATGAGTAAAGATGTATTTATATGTCAGAATTTGTATCTATGTATATGCGAATATGTGTGTATATGTAAATGTGTACATGTGAATGTGTATGTATGTAAATAATCAAATTATTAATATCATGTATCTTTTTTTGCTACACAGAAAAATTTTGATCAATCAACACAAACTCCACCACTGTCTCCCAACCATGCAAGGACTACTTACTATAAGTATACCAAACTTTTAATTCTAATATTTGATAGATACATACATGATTGATATATGTTTTTTTATTGTTATACTATAATCAGATTTTGATCAATCACATGATACTCCACCACCTCCTATCCATGCAATGATCATATGTTTCATCTGATAGGAATTATGATGATTTTTACTATCAAGAGAATATTATATGTTGGTGTAATCTTTGTTATGACACATATCGAAGATAATGATTGGAATGGATTGAACATGAGGTAGATTATGGTATTTTTGAGCATGCACCACCACGTGATCAGCGTGATAATGCTTGGGTATGTATTGATTCCTTAACTCCTAGCCATTATTTTATTTTAAGATCATATACAAAATAAAATTATACTTAATATATATGAATATTTGCTTGATGATGATGATGATGATTCTCCTACTAATAATGCTAATATTCCTCATACATTTCACGCACATGTTGTTTATCAATTACAAGCCAACATTTCATGAAATACTCTACCTCTTGGCTTACATATTAAAATGGTTGCAAATTATCCATTGCCAACTTGTGACCATCCTCTAGTACAAACATATGATAGAAGAAGATATAGAGGATGGCATAGAGAACCACTTCATTTAGATGGAGAGGTTATTAAATTTTGAGGTAATCATTATATGATTGCTCCCTCTATCACTGGTGCTGGTCATGATCCCTTTATTGTAGAGGATTTGTATGTGCCTCTGAACTCTGAAGTCACTCTCATGTGATTTTGTGGTCCTATATATAGATGGGGAGATCGACATCAACTCACATGTTATGTTCAAAGCATTACTTATGGATTATGCCTGAATGAATCTTCTCTTCCTAGTAGAGGGATTAGACATGCAAAAAATGAAAGATTATATATTGATGGAAGACCTTACATGCATGGAAATATAGCATGTTTAATAAACAATAGTCGATGATATAATAGTTCAATGACTAATTTCACATTTGAAGAGCGTGAAAATAGGCATGAACCACCATACATAAGTAGAGATGTATCAAGATACATAATTGTCAATGCTATTATCTCATTACGTGCTAGTGATGAATTATTAGTGAATTATGGATGGCATAGACCTCCAAGAGCACATTTTAGAGAGCAATGAAAACTTTCTCTCCACCTATTCTGTGCTACAATGAAAATTATAATTAATTGAGACTCTTTCCAAATTACCTTACACATTTAAATTTGTGTTTTAAGTTTTTTTCTCATCCATGTATGGAATATTAATTATTTTTATTCATGTATGTACATTCCAATGTATGGTATTGATGATCTTCCACCACACCATTTAGAGTTGCCCGTAAGACCTCATTTATAAGAAGCATCCATGAGGATGCCACACAAAAATGATCCTGTAGAATATGGATGATTGAAAGAACTATATTCAAAAGAAGATAAACTAAGAGATTTTTGGGATGATGATGATGATGGCATGGTAGATTTTATTGAGGATTTGTACCAAAATGATAGTGAAAGCATTGATATTTCTAAAAATGAGAAATATCTTTGAGAAGAATGGCTAAAACATATAAATGCCAAGGAATTTGCTTGACACGACTAAGTCCAAGCTTACTTACTCTCAATCTTCAAAAGTTTTTTGGATGGAGTAGTTTATCTATTTCGAAGCTATTAAGCTATATTTTTTATTTTTTTATCTGTTTATATATATACATATATATAAGTATACATATAAACATATACATACACACATAGACACATATACATGCATACACACATACACACACATACATATATACACATACACATATACACATATACACATATGATATATCCTGTATGAAGACATGAAGCATTTCTCAATGTTAGTAGCTATGAAAGTAAGGAAAAAGTGATAAAAGCTAAGGTGAGAACAATAACCTACATTGAATGAACACTTTTTGTCCACCCATCCTGTAGATGAAAATGTAGGGAAAAACAAAATAAAAAACATCAATCAATTTGACAACTTATTCATTTCAACCTTCAATAGGTATAATAGACTTGACCTACACAAGATAGCAGCGAATAATCATACAAGCATATCATTATTAATCCTTGAAGAACCTAACAGGTAAGAAAAGTACTTAACATAATAAAACGTGAAAAAAAATGAAAGGCACTTGTAAGAATAGAATCCTCTTTGGCCCTTTGGCATCGAATATTTTTCCATCTTTGATTTGGAAACCTTTAGAATCTTCCAAATAACTTTTACTTCTCCCATTTTCTAGACGACCTAATACATGTGTTGCTAACTGCTTCATGAAATTTGCAAAAAACTATGTAAGTCTCAATTAGCAAGACATGTATTAAGTCATCTTTAAAATGGGAGACAACCAAGGGATTTAGTAGCCCAGATAGGAAAGCGGTAGCCTACATGCCTCAATAACCAAAAAGAAAATTAGAAATGAAATGAACAAATTTATTGTCACATACACATATTCACACATACATACATATACACAAACACACACATATACTCACATACACACACATACACATATACACACATACATGCATACGCATATACACACATACACATACACACATACATATTTACTTATTTATCTGTTTTCATTCATAATATTCTTTTCATGAGCTTGCATGTTACTATTTGAAAAGTTTTTACCAAGCAATAATATTCTTCCTGCATCACATGATGAAATGAAGAAGATAATCAATAATCTTGGAATAGATTATCATTGCATACATGCATGTCCTGAAGATTGTATTTTATATAGAGGTGAATATGTAGACTCTTTGAAATATCCAAAAGATCAATCTCCTCGATATAAGGATGAAGAGGGAAAAACCCCAAAAAAGGTATTGAGACAATATCCATTAGCTCCATGAATTAAACATATGTTTCAAAGCCCTGAATTATCAAAACTTTTGACATGGGGATTTGATCATAGAAGTATTGATGGAGTAATGAGAATTCCAGCAGATAGTGCAACTTTTCAACATATCGCTTGATTTTATACAAGACCCACAAAATCTAAAGTTATGTGTTGCATTTGATGGGGTTAATCCATTTTTGATGAAATCTAGTAAATGATCAATATGACCAGTGGTAGCCATCAACCACAATCTCCCACCATACCTTAGCATTAAAAAAGAACATTTAATGCTTTCACTTTTAATCCCACAAAAAAGACAAGTTAAAGACATGAATTTATATCTTGCTCCTCTCATTAATGATTTCTAAGAGTGATGGAGAGGTATTAATATCATTGATGTATCACAAATATTAATCAAAGACACATTATGGTTTGTGGAATTGTGGCTTGGACTATGCATGATTTTTCAAGATATAGGATTTGTTCAAGTAATGATGTAATTTTTCTATTTAAGATATACACAATTGTATGTGAGTAAATGTAATTAGATTTCCATGGTTTTCATGCATCCAAGAATAACTACTAAGGGGTATAAGGCTTGTCCTTACTATGGTGATTGGGACACAAAAGAGAAGCGATAAATTTATCTTTGACATTGATGGTTCTTGCTTGATGATCATCCATTATGACATAAAAGAGAAGCAATAAATTTTAATGGAAAGATTGAAATAGGTCAGTGTCCAAAACCAATGATACCTATGGACTGGTATCATAAATGGATAGAAGGGCCTCTTATAGATCCACATACTGAAATCTTCAATGACAACGAAGATTATGAGAAAGGAAAATTATGAGAATGTGATGATTTATAAGGCTTATTTATCTTTGACATTGATGGGTCTTGCTTGATGATCATCCATTATGACACAAAAGAGAAGCGATAAATTTTAATGGAAAGATTGAAATAGATCAGTGTCCAAAACCAATGATACTTATGGATTGGTACCAGAAATGGATAGAAGGGCCTCTTATAGATCCACAATTTGAAATCTTTAGTGATGATGGAGATTATGAGAATGTGATAGTTAAAGATAAAGGAAAATTGTAATTAGTAGAGAATATGTCGATATAGTATTCTTTGGAGTATTGGAGAGAGTTAAAGATCTATCATCTTCTTGATCCTATGCAAGTTATTCATGTTCAACCTAGGGATCGTTCATTGTTTTACAACTTTATTGTTAGAGAAATTGAAGAAATTCATGTTGATGATTCATCATTAAATATTGATTTACTGGCATCTAAGAGAGAAATTAGAATAGTTCTACATGACAACAATAATAATCTACTTGATGATAACCGTAATACTCGATGTGTTAATTCTATAGATGATGAAGAAGAACTACCAGAAATCAATATTAGTCCATCAATAGATGATGTGATTTATGAGAACCTAGATTTAACAATAGAAGGAAAAAAAGAAATAAATAAAGATAATGAAGATGAGACTATATTGATGTCTTACCAAAATGATCTTAATACTGCAAACACATGACTAGATTAGACTTGTAGATTAGAACATTATGCTTGAGGAAAGAGCTCAAGTTTTTCCCAAAGAGCTCTATAGATTTCTAACTAGAGTTAACGATTGTTAATCTGAATCATTTGAATGGGTATCATAAAGTAGATTCTCCTTTATTCAAATGGAATACGAGGTGAATTCCACCATAGGGATGAAAACATGTTCTATTAAGTTAGAAAATGAAGTTCGGGGGCATGATTTTGTATATAGATTTATTTTCAAGGAAAAAAAACTCTCCCGTGTATGGATGCATGTGTGTGATACTTGTCTATGTATATGGATATAAATGTGATCTACGCATCTGTATATTCATGCATATGTGAAATTATGCACACGTGTGTTTCATGTGTATGTATGTGTGGGTGCATGTGTGTGATATATGTCTATGCATATGGATGTGAGTGTGATATATGCATGCATATATATATATA
Source organism: Ceratopteris richardii (assembly GCA_020310875.1). Lineage (NCBI taxonomy): Eukaryota > Viridiplantae > Streptophyta > Polypodiopsida > Polypodiales > Pteridaceae > Ceratopteris > Ceratopteris richardii. Next base: position 96,404,383 of record CM035441.1, on the reverse strand, counting down.
TATATATATATATATATATATATATATATATATATATATATATATATATATATATATATATATATATATATATATATATATATATATATATATATCTGCATGATGTGTATGTATCTATATATGTATTATGATCATCGTTGATTCAAGTAGCTATATATATAAAGAGGCATAAGGTTGGGAGGAGAGACATCTCTCTATCAAATGGTGGAATCTTTTCTCAAATAAATGCACAATGAAATCTAGTTTAGAGCATACTACATACACACACACACACACACACACACACACACACACACACACACACATATATATATATATATATATATATATATATATATATATATATATATATATATATATATATATATATATATATATATATATATATATATATATATATATATATATATATATATACTTTTCTTATGTATCTATATACCTAGAATCATATTATATTTACTCTTTTTTTCATATTTTATTATTATATGGTCCTCATTGATTCAAATAGTCAATGATTTATGTTCAATGTAGGTGATGCATTTGCACTTCAAGATGACGTTATCCAAATCAATGTATACAATGATAAGAAGATGACTAAACGCAATGTTTATATATATATATATATATATATATATATATATATATATATATATATATATATATATATATATATATATATATATATATATATATATATATACATATATATACATATATATATATATATATATATATATATATATATATATATATATATATATATATATATATATAATACACCTATGTGCACATAGCTCTTTTCTTGCAAATGGTATGGCAGAGGAGCCTTCCTCTCGCCGTTGGGTATGCATCTGGATAATATATATATATATATATATAATACACCTATGTGCACACAACTCTTTTCTTGCAACTGGTATGGCAGAGGAGCCTTCCTCTCGCCGTTGGGTATGCATCTGGATAATGTAGTCTAATTCCCCATCAAGCATGTCTCCATACTCATGCATGACAGCCCCTAAGGAATCAGACAAAACTTTTCCTCTTATAAGATTCTTTATGAGAGTAAGTTTCATCTTTTGATCTCTACTACAATCCATAATATCTGTACATATAAAACAAAATGGATTAGAAATCTCTCTATCTCTCTCTCTCTCTCTCTCTCTCTCTATATATATATATATATATATATATATATATATATATATATATATATATATATATGTGTGTGTGTGTGTGTGTGTGTGTATGTATGTATATGTGTGTATGCATATGTATGTGTTTATGCATATGTATCTATGTATGCATGTGTATGTGTGTACGCATATGTGTGTATGCATGTGTTTGTGTGTATGTATATGTGTGTATGTGTATGCATGTATGTGTGTGTATGTGCATGTATGCATGTGTTCATGTATATATGTGGGTGTATATGCATGTATGCATATGTGTGTGTATGTATATGTGTGTGTATGTATATGTGTGTATGTATATATGTGTATGTGATTCTATGTGTGTGTGCACATGTGTATGTGCACATGTGTATGTGTGTGTCTATGTGTGCATAGGTACATGTGTGTGTATGTGTTTGTATGTATCTGTATGTGTGCATATGTGTTTATGCATGTGTGTATATGTATGTGTGTGTGTATCTATGTGTATGCATATGTGTGCATATTTATGTGTGTGTATGCATGTGTGTATGTACGTATGCATATGCATGGGTGTGTATGTATGCATCTCTGTATGTACGTATGCATATGCATGGGTGTGGATGTATGCATGTGTGTGTAGCTATGCATGTGAGTGCACATGTGTGTGTGTATTTATAAGTGTATGTGTGTGTATGTGTGTGTATGTATATGCGTGTGTATGTGTATGTGTGTGTATACATGTGTATATACATATGTGTGTATGTGACTTTATGTGAGTGTATATGTGTATGTGTTTGTATGTATATCTGTGTGTATGTGTATATGCATGTATGCATGTATGTATGCATGTGACTGCATTTATGTGTGTGTATGTGTATATTTGTGTGTATGTGTATGTGTCTATGTGTGTGTATGTATATGTGTGTGTATGTGTGTGTATGTGTGTATATGCATGTGTATTTATCTGTGTATGTGTCTCTATGTGTGTGTGTGTATGTGGATGTGTGTGTATGAGTGTATGCATATGCATGTGTATACATGTGTTTTGTTTGCATGTGAGTGTATATGTGTATATATGTGTGTTTCTATGTGTATCTGTATATGTGTGCATATGTGTATGTATGTATATGTGTGTCTATATGTGTGTATGTATATGTGATTGTATTTGTATGCATGTGTATGTGTGTATGTATATGTGTATGTGTATGTGTATGTGTATGTGTATGTATATGTGTATGTGTATGTGTATGTGTATGTGTATGTGTATGTGTGTGTATGTGCATGTGTATGTGTATGTGTATGCATATGTGTATGTGTATGTGTATGTGTATGTGTATGTGTATGTGTATGTGTATGTGTATGTGTATGTGTACGTTGTCGTCGAGATTTTCTCTCTCCTATCATTCATGAAGGCCTACAGGAAACACATTCGGTGAAGGTAGTCAAAATTCCTTGAGAAGTCCAAGATGCATCAAGGATGTCAAAGGGAGTTCACATGCAAACTTTGGAAGAAATCAAGCAAATCCATGGTAGCGGTCAAAGCTGTTCAAATTTTGGAAATTATGGCAAAAATTTCAATATCTCCAAATCACATGAAAATTCATACACTTGTAAATCCTATCAAAGGCAGTCTATAGCCCGAATTTCACATGTAAATGGATTTTCTAGCACATTGATATGCCATGTGCATTTTGTAAAAAATGTAGTTTTTCTACTTAGACCCTACAAAATCTTGTATAGGAATTTTTGTTAGCCATATGGTTTGGCATGTATAAAGACCATATGTGGCTACATATTTGTACAAAGTTTCAAGGCTATCAGAGCTTCCTAGACACCTTGATGCCACCTTGCAAGCTTCCAAATGTAGTCAAACTTGTACAAGGGAGATTCAGATGGGAGTTTTTTTTGCATATTCCTAAAGGAGGCCTTTCAAAACATAGCCCTACAAACTTTTATCTTCATCAAAGGATATTTGAAGGGTCAAAGAGCACAAAATCCAGTTTTCAAGGTCACCGCAGTTTTGTAGAATAAGAAAATTGAAGGCTTGAAGGGCTGCCACATGGCAAACAATGATTGAACCATATTGAACGATCAATATGAGCTCATATTCAAGGGTGGAGATGCACTAAAGCATAAAGCAAGGAGGATCCACGAGTTTTTTCACCGGATAAGCCTTTTTTGATGATCCAAGATCAATAATGCAAAGTTTCTCCAAAAATAGTGGCTTATCTTATCCAAATTGATGTAAGCACTGATCCGACGGTCCAGATCAGCTCCAGATCCAATGGTGGAGAATGAAGGTGCCTATTTTCCTCCCCTTTGCCCTAGATATCATGTAAAGAACCAATCCTAATCCATTGGATAAATCCAATGGTTTTAATCAAAAGAAGTTGATCTTAGGGTTGAGAGTTGATTTCTCTAGATCCAAGGGCCCAAATTCATTCAAAAAACTATATAAACCCCCCTCCAAACTCCTAGAGCATTATTGTTAGGCATCCATAGGGCCCTTGCTACCACATGGTTTCTGTGAGACGATCACCCTCAGTTGAGCGTGTGAGGATCCAAGGTGGGCTAGTAAGAGCATAGTTCCTAGATTCAATTTTTAGACTTCCTCTCTCGGATAGGCTCATAAACCCATTATCTCTTTCTTTGCTCACCCTAAGTGGAGTGTGTGAGTGAGTTAGAGCTGGTTTTATGTGTCTTAGAATTCTTTAGAAACACATTACAATCCTAGAAAGACATAGGGTCAATGAAGGGGGACCTATCCTCTTACGTGTGACATTCGGTTGAACTTTCATGGTGAGAGGGTCGTGCGGACAACCTTTGACCAGTAGAATGCTTAGCTTGAGGTTTCACAACATTCATGTATATTTTTATCATAACAAGAACTTCTAATTCATGTCTCATGTCTCTTATCTCTTTGTCTCTTCTATGTTTTTACATGTCACCTTCTATATCTTTCTATGTGTGAGAAGGCTCCGCAGTATTGCATTGAACCAGTGAGGATGATCCATTAAGGTTGAGAGAATAATTTTATATTCATTTTTTACATCATGACCCACATGCATTCATACCACCCACAAAAACCCATGCTTATGAATTGATTTTCGAAAGTGTATAAGAAGCTCCATTCGTGGATCATTCTTCCTTTCAAAAGTTGATTCATGTGTGTGGTTTTCTTTTTTTTCTCATCATGCATTCATTCCATTCAAAAGAACCTATGAATGTGAATTAAATTTGGAAAGTGTTTAAGAAGCTCCATATTTTTGGACCATTCTTCCTTTCCGAATTGATTCATGTGAATGGTTTCTTTTGTCCTCATCATTCATGTTCATGTGATTATCTTATGTTCATATGTTCCCCTTTCTCTAATCAAATCATGGCATCTTTTTCCCCCATACCCCACTTCATCTTCACCTTCACATTTTTTATTACATAAACCTTCCAACACTCACTAGCTTCATACACTCTGCGTGTGCCACGACCGGACCCGATCCACCCGGATTGCGATCACATCCACATTTATCTCTTTCTATGTGTGAGAAGGCTCCGCAGTATTGCGTTGAACCAGTGAGGATGATCCATTAAGGTTGAGAGGATAATTTTCTTTTCATTCATAAATCATGACCCACGTGCATTCATACCACCCACAAACACCCATGCATATATTTTAGTTTCGAAAGTATATAAGAAGCTCCATTCTTGGACCATTCTTCCTTTCGAGACTGATTCATGTGTGTGGTTTTAGTGTTTTTTTCTCATCATGCATTCATTCCATTCAAAAGAACCTATGAATGTGAATTAAATTTGGAAAGTGTTTAAGAAGATCCATATTTTTTGACCATTCTTCCTTTCCGAATTGATTCATATGAATGGTTTCTTTTGTCCTCATCATTCATGATCATGTGATTATCTTGTGTTCATATGTTCCCCTTTCTCTAATCAAATCATGACATCTCTTCCCCCCCATACCCAACTTCATCTTCATCTTCACATTCTTTAATACATAAACCTTCCAACACTCACTAGCTTCATACACTCTGCGTGTCCATGACCGGACCCGATCCACCCGGATTGCTATCACCTCCACATTTGAAACCGACGTGAATCGCTTCCTTTGTGCCAGGGATCAAGAAGAATTTGTTATCAGTTTCTGCATTGGCCAAGATTGGCTTGGTTGTGAAATTTGTTGATGACAAATGTACAGTTCATGATCTGTCAAATGGCGATGTTATTATTGCTTCTGGCATTTTATGTCGTGGGCTGTATAAGCTCATAGACTATGAAAGATCTGTGAATGATTCGGCATGTGCAGTTCATGATTCTCAGGCTATGTCAGATGCAAAGCTTTGCCATGCACGCTTTGGTCATCTGAATTTTGCTAGTTTGCTACGCCTGCAGAAATCTGAAATGGTGTCCTCTTTGCCCAAACTTGAGGCACCTGGAAAACATGTTTATGAAGGCTGTATTTTGGGCAAAATGCAGCGTTCCTCCTTTCCAAAAGATGGTTCAGTTCGGGCTACACAAAAATTGCAGCTTGTACATAGTGATGTCTGTGGTCCTATGTAGACACCCTCTTTTGGAAATTACCTTTACTTCGTGACCTTCATTGATGATTTTTCCAGGCATGCATGGGTATATCCACTCAAAGTAAAGTCCGAAGTGTTCATGTGCTTTAAACAGTTTTTGTTTTGGCTGAAAATCTGTCAGCATGTAAAATGGGCACCCTCCGTTCTGATCGAGGGGGGGAATATATGTCTTCTGATTTTAATGCATTTCTGGCTGAACGTGGGATAAAACACCAGTGTACAGTGCGGTATACACCTCAACAGAATGGAGTTGCTGAATGAAAGAACATGTCACTCATGGAGATGGCGAGGTGCATGGTCAAGAGTCAGGCTTTACCACATAGTTTTTGGCTTGAGGCTATCATGTGTGCAGCATATGTACTGAACAGGTATCCCACTAAAGCGCTACAGTCTATCACTCCATATGAGGCTTGGCATGACCGCAAGCCATCTGTTGCTCATCTGTGTGTTTTTTGTTGTTTGGCATATGCACTAATGCCTGAACAACATCGCAGAAAATTGGATGATAAGGCAATAAAATGTATTTTTGTTGGGTACAGTTCTAAAAGTAAAGTCTATCATCTGTATCATCCACAGACTAAACGCATTCTGGTTAGCCCTGATGTTGTCTTTGTGGAAGATGCTATTCAGCCATTGCTTTCATGTACTAAGGAGACATATGTTAGCTCTAAAGATATGTATGATACTTTGATGCCTCTTTTTACAGGTGGACAGTCTAGTGCTGGTCCTAATGAGGCAACTTCTCATCCTTTGCAAGTTTTATATGATGATGCAGATCATTCCATTTTTTATGCAGATTTACATGATGCACTTGTTGATGAGAGAACTGATATTGAGCAGGCAAAAACTATGCCAAAATGGTTGGTGCAGACTTTGTGTGACAGTAAATTAGATGCACCTTTTTCATATCGTACTCGTTCAGGCTCTCATAGTGCCTCCTTTGCATCAGATTGCTATGCTATGGCTGCGTCTAGTCTCTGTGATGAGAATGAGCCTGTTTCTTTTGATGAAGCACAGAATTCAGAAAATTGGATGGCTGCTATGCAATTTGAATATGATGCTATAATGAAGAATGGTACATGGTCTTTATGTGACTTGCCTCCTGGCAAGAAGGCCATTGGCACTAAGTGGGTATACAAGTTGAAACCTAAACCTGATGGTACAGTTGACAAGTATAAGGCTAGGCTTGTTGTAAAGGGTTATGCGCACGAAAGAGGCATTGATTTTGATGAGACCTTTGCACCTACATGCCGTATGACTACTGTTCGGAGCATTTGTGCACTTGCAGCCCATCATGGTTGGAATGTACATCAGTTGGACATTAAAACAACATTTCTGAATGGTGACTTGCATGAAGAAGTGTATGTTTTTCAGCCCCGTGGCTTTGTACAGAAAGGGCATGAAAACCAGGTATGCAGGTTAAAGAAGGCATTATATGGTTTAAAGCAAGCACCACGTGCTTGGTATGAGAAGATACATGCCTATCTGGTTGCACATGGTTTTGAGAACAGTCCAACTAAAAGCACCTTATATGTTAAGCGTGCTAATGATGTGCTTCTGATCATTGTTGTCTATGTTGACGACATGCTGCTCATTGGTCCTATTGAGAAGCATATTGTTGATTTCAAGGCTGATTTGCATGCCTCATTTGAGATGTCTGATTTGGGGCATTTGCATCACTATTTGGGCATTCAGTTTATGCAAGTTGATGGTGGAATGGCTTTGTGTCAAACGAAATATATTGACACATTATTGGAGCGTTTTGGCCTTGAAGACTGTAAGCCTATTGCCACTCTTATGGAGACAGGTTTACGATTGAGTCTTCATGATGCTGGAGATGCATTTGATGCTGTTCTCTATCAGCAGGCTGTTGGATGCTTGATTTACTTATGCATTACTCGGCCAGATATTCAGTTTGCTGTCTCACACATGAGCAGGTTTATGCATGGCCGAGGAGTCACGCATTGGAAGGCGGTTAAGTGCATCTTTCGCTACTTGAGTGGTACTCGGCTACTTGGGTTGTTTTATCCCAAGGGGGGATCACTACCGCCAGATTTGCATGCTTTTTTCTGACTCAGATTGGGCTGGTTGCCATGACACTCGTGTGTCCACCAGTGGTTTTTGCTTCATGCTTGGTAGCTCATGTATATCTTGGTTGAGCAAGAAGCAGCCTACTGTGGCCACTTCCATTTGTGAGGCTGAGTATAGGGTAGCTTTCACAACGACTGTTGAGTGTGTGTGGCTCAGACACCTTATGGCTGATTTGGGTGTTGGTGAGTCTTCTGCTACCACCATCTTCACTGACAGTCAGAGCGCATTGGCAGTTGCGAGGAACCCTGTGTTCCATGCTCGCACTAAGCACATTGAGGTGCATTATCACTATGTCAGGGAGAGGTTCTCTGATGGGGAGATCAGCTTGGCATATGTGCCCATGCAGGAGAACATTGCAGACCTTTTCACGAAGGCTCTTCCTAGGGAGAAGTTTGAAGCTTTCCGCAAAGCTTTGGGCTTACTTCCTTTTGTGGAGTGATTTCCACATAGCTTGGCACTTCCTTATACATGAGTGCCAGCTCCTTATTCACCACATCACTCCCAAGGGGGATTTGTTGATATATTTAGGTAGTGATGTGTGTGAACACACTAGGACCGTCGGGACACTTTTTTCCCTTTTTAGGAGGTTTTTTTCCCTCGGCTTGTATATATGCCTATTGCCCTAATGGGCTACTTGTCTTTGTACATTCTCTAGTAATACATTCACTATTGTGTGTTTGTGCTCCAAGCTTCTTCTTCTTCCTTGTGCTGTTCGCGTGCTTCCGCAGACATCTATCTCCAACAAACATCACAATCCAAAGATAAAAACAAGAATCACAACCCAATGAACAAAAACAAGAGGATAAACAAAAAGGGAAGAAGACAAAGCAAAGAAAAACAGAACCAAAGCCTTTAGATAAACAAGAACAAGTCATCTTGATTTCATAAATTGAGAGAAAAATAGATCCTATGGAGATTTTAGATGACATTTTGCTTAAGATTCAAGTGACTATGTCTTTAGAACAAGTTTTCTCTATTGCAAAGACTGTTTTTAAAGATAACTTTATCGACCTAATTAAAAGGAAGAGGTTTTTGCTTAATCTAGATACTGAGATGCAAGATTCACTAGATCAAGATCAAGCTATGAATGAAGCCTTAAACTTTGATGAATTTGATGAAGAGGGCTTTGATGATGATGAAGTAAATGTTAATAAAAAATTCTTAGGACCTATTCAACCTGACCATGAAATTCATGAAAACAATCGTGAAAGTCACTTTAAAAGAAAATTTTGGTCTAGAGGTATATCAAAGATGCATGTTAAAATAGGAAATGATAAGAGCTCCATCACTATAAATGCATTAGTAGATTCCGACTCCAAAATCAATGTGATTTCAAGAGAAGTCTATGATAAGTTTTGATGGTCCATAGATAAAGATTGTGGATGGCATATGAGAACTGCAGATAATGGTGTAGGTACTCTATCTTGTGCTAGTGTGCCCATATCCATAGGAGGAATCACAGAAGAGTTTCACTTTTTTATTCAAGATAATTGCTCCTATGAAGCTCTCTTAGGTCAACCCTTTATTTGTGAGAGTCATATGAAAACTAAAGCCATGGATGATGGGTCTACCTATGCTAGATTTAAGTCTAAGGATGGAATACAATCACTTCAAGTCATGACGGTAGGAGTGAATCATCCTAGGAATCGATTGTCAATTAGAAAGAAACCTATTGTTACGCAGGGTCATGAGCATGCTTGTAGTGATTATGCACCTCGATTCATGTTTGGAGATACATATGATCAAAGTTTCGGATAGAATCCATTGTTGAGCGGGACAATAGTGGATATTGGTTTGACATCTCGCATCCAACCAACATGTACAATAGTTTGTCACTTTGTTTTCCACATTCTAGATTAGATTTTCTTCATAAGAGTCAATCGTCCAAGTCTTTTATCCAAAAAACCCAAAAAAATCATAAAAACAACAAAATCATGGAACATGATGAGAACATTGAGCATGTGATTGAGACATCTCATTGTTTCTCTACTCTTGAGGAGTTAGATTTATGTCTTTAACAAAATTCTAATTCCCATATTATTCTTCTTTCTTCCCTTGATGAGTATGCTCTAATCCAAGAGTATGCTCTCAATGTTGACAAGTTCTCAAAATTTTACCAAACACATGATGCCTTAGTTGAAACAAAGTACAAAACTGTAGACAAAAAAATCAAACCCATAGCTCAACCATTATCCCAAGGAAGTAACAAAAAGATTATTGATGTGAAAAATGATCCAATTCTTTGGGATAAGAAAAACATAGGACATACATTCACGGATGAGACAATCAAACAGGTGAAAATTGGTAGAGATGATGACTTTCTTTTGCTAGCAGAGAGAGATAAATTTGAGAGAGTCATACATAGCCATGGAAAAGCCTTTACTATGTATCCTCATGAGATTGGTTGTGCAGATCCTAAGCTAGTTGCACCCACGATAATCTTTACTATTCCATATATTCCATGGAATCTTTGCCCTATACCAGTTCCAAAGGCTCACTTACCTGAGCTAATGAAACTAATTAAGGAGAAGATAAACATGAGAATTTTAGAGCCATCTTTTGCACCTTACTCAAATTGATGGCTCATTATGCCTAAAAAGAATGTGAAACTACGTTTTATTCAAGATCTCCAACCTATCAATAAAGTCACCATAGAATGTAGATACATGACCCATTGTAGATGAGTTTGTTGAATCATTTTCAGGACATTCTATCTATTCAATGGGTGATTTATATTCTGGATATGACCAATTCCAATTAGCAATTGATAGTCGTGACATAACCACAATGAAAACTCCTTTAGGCTTAGTGCGAATATGTACTTTACCTCAAGGAGTAACAAATTTTGTGGCTTATATGATGAGTGCTATGAATATGGTCTTACATGATTTTATCCCTCATGTAACTATGCCATTCATTGATGATATTCCAATTAAAGGGAGTGAGGAACGTGTAACGGACATTACTTTAGATTCATCTGGATGTCATAAATTTGTTCTTGACCATATCTCTGATTGTCAAAGAATATTTCAACGATTTGAAGAGGTAGGTCTCACATTTTCCATAGAAAAATTTGTTTTTGGTATCAACAAGGTTCTTATTGTTGGAAATTTATGTGGCCATTATGGTTGAAAGCCATACCCACAAAAAATTGATGCCATTAGCAGATTTCTGAAACATGTAACAATGTGAGTGAGGTACGCAGGTTTCTTGGTGCTTGCATTTTTTATGTTATTTGGATCCCACACTTTGCTCATGCTGCTTATTGTCTCTATGACTTGTTGAGGAAGAAACGAAAATTTATTTGGATTGACAAACACACTCAAGCTATGCGTCAATTGAAGAAATTATTGCGTGAAGCTCCCATCCTTAAGCGTGTAGACTATTCTGTTAACAAACCTATTATATTGGTTGTTGATACTAGTCCTATTGGTATAGTTTGGATCATAAGTCAAGATGATAGTGATGGGAATAGATATGCAATTAGGTTTGGTGCCAAAATTTTACATGAAACACAATGAAAATATCCACAGATCAAACGAGAACTATGGGGTATGATAACAACTTTGAAAACTGACAAAGAATATTTCATTGGTGCAAATGTCAAAGTTGAGACTGATTTTTTGCCTCTCATTGGAATGATAGCCAATTGTTCATCTCCTGATATAGCCATGCTTAGATGGATCTCATATATTAAGTTCATAAATCCTGAGTTAGTTCATATTTCAGGTAAGTCAAACTCAGTTGCTGATATGTTATCGAGAGCTAGATTTGATGATGATCTTGAAAGTGATCTAATAAAGAATGTGAACTTAGTTGACTATGTTCCACATATATACAAAGTATGAGAAATTTCATGAGTCTGAGTACGAAAATGAATGGAGAGACATAGGAAAGTATCTGAGTACACTACAACCATTACCTAGTTGGACTATGAATAGATTCCGTAACATTAGGAAACGAGCTTATAACTTTTTCCTATGTAATGGTTATCTTTGGAGACATGCTAAGGGTAAGGTTAAGAATCCACAACAAGTCCTAGGAAAACGAGGTCTTCAGTTGAAAGTAATGAAGGAAATGCATGAGACATTATGGGCAGGTCATAAAGGATTTTTTGGAACATATGAAAAAATTAGAAGTACCTATTATTGGCCTATGATGTATGTTGACATCAGTAGCTATGTTTCTACATGTTCTACTTGTCAACTTCATTCATCAGTCAAACATAGATATCTGTTGCATCCTACTTATCCACCCTGTATTCACTACAAGTGGGTAGTAGATCTTGTAACTATGCCTAAAGGTATTGACAAAATGCGTTACATTGTACTTGCAAGAGAAGACTTAACTAATCATGTAGAGGGACGTGCACTACAATCTAAGTCCACTTACAATGTTTGCAAATTCTTGCTTGAAGATGTCATAAGTCGCTTTGGGTACATAGAGAAAGTAGTTGCCGATCGTGGAGAGTTAAATGCGAGAGAAGCTAAAGAGTTCTTTGAACATCACGGTATTCGTTTGTCTCTCACTACTGCATATAATCCAAAGGCCAATGGTAAAATAGAGAGAGGGCATCCACCTATTGTGAAAGCCATATCTAAAGCATGTAATGGTGACATCAAACAATGGCCTAGATTCTTACCTTTTGCACTTTGGGCAGATAGAATGACATGCACACGTACTACTGGGTATATGCCTGCTGAACTCATGTACTATCAAAAACCATTGTTTCCAATTCAGTCTCATATTTCTACATGGTCAAATTTGCCTTGGTCTGAAAACATGTCTACTGATGATTTTTGAGTTTGTGCATTAAATAGTTAGAACAAGGTAAATTAAGACTTGATGATGCTGTTGAAAAAATTAAGAGAATCTAGAATGAAGAATAAGCATTATTTTGATAAAACTCATCAATTGCATCCTAAGCCAATTGAAGTAGGAGATTGGGTGCTCATTTATAATAGTACATTTGACTCTCATTATGATGCATGCAAAAAGCTCACTCAACGGTGGTTTGGGCCATACATTGTATCAAAAAGTCAACAAAAATGGTACATATGCTCTTTGTGAATTAAATGGTGTTGCACTAAAAACTTGATTGCAGGCAAAAGGATAAAGCTATTCAAGAAATGTGATAATGATGAGTACATTTTGGATGATGACATTGAAGATGATGACAAAAATGAGGCCGATTCATAAACAAGAGTATCCATGTTATAAAATAAAAAATCAAAAAAAAGAAAAAAAGAAAAAAAACTATATATATATATATATAAATATCATTAATTTTTCAAGTTCATGTTGCTTTGTTTTTTTTTTCAAGTTCATTCTACTTTTTTTTCCATTCTTGTTTCATGCATGTTTGTTTTCAGTCTTTGCATTCCATTGCATATCCACATCACTTGAGTCAAAAAAGGCAAATGATGATTTCTCTACTTGTGTAAAATTGTATCTTAAGTAGTAATTTATCTACTAAGAAATCGGTTATAATCTAGGATTATGGAAAGATAGGGCATGTAGATTTGGAGGTTTATTTGGTGACATGACTTTCATATATAAACATGCATATGTATCCTGTATCGAAAGCATAATTGTTGAAATCCTAGCTCTTGCTACTGCATGTTTCTACATCCTTAGTCCATCTCACAGCACTTGTATCGAGTTTAAAGGACTGTTCTCTTTCATAAAAATGGTTGTTACCTTGTATCGGGGTTTAATTTTTCCCCATCGTAAAAAAAAAAAGCTACATGTTACCAGGAAGTTTACACTTTCTTCCACCCCAAAAAAGTGATCATAACCATAAAGTTGCCAAATCATCATCATAAAAAAAAAAGAGCAAGCCAAAGGAAGATAAAGAGGCCATAGTAGAATAAATCACGGGCTATATAGGTAGATTTATGCATATGCCATATGATATCATCAAGGTGGAGATAGCTCCATTATCCATGGTAGTAGATGCACTATTCCAAATTATCGGTTTTATTCAAAGGATGAGGGAGCTCCCTACATACAAACTCACATATAGAGCTTTTGAGGCATCTATACAGATATCAGAGTTAGGATTAAAGATTTGACAGAGCATCCCCTATAAACTAAGCAATCAAATAAGATAACGAATAGCAAAAGAACAATGAGTAACATGTCACCACCTATCACTGATCCAATCAAAGATAATGGCAAATATAAATGCCAAAAAAATTGATGGCAATACACACCAGTACCATGGTAATACACCTCCCACTCAAGAATGAACTCTGCAACATGGTCCAATCTATCACAAATAACCTGTGACCAATTCCAGGTAAATGGATATCAGCAATAATCCAAAGCTATCACATAAGCTTCAAGATCCACTAGAGTTCTATTATAGCATAAAATCTATCAAAATTTCGATAGCATCTCCTCTGTAAAGCGGACTCTGAACCAAAATAACCATGTGGGAATCACCATCCACATATGCCAAGAATCACATTGGCAAATAGATATCAAATCAATGACCATATGCTAAAATAATAGCCAATCAAGGTGACAAACGGATGTGCAACTGAGGCTCCAATCTGGATCATGTACCTACAAAGAAGATAAAGATATAAGTACCAACGAAGATCTAAAATAAAATCTCATAAATTATGTGCAACCGATAAGTAATTCCATAACCAAGTGGCATAAGCAAGGTAGAGACCACAATGCCACTATACATTCCACTGTCAATGCTATGATCAAATTCAAGATGATATAAACCTCAAAAAAGGTATACCATAATGTCATCTCACATGTCAAACACATGATAAGATCATGCTGTACTCTCATATGGAGGATCTACCACAGTGATCATACATGGACAATGTAGTAGCTCCAAAGGTAAGAGCTCGCACACTAAAAAATCTCTCTAGAAGAAGTTCCAAACCAAATTGAATCTCCAAAAGCAACTAGGGTTTTCATGATGAAAAATATGATGCTCTATATTTTGTTGTTTCAAAGATGAAAACCACTAAAATTTCAAAATTTTCTCTAAGAAAACTTCAAGAACTCTTTCTTGGCTATGTAAAGATATAAAGAACTCCTCAATCGGAGGTATCTAGCTCAAGATATACACAAAACAATCATCTGCAGTGAATTTCACTTCACCTACAGCACTGTTGCTCTATATTTTGCAATTTCGGTGACCACGCACTCCAAATTTGGAATTGAGTTCTTCTACAAAGTTGTAGCTAACCTTTCCAAGCTATGCATACTAAGTTGAATCGCTTAAATCCAACTTGTAAAATTCAAGTTATGACCCAAAAACTGACCTATTGTTCAAGTGATTGTAAATTCATCTTCTACATTAGTCTATGTTTTTTGATTTTTTGGCACGTTAGAACTCCAAACCAGGTTCTGCGACCTTCTAGGAAGTTGTAGCCCTTTGTTTTAGTTACACATAAACTGTAAAAAGCACCAATCCGATCTTCCTAGCTCGAGTTATAATCAAAATACTAAACACTTGTTGAAGAGGTGGTGACATGCACATTCACTTCTTGTGACCTAAGCTTCCATTGAAGCTTATTGCACACAAGCCTTCAGCATGCTCTGATACCAATGAAGTTCTTTGGTGTGCAGAACAAGAGGAGCAAAGAGGAGATGGAGGGAAAGACAGAGAGGAGAGGAGAGACATGCACACGTGTGTGGGAGTCTCGAAACCCACATAATGATCTCTGTTGAGACAATGCTCTATATATGATCTATATATATGATATGGGGATAAGGTCACATGATCCTACATCTCCAACATCTATATATCTATCTATCTATCTATCTATCTATCTATCTATCTATCTATCTATCTATCTATCTATCTATCTATCTATCTATCTATCTATCTATCTATCTATCTATCTATCTATCTATCTATCTATTCTATCAATCTATCTATCTATCTATCTATCTATCTATCTATCTATCTATCTATCTATCTATTCTATCTATCTATCTATCTATCTACCTATCTATCTATCTATCTATCTATCTATCTATCTATCTATCTATCTATCTATCTATCTATCTATCTATCTATCTATCTATCTATCTATCTATCTATCTATCTATCTATCTATCTATCTATCTATCTGTCACTCTATTTGTCTGTCTCTCTGTATGTCTATTTGTTTGTCTCTTTGTCTGTCTGTCTATCTATCTATCTATCTATCTATCTAATCTATCTATCTATCTATCTATCTATCTATCTATCTATCTATCTATCTATCTATCTATCTATCTAGCTATCTATCTATCTATCTACTATCTATCTATCTATCTATCTATCTATCTATCTATCTATCTATCTATCTTCTATCTATCTATCTATCTATCTATCTGTCTGTCTGTCTGTCTGTCTGTCTATATTGTCTGTTTGTCTGTTTGTCTGTTATCTGTCTGTTTGTTTGACTGTCTATTTGTCTACCTATTTATCGATCAATCGATCGATCTATCTATCTATCTATCTATCTATCTATCTATCTATCTATCTATCTATCTATCTATCTATCTATCTATCTATCTATCTATCTATCTATCTATCTATCTATCTATCTATCTATCTATCTATCTATCTATCTATCTATCTATCTATCTATCTATCAATCTATCTATCTATCTATCTATCTATCTATCTATCTATCTATCTATCTATCGATCTATCGATCAATCTATCTAACTATATATCTATCTATATATCTACCTATCTATATATCTACCTACCTACCCACCCACTTATCTGCCTACCTACCTATCTATCCATCTATCTATCACTTTCTTATATCCTTCTCTGGACACTCCAAGCCCAGTTGCATTAGGATTCAAGAAATAACTCCTAAGGAAGTTTATACAAATCCCATAAAGAACAAAGCAGGTCAGTATCCACCATGCACCAACCTAAGTAGTTCTTTCAAAATCTCAAAGAGGGATTTTGAATAATAAAATGGGGTGGAAGGAGTGTATGAAAATCCCTTGGCCCACTCACAATTAGATAAAATTGGTATCCAATTGATCACTGAATGGGAAAATCATATTGAGTGCACAAGCACATAGTGTTTTCCCACTTGAGAAGTCCCACAAAATGATGGATCCTACATAGAACATTTTGTTAAGATCCAATATGAGAGACACTTGTAATAATTGTCCCATGGACATGGAGCCCTTAGTTGAGCTTCATAGAAAGAGTGATGTCTAGGCCCAATTTAGAGAATCAAGAAGAGCTACCAAAACTAATGAGGTCCCTGCATGCCATAAAGATACCACATGATGGCCAAAAAAATGGAAGTACATTATCTTTCTGATGATAATATTAATCCTTTCTTTAGAGGACTAAAGATAAGGAAGCAAAAGAAGAAGTAAAGAAAGGCAGGCCCCCAAATTTTCAAGAAATGGCTACTTTTCTTTTCCTAATCCTCTTGTAAAATCTTGAATAGCTTTATAATTGCTCTAGAGGAGTCCTCCAGATGCATCATCCCCAAAGAATATAACATTAACCTTGTAAATTAGTAGAACTTAGTGATTTATAGAGAAAGTTTTGGTCTCATATGTGAAAGGTGTTGATATATTTAGGTAGTGATGTGTGTGAACACACTAGGACCGCCGGGGCACTTTTTTCCCTCTTTAGGAGGTTTTTTTCCCCCAGCTTGTATATACGCCTATTGCCCTAATGGGCTACTTATCTTTGTACATTCTCTAGTAATACATTCAGTATTGTGTGTGTGCTCCAAGCTTCTTCTTCTTCCTTGTGTTGTTCGCGTGCTTCCGCAGACGTCTAACTCCAACAATTGGTATCAGAGCAGGTCGTCGCTTCATCCAGGGCACCGTCGACACTCCTCCGGTTGCACTCTCAGAATAGAATGAATTTTGGTAAGCATACTCAATGTGTTCCCGAGATCAAAACTGCTTCGCTTTGTGGTGCCGAAATCGCGATCTCAGCTCGTTTCGGCCTCCGAACGCACTATCGCAATGCTTATGCAAGCTATTTTGTCTTTTTGTGCCAAAGGTATATACCAGTTTTTGTTTGCCAATATAAGCGTCTCGAAGTCTGCTACAGATCTAGCAGAATTCTTTTGGGCAGTTCTGTTCAACTTTTTCAGATACAATCAATTTTCTGCATCAAGGTATTTTAGTCACCGGCAATGGCTGAAAGCAATGATGTATTCTGTATGTTGGTTGTTGAGGATAAGTTGGATGGTAACTACCCGTTATGAGCTTATATGATGCAACATGTGTTGGTTGCAAAAGGACTATGGAACATTGTGCAGGGTGTCGAAAAACATCCTATTACACCTGCAACTGTTATAACTACATGTACTAAAGCTGATGCAGAAGGTGTCGAAGATGGTGATATTCTGCATATTCATGTTCGTGCTGCGGTTTTTGCTGCACCTATTGCAAAGAAAATTTGTTGGGATGGCAGAGATGCCCAGGCACATGCATTGATAGCTTTGTCTGTCAAACGTGCCATTATTCCTCATATTCGCTCCTGTAGAACAGCTAAGGATTATTGGGATACACTTACCACATTGTACCAAGTTAGGAATGAGGCTCATGTTGCTTACCTCCTGAAACAGTTGGAGAGTGAGCACATGAATGAAGGTGATTCTATGGACAATTTCCTAGCAAAAATCAAAGACTTGAAGGAACAGTTGATTTTTGCTGATGAGGTTAAACCAGATAGCTCACTTGTGCACGCCGTTCTGAATGGTCTTCCTGATTCATATCAGAGTTTTGCTTCTACTCTTCGATTGATGATGAAAGGAAATCCAAATGCCTTGTCATTTGAAGAGTTAGTCTCTGTTCTGTTGCAGGAAGATCAGTCCAGGCAGAACAGGTCCATTATGCATGTTGCAGATCAAGCTTTCCTGGCTAGTCAGAAGGACAAAGGAAAATGGAGCTCTTCTATTAGTAAGCAAAAATCTACAAATGTTGCACATTAGAAGAACCAAGACAAAGATGAGAAAAAAATCAGAAAAGCAGAAATTATTTTGTAAGTACTATAAAGGGAATGATCATATCATTAAGAACTGTCCAAAATTGGCTGCAAAAGAGGCAAAAAAGAAAGAGGTTGGAATGGTTGTTGCAGAAGCCTCTACACAAAAAACGGAGTCTGCTAATCTTATGCAGGAAGAAGAATGGGCGTTTACTCCTATTTGCAGTTTTGACCCATCTTCTCATGAGCAGTGCATGTCTGCAATAGACTCAGATGTTTGGTACTTTGACAGTGGGGCGACCAAACTTATTACCTCGTAGTGCAATTTCTTCTCTTCACTCGAGCCTGCCCCTACAGGGAATACTTTTACATGCGTAAACAACTCCTCTTATCCTGTTATGGGAGTTGGTAAGATCATTTTGACTATTGTTGATGGTAGTTCTTTCACTTTGTCAGATGCTTTATTTGTGCTAGGGATCAAGAAGAGCCTGTTATCAGTTTCTGCATTAGCCAAGATTGGTTTGGTTGTGAAATTTGTTGATGACAGGTGTACAATTCATGATTTGTCAAATGGTGATATGATTATTGCTTCTGGCATTTTATGTCGTGGGCTATATAAGCTCATAGACTATGAAAGATTTGTGAATGATTCCGCATGTCCAGTACATGATTCTCAGGCTATCTCAAATACAAAGCTTTGGCATGCACGATTTAGTCATCTGAATTTTGCTAGTTTGCTACGCCTGCAAAAATCTTAAATGTGTCCTCTTTGCCCAAACTTGAGGCACCTGGAAAACATGTTTACGAAGGCTATATTTTGGGCCAAATGCAGCGTTTCTCATTTCCAAAAGATGGTACATTTCGGGCTACTCAAAAATTACAGCTTGTACATAGTGATGTTTGTGCTCCTATGCAAACACCTTCGTTTGGCAATTATCTCTACTTCGTGACTTTCATTGATGATTTTTCCAGGCATGCATGGGTATATCCATTGAAGGAAAAGTCCGAAGTGTTCATGTGCTTCAAACAGTTTTTGGTTTTGGCTGAAAATCTGTCAGCATGTAAAATGGGCACCCTCCGTTCAGATCGAGGGGGGAATATATGTCTTCTGATTTTAATGCATTTTTGGCTGAACGTGGGATAAAACACCAGTGTACAGTGCCGTATACACCTCAACAGAATGGAGTTGCTGAACGAAAGAACAGGTCACTCATGGAGATGGCGAGGTGTATGGTCAAGAGTCAGGCTTTACCACATAGTTTCTAGCTTGAGGCTATTATGTGTGCAGCATATGTACTGAACAGGTATCCCACTAAAGTGTTGCAGTCTATCACTCCATATGAGGCTTGGCATGATCGCAAGCCATCTGTTACTCATCTGCATGTTTTTGGTTGTTTGGCATATGCATTAGTGCCTGAACAACATCGTAGAAAATTGGATGATAAAGCAGTAAAATGTATTTTTGTTGGGTATAGTTCGGAAAGTAAAGGCTATCGTCTGTATCATCCACAGACTAAACGGATTCTGGTTAGCCGTGATGTTTTTGTGGAAGATGTTATTCAGCCATTGCTTTCATGTACTAAGGAGACATTTGTTAGCTCCAAAGACATGTATGATACTTTGCTGCCTCTTTTTACAAGTGGACAGTCTAATGCTGGTCCCAATGAGGTAACTTCTCAGCCTTTGCAAGTTTCATGTGATGATGCAGATCATTCCATTTCTGATGCAAATTTACATGATGCACTAGTTGATGAGAGAGCTGATATTGAGCAGGCAAAAACTATGCCAAAATGGATGGTGCAGACTTTGCGTGAGAGAAAATTAGCTGCACCTCTATCATATCGTACTCATTCAGGCTCTCATAGTGCCTCTTTTGCATCAGATTGCTATGCTATGACTGCATCTAGTCTCTGTGATGAGAATGAGCCTGTTTCGTTTGATGAAGCACAAAATTCAAAAATTGGATGGCTGCTATGCAATCTGAATATAATGCTATAATGAAGAATGGTACTAGGTCTTTATGTGACTTGCCTCCAAGCAAGAAGGCCATTGGCACTAAGTGGGTATACAAGCTGAAGTGTAAACCGGATGGTACAATTGACAGGTATAAAGCTAGGCTTGTTGCAAAGGGTTATGCATAGGAAAGAGGCATTGATTTTGATGAGACCTTTGCACCTAGATGCCATATGACTACTGTTCAAAGCATATGTGCACTTGCAACTCATCATGGTTGGAATGTACATCAGTTGGACATTAAAACAACATTTTTGAATGGTGACTTGCATGAAGAAGTGTATGTTTTTCAGCCCCATGGATTTCTGCAGAAAGGGCATGAAAACCAGGTGTGAAGGTTAAAGAAGGCATTATATGGTTTAAAGCAAGCACCACGTGCTTGGTATGAGAAGATACATGCCTATCTGATTGCACATGGTTTTGAGAACAGTCCAACTGAAAGCACCTTATATATTAAGCGTGCTAATGATGTGCTTCTGATCATTGTTGTCTATGTCGACGACATGCTGCTCACTGGTCCAATTGAGAAGCATATTGCTGATTTTAAGGCTGATTTGCATGCCTCATTTGAGATGTCTGATTTGGGGCATTTGCATCACTATTTGGGCATTCAATTTATGCAAGTTGATGGTGGAATGGCTTTGTGTCAAACGAAATATATTGACACATTATTGCAACATTTTGGCCTTGAAGACTGTAAGTCTATTGCCACTCCTATGGAGACACGTTTATGATTGAGTCTTCATGATGTTGGAGATGCATTTGATGTTGTTCTCTATCAGCAGGCTATTGGATGGTTGATTTACTTATGCATTACTTGGCCAGATATTCAATTTGTTGTCTCACAGATGATCAGGTTTATGCATTACCCAAGAGTCAAGCATTGGCAGGCAGTTAAGCGCATCTTTCGCTACTTGAGTGGTACTCGGCTACTTGGGTTGTTTTATCCCAAGAGGGGATCACTACCGCTAGATTTGCGTGCTTTTTCTGACTCTGATTGGGCTGATTGCTATGACACTCGTGTGTCCACTAGTGGCTTTTGCCTCATGCTTGGTAGCTCATGTATATCTTGGTTGAGCAAGAAGCAGCCTACTGTGGCCACTTCCAGTTGTGAGGCTGAGTATAGGGAAACTTTCACAGCTACTGTTGAGTGTGTGGCTCAGACGCCTTATTGTTGATTTGAGTGTTGGTCAGACTTCTGCCACCACCATCTTCACTGACAGTCAGAGCGCATTGGAAGTTGCGAGGAACCCTGTGTTCCATGCTCATACTAAGCACATTGAGGTGCATTATCACTATGTCAGGGAGACGTTCTCTATTGGGGAGATCAGCTTGGCATATGTGCCCATGCAGGAGAACATTACAAACCTTTTCATGAAGGCTCTGCCTAGGGAGAAGTTTGAAGCTTTTTGCAAAGATTTAGGCTTACTTCCTTTTGTGGAGTGATTTCCACATAGCTTGGCACTTCCTTATACATGAGTATCAACTCCTTGTTCACCGCATCACTCCCAGGGGGATTTGTTGATATATTTAGGCAGTGATGTGTGTGAACGCACTAGGACCGTCAGGGCACTTTTCTCCCTCTTTAGGAGGTTTTTTTCCCCCGACTTGTATATACACCTATTGCCCTAATGGGCTACTTATCTTTGTACATTCTCTAGTAATACATTTAGTATTGTGTTGTGCTCCAATCTTCTTCTTCTTCCTTGTGTTGTTCGCGTGCTTTCGAAGACATCTAACTCCAACAAAAGGATCAATTTAGGGCACATATATATAATTCATTTGTGACTCTTTTGTAAATACTTTTGCCATTGTGAAGAACTAACTTAGTAGAATTTTGAATTTGTTTTTTCTCATCTATGTATTTTCTTCTCATTAAGCTTGTATGTGTGTTTGATATCTGAAATGTGTCCTTTGACATGTTATCTAGCCCTTCTCGAAGGATAGGAAGCATAGAAGAAAGAGTTGGTGTTTCTTTCCACTCTGTATTTTGTTCATAGCATGAAGCACAATGTAATCGAGCTGAAAATACCACAATTGGATGTGTCTTTTCAAGAGTTCAAAATATAACCTACTATTGTCTATATTCAACTATCACAAATGAGAGAAATCACTTGATTTGTATCTGCTTCTTCACCAAGTATCACGATACATGCCATTGTGTAAGAGGTTTTGTATGAGGTAGATTTAACCTATTTTGCATGCATTATTTTTCCCTTTCCTATACTAACTATTATGTGTGCACACGTCTTCATACACTTGATGGGTTAAAATCACTGATTGATCATTTAATGAGTGTATCAATGCCATCACTATATGCAGTTGCTTGATGATAGAGATTTAGCCTCCTTCATTGCAAGACCCGAAGACATTGTGAGCTAAGGTACACACATTTAGGGATCTGGCTTTCATCAAGGTGTCTATGTGATGGTTAAAGCATTGTTTTGAAGATAATGAGCGTGAAGAAGTGATTTCACTAGCTTGGCAAGTCATATTTCTCTTGCACTTGTTACTTCATACACTTGTTGTGTGTGTGATAAGTTTTTGGGATTAGGTTGAGAATAGATAACTTAGGGTAAGGAAGTAGGAGAGAGAAAGACTAGAAATAGTGTAAACATTTAGTTCCCAAAAAAATTCACAAAAAATTTCTATTTTTTCTTGAGTCTCTGGCCTCAACCAAAGGCTAAAAACCAAAATTCACCTCATTTCTAGTCACTTGTTTTTTAGAAGGTATCATGGAGAGCTCAGGATGACCAGTATCACAGATCGTGTATTGCTTAGAATGCAAAGATTCGCAAGCTTCTAGCAATAAAAACTTTAGGAAACACTCTAAGAGGTGAGCTTTACACCATCATCAAACTAAAAATTTATTTGATCACTCACATAGGGTGATATGATACTTGCGAAGTACTGTGAGTATCAAATCAAAAGATTAAGGAGATATCTTCTAGCTACAAGCACATAGGCATGGGAAGAAGAGCACAAGCAACACAGACATACAAAAACTTTTGAATTTGGACTTCAAAAAGTCCAAGTATCATGATCGGTTGTGTTAGGTAGCATGATACCAAATTCCCATGTGTCGCATTACTTGGCAAGTATTCCCAATGCATCGTTGATACCTTACTCCCAATGCATCATGATACCTAGGTATTGTGTATTTTCTAGTCAAGTATCACGATCGCCTAGTATCATGTATCACCAATACTTTTTTAGTATTATGTATCGCAATCAAGGTTGTAGTGTGTATCGTCTTGTTGAGTATCATGATTGCCTAGTGTGTGTATCACCAATACTTTCAAGCATCATGTATCACAATAATTGTGTATCATGTATCGCGAAGTGTGGTATCATGTATCATGGAGTTATTAGATATCATGTATCATCGCTCTCTTGTTTTGTGCATCACCAATACTTGCCCAAGTATCATGTGTCATTTTTAGATCAAGTATCATATCCTGCTCCCTAAGTATCATGTATCATGGTATATCCAATATCGTGTATCACCTAAGTTGAGTATCGTGTATTGTCTGGGTGTGAATTATTGTATATCGTGGGAAATACAAAACTTAGAAACACTCAAGTGAAAAATTAAGGAATTTTACACTTAAACTTGAACCAAGTCACTTATAAGGCTTGAAAGTTGACATTAAGGAAATAGTAAGACCCTAGACTGTGAATGAACCTAAGGTTAGGATATGTCCTAGGGAGCCAAAGAAGTGTGATATCCTTAGCAAGGAGTGTAACCCAAAAGAGTGTTCACTCCATCTACTCAAACACCTCTAGTGACTCAGAGGAAGAAACCATAATGACCTCTAAAGATATGCATAGCTCCATCCATTCAGCAGAGCTCATGTCAACAATAGAAGGAGAGTATAGGACTTCCCTACAGTATATCTCTACAAACTTGCAAGGAGTTCCTATAGGATGGACTCAATAGGTAAGTAGCAAGACTTATAAATTTCATGGAATCAAAAGTTTTTCCTAGGCCAACTGTGAAATTTGAGGAAGGATTTTACATGGACAAGCAAGGAAAACCATACTTAGTGACTGTGTGGTAAAATATGTTGGAGCAAGTCTATGACAAGCCTAAGTATTGGCTTGAGTCTCACAAAGTCATTAAAGAAGCTTCAAAATGAAGACTATGTAAAGTTCACTTGTGAACTACCTCTTGTAACTTTTGAAGAGTTTACTTAATGTAAAAGTAAGAGAATCTTAAGTGGTTGAGCCCACATGATCAAGAATGGAAAGAGGAGCCACGAATTCGTGATTGTGGTAGGTAGAGAATCAAATCAATCATTGATTGATTGGAGAGTGATTGAGGGAAGTTAGCCCCCCAAACTCAACTATAAATAGATGGCGTTTTTAGTCGTGGTTAGAGAGACCTATGTGAAGACCTCCAAGAGCTGAGCTTTATGCCATATCAAGGTGTGATTACAAGGCACACATATGTATCAGTAAGTCATTGTATTGTACAAGCAATATACTTTCATTTTCATGATTATTTGAGTTCATCTTTCCATGTTCTTGTGATGTGTACTACTCACTGCCATTACTTCAGTTTTTCTCAGTCAGCTTGCAGAGATTGTTTCTCTGCACTTGGTTCATCATTTTCAGTGATTTAACTTGGTAAAGTTAGCTCTATAAGGCTACTATATGCTCACAAATTTCATGTCATTTGGATGTTGGAATCTTCAGTTATGTTCATTTGACGTCAACAGGGTATGTTCATCTTCACTTCTCTGTCAGGTACCCGACTTTTTCAGTCATCTTGTCAGAGTCATTTCTCAGTGTTTACTCATCCAAATTCAGTGAATTTAAGCTTGTTGGATTCTACTTACTGTCTAGTATAAGCATACAAAGTTTCATGATCATTGAAATCTTACATCTTGAGTTATGTTAATTTTTCTACTCACTGGTCTATTTCTGTAGCAGCCCGTGAAAATCGGGATGATGTCATCACTTGTTAAAAGTCATTCTCAGTGTGTGGTTTGTTATTTTTGATGAGATTACTCTCTAAAGTTAGCTCTTTAAGCTAGCTAGCCTTCCCCAAGAGGAATTAATCTAACTGCTGCTGTGCTCAGAGAATTATGTAAAACACTGGACAGGTGTATTAACCAAGAATAGCAAGTTTTCACCTCTGAGCTAACTCCAACTTATCTGTTTTGATCTATCTTTTTGAGAGTGATCTTCCAAGGTACATAGGGTGTCTAATACATCCATTGGCAAGCTAAAAGGGCCCACCATCTACTCCTGGAGTTTCATTTGGCTAGTGTAGAGCAAAGATTTTGCAACACCTCTTCATCTTCAACACATACCTATCCA
>CM035441.1:96238652-96341152 GCA_020310875.1 Ceratopteris richardii | reverse complement strand
ACATCTACGTTTAACCATGTTTTAGGTATGCTAGGTTCTTCACCTGTGGCAGCATCTTTTCCTTGTGCCACATGTAGTG
The DNA here is from genome assembly GCA_020310875.1 of Ceratopteris richardii. Lineage (NCBI taxonomy): Eukaryota > Viridiplantae > Streptophyta > Polypodiopsida > Polypodiales > Pteridaceae > Ceratopteris > Ceratopteris richardii. The sequence continues at coordinate 96,341,073 of CM035441.1, read as the reverse complement.
TTGTGTCATGGGGCTCTCGAATATGGAGTTGTATCATTGGCTCAGCCTCTTTAGTTACTCCCTTACCTTGTGGCGTATCATCAAGAATTTCAATCACAATTTTGTCCATATTTTGTTGTGGTAGCCTTTCTTTTTCCAGGTTCATTGGTAACTCTTCCTTTATTGGTGGTACCACATCTATTTTTGGTGTAGATGCTTCCTTTATACTGATTTTGGATTGTGTATTCAACTGGATGAGGTGTCTTCCTTCATATGGTACTTCTTAATTGTGTACTTGTGAGTTTTGATTGTCGGGGGTGGTTTTGATTTGGTGAATCTGCATCCATTCTTCATCATTCATCTCTGTCCTTATATTTGTGTCCAATGTGTCATGCTCACGACTAGATTCTTCATTGGAACTCGAGTCATCAAGTCCCAATTCCTTGTATCTTGTGGCTTGTGATGGGCTGTGTTCTTTGTGTCCCTTCTTCTGCAACCTTCTGGACTGTTTGTATTGATGTCCTTGGACAGTGAGGTTTATCTGACCCCGCATGTAAGTATGTGTTTCTTCTAAAGCTACTAAGGGATCTGTTTGTGTTATAGGAGGTTGGGTCAACAAAACCCGTGGCAATAGATGTGCTCACTTTGATTGTGGGGTTTACTGTGCTTCTTCTTCTTTGGCTCGCTTAGCCCCCCGCATTGGCATCTTCGAACTTGTTCCCACTTCCTCTTTGGATATGGATGCTTTATTTTTCTTTGGAATTGTTGCAGACTTCACGTATTTTGCCATTTCAATGGAGGTTGGCATTAACCGAAGACATTCCTTCATTTTCTAGTGCTTCATAGATCAATAAGATCAATGCAGAGCTTCCATTTAAAAACTTCTTATGATTCCATTTCTTCTTAGCTTCAAATAAGCGTTCTTGTATGTATGGCATAAAGTTGACTTGGTTCCCGATTTGCTTCATAGCATGAGATAGCATTTGAACTACAATCTATTGAGGCGTTGTATATATGTTCATGCTTGGGAAACAGAAATGTTGATGCACTATACGGACTGATTCTTCAATATCCATCCTGTTAATTTCCACAAAGGTCTTCTTTTTAGCATCATGAAATTCCTCTTTGAGATTCGTAAGGCCGTCCTGACTCCATCCAAAAGCTTTGTTGATGAGTTCATGCGTAAATCAAATATTTTTCCATGTCCCTTTTTGTTAAAAACTCTAGCTTCTGGAATTGAGGGCTTATCCGCTGCTACCTGTAGTGTGTTCATAACTTGAGTGCATCGTTGAAAATCCGGTAAATAAATTGGGAATCGTAGAAATGTGTCAATTCCGGCCCTTGCCCAAACTTCCATGATGCTTGGCAATCCTTGTAGTATGGTTTGGAAATCTTGCGACATCAATGGAAAATAATGGTCCCTGTCCATAATCTTGATGGTGGCCAAAAAAATGAGGTCTACCACTGGTTGGTCTTCGCGGAACCAATGACCCCTTGCTTTCATAATTGATTCCAAAGGAAGAAGCAGGGCCTCTTCCTCTTGCGTAGCTTCTAAATTAGGTGATGCCATGTGCATTTAAAGCACACCACAATCAGTGTAAAAATGGTTGCATGACTTATTTCCCATTAATCTCCATGAATCAAATAGTTCTCCGAGTGACTTGTGTTGTCCTTTCCCCATGGGTGTGAAAAAGGTAGTACCTGGGATTTTTTCATTTACATATTTTTTCTTATTAATTTTTTTCTGAAAGAAAACAAAAACGTTATTGAGTAGCTGAAGCTTAATTATTTTCCCCAAGGTTATTGTACAAGTGCTTTCCTATTCCCTTGGAGGGAAATGTGCATTACTAATAAACAGATGAAGAATTATGTGCCGAATGCATGGCCTCGTAATGTGGCCCTATTATGCATGTTCGAGGTGTATGGAACTCAAGATGTGTGCGAGAAGAAGTTGTTGGCTAGTTTGTCGATGACAATCGCGATTTGGGTATCCAACTCAACTTTGTTTTGTTGACCTTGAATGCATCCTCATCTTTTATTGTGCTATGTGTGGCTGTCGTTTTGTGATTCTTCTTTGCTAGCCAATCATATCTTGGAGTTGCTTTCATTGAGTACTTCTGTCTCAGCAATTTTGAGGCATCACATCTTTCTTGCACCTTTGACTCTATTTTGGATGGATCCTTCTATTTTGGTTTGGGAATCCATATTTGTGTTCTAAAGGGTTGAGCAGCAATCAGCGTCTTTGGGATCCATAATTGGACAATCTTCTGTAAACTGCTGGATCCAGCTTGTCTTGAAATCTTGAACTATTGTTGGTTCCCTTGTAGGTGATGGCTTTGTTTTTGGTGGTATGCTGCTACTTGATCCTTCCAAATCCATGTTTGTCTGGTGCCTTGAATTGGATATATTCTAATGTGGGAAGGTTCGGGATGACTATGCTGACTAGTCACACTTGTGCTCAATTCCTCACTAGGACTCTCCATGGAAACGATGTTAGTAGAGGGGTCCATTGGATGATGAGGGTGCGTAAGATTAAGAATCGGTGCAGACTCATGTGAATTGCTTGGAGGTGGGGGTTCCATAGTAGAGGTAGATGTACAAGCATCATCATGCATGAGTGATTGATCTCTCACAGCTAGACAAGTGGCTTTGATAGGTCGTTCTTATAGCAAATTGAATACTTCATGATGCCCTGTCTTGGCTGATATGTAGCCCAAGGCTAATTGTATCATTACCTCATATACCAATCTTGGTCTAGCACAAGCTCTTCCAATAAATCTTGATCACGGCATACTAATAGTTTTTGTTGCATTGTGTTATTTCCTATGTGCAATGATAAGGTAATCTTGCCTATGCATTCAGTAGCCTTTCCTCCATTCCAATCATATATGCTTTGGTTGGATGTAATTGTGCTTTGAGCTGATGAGTCAAAGAGGATTTGATGAAGCTGACAGTTGCACTTGTGTCAATGAGAGCATCCACCAAGTAGTATTCCTCTATTCCCACTCTAAGTTCAAATAGGGTTGCCTCACTTGATGTCCTAGGTTTTCTGAGGCTCTAAAATTAGCCATTGGGATGGGCTTCTCTCCTAGCCGATATCTTTCATCCCTCTCTCTCATCCATTCCCTCCATTTCCATATTCATTCTAGGGCATCCTATCATGCCTCTTCGTGTATTTTCTCTTCTTCTTCTTGGTTGCTAGAAGTCTTAACAACATCTCTTCAGTTAATGTCTCTAAATACTTCTTCACTCGACAACCACTTATATAATTAGGTAATACTTCTCTGTCTAGGGTTGCTAAATTGATGGCTCCACTAGTTGATATGCGATTGATCACCAAGGGTCCATATCCTCTTTTCTGCAGCTTCTTTGCATGTTGCTTTAAAGTATATACTAGGACTAAATCTCCTTCCTTCAAATTTTTATCCTTAATATGAGCATCAAAGTATGCCTTTTGTCACCTTTTTGCAGGATAAATGCCTGCCACTGCTTGTAACCTAGCTTCATCTAGCTTCTCGATTTGGTCCAATTGATTAGATAACTCATGTTCAGTCCATTCGTAGTTCGAGGCTACTCTAAGAGTAGGCACTAGGAAATCAATTGGTAAGATGGTATTTTGGCCGTACACTAGGTTAAACGGGGTAGTTCCTATGGCTATTTTGTAGGCTACTCGGAATGCCCATAAAGCATGATGTAACTGCTTGTCCCAATCGGATCTTCCATTGTTAACAATCTTTGTGAGAATTGTACATAAGATCTTGTTCGAACTTTCAGCCCGTCCATTGGCTTGGGGGTGGTAGGGAGCTGATTTCTTGTGAATCACTAAGAATTCATTCATTAAGGCTTCTATCACTTCATTGACGAAGTGTGTGCCTCTATCACTTATGATTTCTATTGGCAATCCAAATCGAGTGAATATGTTCTCAAAGAGAAACTTAGCCATGGTCCTTGCATCGTTCTTCTTAGTTGCCTTGGCTTCTACCCATTTGGTCAAGTAGTCCATTGCTACAATTATGTACTCGGCATGAGAGCCTTTCGCCGGTGGGCTAATAGGTCCTACGAAATCTATCCCCCATTTGGTAAATGCTCTGGCACTTATCATAGGTCTTAATGGCATTTCATCTCTTCTGATAGGATACTTTGTTCGTTGACATGTGTCATATCTTTGGACATAGGTGGCTACATCTTGATATAGAGTTGGCCACCACATTCCAGCAAAAAGAATCAGTTTTGTAGTTTTATCCGCAGAAAGATGTCCTCTGGTGGCTCCTGTATGAGCCATTTCTAAGACTGAAACATACTCGTCTTCAGGGATGCACATTCTTAAGTGATTGTCCCTTCCTCTTTTGAAAATTTGTTTGCCTATGAGTACATCATCTTTGCTTTGCTCCTTGAGGGCACGTTTTCTTGCCAAATGAGCTTGTTCTAGGTACTCCTGCATTTTCAAGAATTTTACTAGAGGCATACTCCACCTAGGTACCAATGTAGAGTAGCATAGAGTAGAGTTCTCCTCAATTGTTCTTTCTTGACAAGTGGGGCAATTAGATATGTAGTTATGTGTATCCCTCTGCATGGTTGTCCAATATATGCCTAATCTTGCAAGTGCTTGTCAGGTTCCATTCACACTTCGATGAGTTTTCCATTGATTCACATGTGCTCTTTGAAGCCACATCTCTTTCTCCTCTTCTTCCACACATCTCATAACTAGTCCACTTGGTTCATGATGGTATAGGCTTCCAGCTAGGATGTGGATATTTTTAGTCTTCAATAGCTCCTGGCTATTGTTTAAATTGATGCGATGTTGAGGTCCATGCGTGAGTATGGGAATCAATTTTTCTGCCCATTTTGGACATACTTTTAGGTTGAAAAGATAAGTATCCGGCAGATCATCTAGCACTCTGATGGGAGGTTCTCCATGTGTCATTCTCGACAGGTGATCTGCACGGATGTGCATATTCCCTTTCTTGATTACTAATTCAAAATCAAATTCCATTAACAATAGAAACCATCGAACTAGTCGTCCGATATTGCAAGGTTTATTGACTATGTATAGTAGGGCTTGATGATCAATGAAGAATTTGAATTTGTTTGCCAACAAGTAGTGTCTAAATTTCTTTACGGCATATACCATTCCCAAGCCTTCTCCCTCCATAGTGGTATAATTACATTCGGCTTGGTTTAATTGTCTACTAGCATAGGCTATAGGGTGGCCCAATTTTCTTATATCTGCTAGTTGTGCTAAGATGCAACCAATGGCAAACTTGGAGGCATCTACATGAATATGAAATGGTCTATTCCAATCGGGTACTCTCAGAATTGGTGCAGACCTCAAGCGACTCTTCAATTCGTTGAAATCCTTTTTGCATTCTTATGTGTGGAGAATGAGTTCTCCTATGCGCAACGGAAGTGTGTAGTGAGCCCTTGTATGTCCAGCACTTGGACAAATAGCTGCACCTTAGATAGCTTGCTGCTCTCAATACAAAACTCAAATGGACTTGAGCCTTTATTCAATCAAAGTAGAAAAAGAGAGCTTTCTAACAAGCTATAAATAACTTAATTTGGACAAGTTTTGATTAGGAAACACAACTGACAAAGATGAACTACCTGTCCACACAGGTATGCTGAAGAACTGAGCTTCACTCTCGGACTGATAGCTCTCTGAATATATATCCTTTGAGAAAGATATTTGATACAGAGAAAGTAGATACAAATAGCTTTCCAACAAGCTAAAAATCAAGTAATTTGGATGAGTTTTGATCAAGAAACTCAACTCACCAAGATAGACCACCTGTACACATAAGTACACCGTAAAACTGGACTTTACTCTCTGATAGATATCTCACAGATTATGAATGATCTGAATGAGATATTTGACACAGTGAAAGTAGATGCCAAGGGCTTTCCAACAAGACAAAAATATGCAATTTGGATATGTTTTGGTCAGGAAACTGAACCGACCAAAATAGACTACCTATCTACACAAGTATACTAAAAAACTAGACTTCACTCTTTCACTGATATCTCTCAAACTGCATAAGCTTTCAAAGAGATATTTGATATGCACAAAGTACACAAGATAAGCTTTTCAATGAATGTTTAAACGCACAAAATGGTTACATATGCACTGAGATATGAGCTCTGCAACAGAGCTATGTACAAACTGACGTGCGGCTGGAAGGAGTCTAAGGGAAAACCAAAATGACAAAATGGCTAGATCCGACTACTGGGAGCTCTTGCCTCTATCTCTCCTTGTTTTGAATGTGCTCCCACTTCACTTTTATAACCAATGAGCATGTGAAGAAGTTTGTGCATTCTTCTTAACTCACCACTTTCTCCACTACATGCTACTAACTACAAGGCAAGATATTGTATCTCTTACTCATCATGAAGTTTTGACTAGACTTTTTCTTTTATTATTTTTTCCTTTTTTCCTCTACTTTTCCTTTATCTTTATATTTGGTAAATTTATCCAAGCATGGCTCATATGAAAATGAGCTTGTACATTTATCTTCAACATTATGTCCATGTAAAATGAGTCAATAATCCATAAAGGGGACTTGCGATTGTGGCATACATGTGAATGAATCTACGATATTATCCAGAATGTCCCATAAATGCTTGCACTTCCTTAGCGGACTTTGGTCTTGGCAAATCCAGAATCACTTTGATTTTGTATTCATCAATGGAAATTCCATTCTTAGAGACAATGTGCCCTAATATCTTCCCTTGTCGAACCATGAAGATACATTTTTCCGGATTAAGGCATACTCTATATTGATGACATTTGGAAAATATTTTTCTTAGTTCTGGAATATGTTCTGATCATATAGCTGAGTATGTACATAAATCGTCCACATATACCTCCATAATTTTTCTCAAGAATTCCTTGAACACATGGCACATCAATCTTTGGAAAGTAGTTGGGGAATTAGTTAGACCAAGGTTGTCTTATGTTGGTCTTCAGGAGCAATGGCTACCTGATTATATCCTGAGAATCCGTCAAGGAAGCTATAAACTTCCTTGCGTGCCACCCTTTCCAGCAAATGATTTGTGATAGGTAATGGGTAACTATCGCGTATGGTGGTGGAGTTTTCCTTTTTAAGATTAATGCATACCCTTAACTTGCCATTCTTCTTAGGCACTACCTGTTGATATATTTAGGTAGTGATGTGTGTGAACACTCTAGGACCGCCGGGGCACTTTTTTCCCTCTTTAGGAGGTTTTTTTCCCCCGGCTTGTATATACGCCGATTGCCCTAATGGGCTACTTATCTTTGTACATTCTCTAGTAATACATTCAGTCTTGTGTGTTGTGCTCCAAGCTTCTTCTTCTTCCTTGTGCTGTTCGCGTGCTTCCGCAGACGTCTAACTCCAACAATTGGTATCAGAGCAGGTCGTTGCTTCTTCTAGGGCGCCGTCGACACTCCTCCGTTTGCAGTCTCAGATTCGCACAAAATTTGGTGAGCATACTCAGGGTGTTTCCGAGATCGAAACCGCTTCGCTCTATGGTGTCGAAATCGCGATCTGAGCTCGTTTCGGCCTCCGAACGCACTATCGCAGTGCTTGTGCAGGCTATTTCGTCCTTTTGTGCCAAAGGTATATACCAGTTTCTGTTCGCCAGTTTAAGCGTCTCGAAGTCTGCTACAGGTCTAGCAGAACTCGTCTGGGTAGTTCTGTTCAACTTTTTGAGATACAGTCAACTTTCTGCATCAAGGTATTTTAGTCACCGGCCATGGCTGAAAGCAGTGATGTATTCCGTATGTTGGCTGTTGAGGATAAGTTGGATGGTACCAACTACCCATTATGGGCTTATATGATGCGACATGTACTGGTTGCAAAAGGATTGTGGAACATTGTGCAGGGTGTTGAAAGACGTCCTGTTACACCTGTAACGACAGGTACTGCAAATACAGGTGTTGGAGCTGATGAAGATGGTGTCGAAGATGATATTCCGCAGATTCCTGTTCATGCTGCTATTTCTGTTGCACCTACTGCAGAGCAGATTCGTTGGGATGGCAGAGATGCCCAGGCACATGCATTGATAGCTTTGTCTGTCAAACGTGCCATTATTCCTCATATTCGCTCTTGCAGAACAGCAAAGGATGCTTGGGATACACTTACCACTTTGTACCAGGCTAGGAATGAGGCTCGTGTTGCTTACCTCCGAAAACAGTTGGAGAGTGAGCACATGAATGAAGGTGATTTGATGGACAGTTTTCTTACAAAGATCAAAGACCTGAAGGAACAATTGATTTTTGCTGATGAGGTTATACCAGATAGCTCACTTGTGCAGACCGTTCTGAATGGCCTTCCTGATTCATATAAGAGTTTTGCCTCTACTCTTCGATTGATGATGAAAGGCAATCCGAATGCCTTGTCATTTGAGGAATTAGTCTCTGTTCTGTTGCAGGAAGATCAGTCCAGGCAGAACAAGTCCATTATGCGTGTTGCAGATCAAGCTTTCCTGGCTAGTCAGAAGGGCAAAGGAAAATGGAGCTCTTCTACTAGTAAGCAGAAATCTGCAAATGCTGCACAATCGAAGAACCAGGATAAAGATGAGAAGAAATCAGAAAAGCAAAAATTGTTCTGCAAGTACTGTAAAGGAAATGATCATATTATAAAGAACTGTCCAAAACTGGCTGCTAAAGAGGCAAAGAAGAAAGAGGCTGGAATGGTTGTTGCAGAGGCCTCTACACCAAAAACAGAGTCTGCAAATCTTGTGCAGGAAGAAGAATGGGCGTTTACTACTGTCTGCAGTTTTGACCCATCTTCTCATGATCAGTGCATGTCTGCAGTAGACTCAGATGTTTGGTACTTTGACAGTGGGGCGACCAAACATATTACCTCGCAGCGCAGTTTCTTCTCTTCACTCGAGCCTGCCCCTACAGGGAATACTGTCACATGCGCCAATAACTCCTCTTATCCTGTTATGGGAGTTGGTAAGATCATTCTGACTACTGCTGATGGTAGTTCTTTCACTTTGTCAGATGCTTTATTTGTGCCAGGGATCAAAAAGAACTTGTTATCAGTTTCTGCATTAGCCAAGATTGGCTTGGTTGTGAAATTCGTTGATGACAGGTGTACACTCCATGATCTCTCAAATGGCGATGTGATTATTGCTTCTGGCATTTTATGTCGTGGGTTGTATAAGCTCATAGACTATGAAAGATCTGTGAATGATTCGGCATGTGCAGTTCATGATTCTCAGGCTATGTCAGATGCAAAGCTTTGGCATGCACGCTTTGGTCATCTGAATTTTGCTAGTTTGTTACGCCTGCAGAAATCTGAAATGGTGTCCTCTTTGCCCAAACTTGAGGCACCTGGAAAACATGTTTGTGAAGGCTATATTTTGGGCAAAATGCAGCGTTCTTCCTTTCCAAAAGATGGTTCAGTTCGGGCTATGCAGAAATTGCAGCTTGTACATAGTGATGTCTGTGGTCCTATGCAGACATCCTCTTTTGGAAATTACCTTTACTTCGTGACTTTCATTGATGATTTTTCCAGGCATGCATGGGTATATCCACTCAAAGCAAAGTCCAAAGTGTTCATGTGCTTCAAACAGTTTTTGGTTTTGGCTGAAAATCTGTCAGCATGTAAAATGGGCACCCTCCGTTCTGATCGAGGGGGGGAATATATGTCTTCAGATTTTAATGCATTTCTGGCTGAACTTGGGATAAAACACCAGTGTACAGTGCCGTATACACCTCAACAGAATGGAGTTGCTGAACGAAAGAACAGGTCACTCATGGAGATGGCGAGGTGCATGGTCAAAAGTCAGGCTTTACCACATAGTTTCTGGCTTGAGGCTGTCATGTGTGCAGCATATGTACTGAACAGGTGTCCCACCAAAGCGTTGCAGTCCATCACTCCATATGAGGCTTGGCATGACCGCAAGCCATCTGTTGCTCATCTGCGTGTTTTTGGTTGTTTGGCATATGCACTAGTGCCTGAACAACATCGCAGAAAATTGGATGATAAGGCAGTAAAATGTATTTTTGTTGGGTACAGTTCTGAAAGTAAAGGCTATTGTCTGTATCATCCATAGACTAAACGCATTCTGGTTAGCCGTGATGTTGTCTTTGTGGAAGATGTTATTCAGCCATTGCTTTCATGTACTAAGGAGACATCTGTTAGCTCCAAAGACATGTATGATACTTTGATGCCTCTTTTTACAGGTGGACAGGCTAGCGCTGGTCCTAATGAGGCAACTTCTCAGCCTTTGCAGGTTTCATATGATGATGCAGATCATTCCATTTCTGATGCAGATTTACATGATGCACTTGTTGATGAGAGAGCTGATATTGAACAGGCAAAAACTATGCCAAAATGGCTGGTGCAGACTTTGCGTGACAGCAAATTAGATGCACCTTTGTCATATCGTACTCGTTCAGGCTCTCATAGTACCTCCTTTGCATCAGATTGCTATGCTATGGCTGCATCTAGTCTCTGTGATGAGAATGAGCCTGTTTCTTTTGATGAAGCACAAAATTCAGAAAATTGGATGGCTGCTATGCAATCTGAATATGATGCTATAATGAAGAATGGTACATGGTCTTTATGTGACTTGCCTCCTGGCAAGAAGGCCATTGGCACTAAGTGGGTATACAAGCTGAAGCGTAAACCTGATGGTACAGTTGACAGGTATAAGGCTAGGCTTGTTGCAAAGGGTTATGCGCAGGAAAGAGGCATTGATTTTGATGAGACCTTTGCACCTACATGCCGTATGACTACTGTTCGGAGCATTTGTGCACTTGCAGCCCATCATGGTTGGAATGTACATCAGTTGGACATTAAAACAGCATTTCTGAATGGTGACTTGCATGAAGAAGTGTATGTTTTTCAGCCCCGTGGCTTTGTGCAGAAAGGGCATGAAAACCAGGTGTGCAGGTTAAAGAAGGCGTTATATGGTTTAAAGCAAGCACCACGTGCTTGGTATGAGAAAATACATGCCTATCTGATTGCACATGGTTTTGAGAACAGTCCAACTGAAAGCACCTTATATGTTAAGCGTGCTAATGATGTGCTTCTGATCATTGTTGTCTATGTAGACGACATGCTGCTCACTGGTCCTCTTGAGAAGCATATTGCTGATTTCAAGGCTGATTTGCATGCCTCATTTGAGATGTCTGATTTGGGGCATTTGCATCACTATTTGGGCATTCAGTTTATGCAAGTTGATGGTGGAATGGCTTTGTGTCAAACGAAATATATTGACACATTATTGCAGCGTTTTGGCCTTGAAGACTGTAAGCCTATTGCCACTCCTATGGAGACAGGTTTACGATTGAGTCTTCATGATGCTGGAGATGCATTTGATGTTGTTCTCTATCAGCAGGCTGTTGGATGCTTGATTTACTTATGCATTACTCGGCCAGATATTCAGTTTGCTGTCTCACAGATGAGCAGGTTTATGCATTGCCCAGGAGTCACGCATTGGAAAGCGGTTAAGCGCATCTTTCGCTACTTGAGTGGTACTCGGCTACTTGGGTTGTTTTATCCCAAGGGGGGATCACTACCGCCAGATTTGCATGCTTTTTCTGACTCAGATTGGGCTGGTTGCTATGACACTCGTGTGTCCACCAGTGGTTTTTGCTTCATGCTTGGTAGCTCATGTATATCTTGGTTGAGCAAGAAGCAGCCTACTGTGGCCACTTCTAGTTGTGAGGCTGAGTATAGGGCAGCTTTCACAGCGACTGTTGAGTGTGTGTGGCTCAGACGCCTTATGGCTGATTTGGGTGTTGGCCAGTCTTCTGCCACCACCATCTTCACTGACAGTCAGAGCGCATTGGCAGTTGCGAGGAACCCTGTGTTCCATGCTCGCACTAAGCACATTGAGGTGCATTATCACTATGTCAGGGAGAGGTTCTCTGCTGGGGAGATCAGCTTGGCATATGTGCCCACGCAGGAGAACATTACAGACCTTTTCACGAAGGCTCTGCCTAGGGAGAAGTTTGAAGCTTTCCGCAAAGCTTTGGGCTTACTTCCTTTTGTGGAGTGATTTCCACATAGCTTGGCACTTCCTTATACATGAGTGCCAGCTCCTTGTTCACCGCATCACTCCCAGGGGGGATTTGTTGATATATTTAGGTAGTGATGTGTGTGAACACTCTAGGACCGCCGGGGCACTTTTTTCCCTCTTTAGGAGGTTTTTTTCCCCCGGCTTGTATATACGCCGATTGCCCTAATGGGCTACTTATCTTTGTACATTCTCTAGTAATACATTCAGTCTTGTGTGTTGTGCTCCAAGCTTCTTCTTCTTCCTTGTGCTGTTCGCGTGCTTCTACAGACGTCTAACTCCAACACTACCACCAAAGGTGAAATCCATTTCGTGTGTTGAATTTCCTAAATGAAGCCCGCATCCAACAATTTATCTATCTCTTCCTTAATCTTTGCCAAATAGACATCGTTATAAGTGTATGGTCTTTGTTCGGAGGGCTTGGCTTCTGATGTCATAGGGAGTCTATGGGCACAAATAGAAGGATCTACACCTTTTAAATCCTTATATGTCCATGCAAAGACATCTCTATATTTTATTATGAGTTGTATTAACTCTTGTTCTTCCTCAAGCGAGACATCTTGTCCTATAAAAGTGCATCTCTCTTCTCCTTCCTACATAACTACTACTATCTTCTTGGTCTTCTCTTTATTGTCGTATGCTAGCACTGGTCGCGCTTCCCGTTTTGGCATTCAAATAGCAATCTTCCTCTCCTCTACCTCATATTTCTTGAAATGCTTGAGTACCTTGAATTGGTCTTGAGGTATCTTTTCATCTTTTTTGTTTTGCCTATCTGGTTCATTTTCTTCCCTTTGTGTTATTCCTTAGTTTGACTCATTAGTCACGATGCTTACTCCTTGATTCTCATTTTCTTCCTTAATAGGTTCCAGTTCCATTTCTATGCTTTCATAATCTTCCTTCCATTCTTTTTCAATTACTTCTCCTTCATCTGCTTCTTGGAGGACAACCATGTATAAGCTTACATCATATCCTTCCTCATCGATGCATTCATTCATAGTTATTACTTCTTCATTTATGCATATGTCAAGAATGGCTAAAAATCTCCATCCAACCATGGGGTTCGAATTCCTCATCTAAAAATATTTGAGGCATGTAAGCAGGACCTTCTACAGGTCTAGATACTCTTTGTCTTATCTGTCATCCTTGCCTCCTTTCTTCTTCCCTTTTAGCTGTTTGGCACATCCATAGGTGAGTATCTTCGTTCATCCATGTTTGACTACTTCAACCTGCACTATGAATCCATAGATTGTCATCTTCCTTATGTATCAGGTTCCATTGCAGAGAAGGGACATCTTGACATGTATAAGTATGGATGTTTATTCTAGTTGTGGTTCCCCCATGCTGCAAGTATACTGCATCTTTTCCCCAGTCTTGCACTACCTTGAGCTGTCTCATGAAAGGCCTTCCAAGTATCATCTCATAATTGCTTCTTTTCCAATTGACATATTGCTAAGGTGTGCTTGAATTCGACTCCGCAAGTGGTAAATACTGCTTTTTCTAATAATCCTAAGGGTCGTTCTGTGTGCCAATCTATCTTCATTCTGGTAGGTCATAAAACTGGTTTTCCCCATTTTTCCCATATATCTTGGTAGCAATTCCTACTCTGGCTCCTGAATCTAATATGGCTTTAGTGGTGTATCCTCTGTAAGATATAGGGAGGCACGTATTTCCTTCATCTCCCTCACTAAAATCTCTAGCCTTATCGAATGGGATTTTAACTGTGGCTACTTCATCTTGCATCTCGATTTTGTCTTACTTTGTCTCTAACTAGCTAGTGAGCTTCTCTCTCAACTGAGGCTTTACTTTTAAGAGTTCTTCCAAAGTTAGAGTACAAGGTATTTTTAATTTTTTAAGGTGTTGTATTATGTCAGAGGTTTGAACTGATGGGTTCTGCTCCCTTCTCCTCACTGAGGGAATATGATATAATTCAGAGTTATGTTCATATTCTCCCATATAGTTTGGCAATACATTCACACTGTCTTCATCATCTTTGTTGTCGTAAGGTTGCAATAATTCTTTTGAGTTTAATTCATGCATTGACACTTCAAGCTCGCCTCCAGCTTCTAACTCCTCAAAAGGTGGTTCAACTCCTTCTGTTTTCTTCTATCTGTCTTCTTGGACTCTTGCCCACAAATCTCTAGGCCATTTCGCATCCACTTCAGGGATAACCAATCCTTCTTTTTTACTTTCACAGTAATTTTCTTCATAGTTCTCATTTTTCTTCCCTTCCCTAGGATGACTAGGCACTACACATGCTTGAAATTCTTTTTCAGGAATTCTTGTGCTGGGTAGGGGCTGAACAGGCTTTTCTAAGGTTTGTTGAGCCACTTCAATTAACTTCTTACATATCTCCAATCTTTCTTTCTCTAAGTCGCCTCTTGGGTATTCCCTCTCATGTTGTTCAATGGTTGGTCCTGCTTTTATTCGTGCTTGATATGCTTCAATCCACATGGCTAACTCTTATAGCATTGGATCGGCCAGAATTGATCCTGCCTCTTGTTTTTTATGCTTTTCTGCCTCCTTGTTAGGGTTTCCTTCAAAATCTTGTTTTTCCTCTTGGCACGGTTTATTATTCATGTTCTCCAACTTTTGTTGTAGTTTCTTATCTTTTATCTTCTCTCTATGATTCTTCCATCTTTGGGTTTGTTTACTTTTAGCACTTTTCTCAGACTCTTCAGAATCTGCAATTACTTGAGGTGTGGGTATGTTCAATTCTTTGTTGGAGTGATTATTTTCTTTAGGTTTATCCGGAGTTTCTCTAGATTTTTCTCTCGTTATCGCTTTCAATGGCACAGTGTACTCCTTATCACTCCTTGATGACCCTATCACTTCTATCACATTAATTTGCACATTGGGATTGACTTTATTGGGATTCTTGGGGCAATCTCTAAAGAGATGTTCTTTACCACAATCACTGCAGTAACCCTCCCAAACTCTCTGAGGTGGTGGTGGGTTAGATAATGTACATTCTCTGATAAAGTGATCACCTCTGCATCTATAACATGGTCCTCTAGGGGCAGGTGGTCTACTCAATGGTCGTGGGGATATGGGTGCTCTAGGAGCAGTGTACGTTAGTGACACATAGTCCTGATCATATCCGTAGGAGCTATCGTGTCCTTCATATCCATATGTATAAGGTTCATAAGATTGTCCGTACTCTAGCATAGTGTTCTCATAATTGGGATAATTTCCTTGACTAGGGTCATAAGATGGGTTGTAAGTCTCAGTACTAGTCAATGGGGTGGCTGGTACTATTGCTCTTTTAGGATTCTCTTCCATTTGAGCAATTTTCACTGGGACAACATTATGAGGGTGAGGTGGTTGTTGTCCTAGCACTAGTTGAGGCTGATTGTATCCTTGATATGCATATGGCTATGGTGTAGGCACTTGCTGCTGGTATGAGGGGTATCTATAGGCTTCTCCTCCTTGATCTCTTGGGGGGTATCCATATGGCCTAAATGGTGGTTGTGCAAGTCTTGGTTGTCGATTGTAAGGACAATTCTTCGTACTATGATTTGTGTACCTTTGTTTTATGCTACAATAATGAGTAGGGCCCTGGGCGGGTGGTCTATTGTAAGCATAAGGAGGTGGTCGGAATACTCCCCTATTGCACATGTGAGAAGGGTGGTCACCTCCACAGTGGACACATCTCCTGAGCATAGGCACTCTCATAGGATTGCTAGGATAATTCTTCTGTCCTTGGACATTCAGCTTCTTAGCCACTAACTCGGCTATCTCTTCTACATTATTCCTGGGATTTGAAGTACTGTTGACACTATCCTCACTCTTAACACTACCTTGAGAGATTTTCAAGTCTTCTTCCAGATTGTCCTCTAAGTTGATACAATCTTTCATACATTCTTGCAAACTTTGGACTCTCTTCACATGTACTAATGATCTCAATGACCCATTCACTAATCCTTCCAAGAATAATGAGACCATTTTGTTTTGAGTGGGCCTCTCTTCTACAGGACATCTATTCACATATTGCTTGAATCCTCTCGCTGCTAACCTTATCGATTCCGTAGGAGCCTGTTTAAAACTATGGATTAATGATGAAGCGTTGTTTTTTATTCCAGTCTTGGTGAATTCCTCAATCAATTCCTGATATACTTGTTCCATGTTTTGAAAATTATTAGGATGTAAAGGTTGGAACCATGCTAAAGCCATATCAGTATGGGGTAGGCCAAATGATTGAAATTGGATCAAGAAGTTTTTCTACTTGTTCAGCTCTTATCACTTGCTTGAATTCAGCAATATGGTTGTATGGTTCACTAGAGCCATCATAGTGTCTCCTCATGCATTTGGCAACTTGAATGGGTCTCAGTCTTCTTCCAGGTTCTGGTGGTCTTGGCATTACTGGGAGAACTGGTCGTCCTATTGGTATACCTGCTTCTCTTCCTATTGGTGGTCTCTCATGAACAGGGATTCTATTTCTTGGTTCGGCATTTGTAGGAGGTCGATAGCTTAGCTCTCTCCAATTCAGTCAAGGGACAGTATCTTCTCTGATTCTTGTCCAATTACGTAATACGAGTGGGGTTTTTGGGATCTTGTAACTCATAAATGGTGGTTGGATTGGTCACTTCTTCCCATAATGAAGAGTTGGTTCTAAGCAAATACTCCATTCCGTTCACCAAATAGACATCCATTAAGGAATCATCTTGGGGAATTAGATCCCCTCTCCAAACCCTAATTACAATGGACTTTCCTCTAGGGGTTGAGACCTGATCTTCTCATTCCTCTTCGTTAAGGTGTTGGTCATTACCTTCCTCCCTTTGCTCATTGATGCTCTCTGGGTGTTCAGTGACTGCATACATGATTCCCCTTTTGTCAATATAGAATCCTTCCACATACTTGACTGCTGCTCTAGGCACTATGTGAGCATTTCTGGCTTTCTTCAGCCTTGCCACTGATCTGATTAAGCCATCTATGTAGATGGGTAAGTCATGTTGATTGGTGCTCACATATTCTAAAGAGGTTCGGTACTCTCCCTCAATGATAGACATTAGATCGGCTATTGGTACATAACTATGCATGTCTTCTGAGGCCATAATGGTTTCCTCTTCAGACTCACTCGAGGTTTCAGAATAATGGGAATGAATACTCGGCTCGGCTACACTTCCTACAGATGAGACTACACTTCTTCGACTTCCTAGGATTCTTCCCGATCTTAAGTTCATTCACTTAAGAGCTCTAATTGAGTTTGGACAACCCTTAGATCCCAGTGTCTCTTTAAAATTTGCAGAGTTATATGTATTTTTTCTTAATTTGGAATCTCCTAACTGAGGTATGACTTAAGGTCTCTGGCATGACACACGACACTTGATCAGTAAACGACACTGGATACTTGGTAAGTATCACGACTCTAGATGTGGGTCTACAAACGACACACGAGACTTGCTCAGTCACAATACACAACACTTGGGAAATGTCGCGACACTTGAGGTCAGCAACACTCGACACTTGGCAAGTATCGTGACACCTAAGGTCATCGACACTCGACACTTGCTCAGTCAATGATATTGGACACTTGGGAACTGTCGTGACACTTGAGGTCAGCGACACTCGACACTCGCTCAGTCAACGATACTTGACACTTGGGAAATGTCGTGACACTTGAGGTCAGCGACACTCGACACTTGGCAAGTATCGCGATACCTGAGGTCAGAGACACACGACACTTGGCAAGTATCACGACACTTGAGGTCAGCGACACTTAACACTTGCTCAATCAATGATATTCAACACTTGGCAAGTATTGCAACACTTGATGAGTGTAGGTATTGCGACACTCAACCTAGGGAGGTCACGACACTTAAATGTCACGACACTCAACCTTGGGAGGTCAGGATACTTGAATTTTTTCACACACAAGCAAGTATTTTGGCAAACCAAATTAATGTGTGTGATCTTAGTGCTTATCTCCCCTTCCCAAAGTGTCTGAAACAAAGAAATTCTCACTCAGCCCCTAGGTATTTCCCTCACGGCATATTTTGTAGGTCGTTTTCCTCTTTACCTTTATTGAACTTGAAGTTTCTAGAGTAAAGACTTGATAGGCTCACCTCCTAAGTGCCTTCAAACACCTTTCAACAATTGCTCACACTGTTTTTAGTGCCACACACCATGACTTCTCTCTCGTGACACCTGCAGTTCACATGCTCACGACACTTGTGTTCAGACAAGTGATTTGAAGTGACTTGTTTTTGGTTTTTTATACTTCTGAGAAGTACCTAAAATGAAAAGGCTGAAGGAAAAATACTTGAAAATTAACCCTATCTTCCTAGCTTACTCGCTTACTTCCTCCTACCTACTCTAACTTCTCTCTCTACTCACTTCCCTAAACTATCAACTCACTACACACACTCCCAAAAGTGAGAAGTGTGAGTGCAAATGAACGTGACTTACCAAAGAAGAGAATTTCACAACTCCTCTACTCACCTCAATGCTAAGAGCTTTCACCATCACACGAATGCCTTGGTTTGATTCGACATTCCCCGACAACGATGTTTCGGATCATGGAGATGCTCGGATGATGGATCAGGTCATCCGCCAGATCGATCAGCACATGCTAGGTGTCTGGAGTTGACTCAGATACTTGAAGAAAAAGGGTTTTGATGACATAATCAATTTTAATTACCTATTTTAATGTAAACTAAAGTCAATTTAGAAAAAAAATACTTTAATAGTTTAAGCAACTAAGGACCATAAGGACACACAGCTCTATATTTAGCAACATCATCTTGGTAAGATTGTAAAACTAATGACTCTTCAGATAAACGTTCTTTAATAATTTCTTCTACTTCATTTTCAGTTGGATTAGGGTATTCAGGTCTATTTAAAGGTGGCTGAAAATTCTCATTAGTTTGATATTCAGGGAATTGTGGCGGTACCATGGAAAATAGAGTTATAAATTTAGTTAAGCAATGGTTATATGAAGGACAAATTAATGTCTCTTCAGTAATCCTATCTTTAATTATTTCTTCTATAGTGTTTTCTTCAAAACTATTTTTCTCAGATATGTTCCTAGTTTCATTTCTTTTGGACTCATCAGAAAACTCTTAGAAGACATTTAAAAAAATGAAATATGATAAATTGATTAAATATTAATGCTAAATCTGTTTCTGGCAAATGAGTTGTTAAAGCTAATAAAGTAAATCAATTTCTCTAATACAAGTAAGATAGAATTAAATGAATAATACAAATGTAAAATGGATATATGAAAGCTAAAGGGTAACATAAAATAGATGGAATGTCTTCAATCTATCACCTCATGGATCATTGCACTTTGACTTCTCTTTAATTCTTCAATGTTTGTCCATAAAACAAACATTAGATATAAGTAAAGTTTCAAGAATCATAAATAAACTTAAAAAACGTAATTCACATAACATTTGCATAAATAAACTCTTAAATGCATCCATGTACATGCATCCATATACACACACATGCATGCTAACATCACACTCACTTCTAAATGCATATAATCATGCAAATGCAAACACACTAATTAATATGTACTAACACTCATTAACATACACATATTCATTAATTCATGCATATGCATACTTACTAACACACGTGCACTTAAGCGTTCCGTTCTCATATTCTTTTACCCATGCTAATTGAAAACAAATCTCATGCTCATACACTCTAATGCAAATGTTAACACATATGCTCATGCATAAGATTCATATGCTATAACTTATTTGTGTGCCTATATGTTCATGCACTCAACTATATACAAACATACATTTATGCAACCTAGCACATCCAATCCATTAACTTTTATACGTAGACACACTCATTATATACTTATAATAAATGTTTATACATTCATAGGCATATATCATACATATGCTTCTAACCCATGTATTCTCAAATAATTAGCTAGGCACATTAATACATTCATGCACTCTAAGTATATGCATTAAAGCTTAATACATTACTCCATACTAATCGATACATTAAATACCTAAAAAATTGACTATGCAATGTTAAATGAAATAAGTAAATAACTTTTTACTTAATAATCAACTTCCATTATTAATTTAACTCTCCCCTCTGTCTCTCACTCTCTCTCTCTCTCTCGTTCTCTCTCTCTTTCTCACACTTTCGTTCTCCCTTTCCATCTCTCTCTCTCTCTCTCTCTCTCTCTCTCTCTCTCTCTTTCTCTCTCTCTCTCTCTCTCTCTCTCTCTCTCTCTCTCTCTCTCTCTCTCTCTCTCTCTCTCTCTCTCTCTCTCTCTCTCTCTCTCTCTCTCTCTCTCTCTCTCTCTCTCTCTCTTTGTGCGAGCTATGCCTACAACACCATGGGGGGAGAAAAAGACTTTATTTCTCTCTCTCTCTCTCATTATCCGTCGGCATAGCCACCATGGAGGGGAAAAAAGAGAAATTATCCTTCTCTCCAACTCTAATTCTCTCTCTGTGTCTCTCTCTCTCTCTTGTTGGGTGTGTGTAGAAGTGCACGAGTCACACAAGAAGCACACACGAGCACAAATGCAGCAAGACACACGGAGAAGACGATGGCTGCAATAGCTCTCTCTATTGACGATGAATTGAACTGAAGTAAGAGTTGAATGGATATCCCTAAGTACAAAGTACCACCACATATGAGTGAATCATGTATGTGGTAACATGGGGAAAAAACCTCTAGCCAGCACTAGAGTAAAAAGTGCCCATGTATAGGGAAAAGGTTCACATCAAACCTACTAGAGGAACACATAAGTGTAACAAACCCCCCTGGAGCGAATGATGTGAACACATATAGGGAGTGACAGATCAGCCCCCACAAGGTAATAAGCCTAAAGCTTTGCGAAAAGCTTCAAACTTTTCCTGTGGAAGAGCTTTGGTGAATATGTCTGCCACATTTTCTTGTGTAGGCACATATACCAAATCAATATCTCCTGCATGAAGGCGCTCTCTCACATAGTGATAATGCACCTCAATATGTTTGGTTCGTGCATGAGACACTCGATTTCGTGCAACAACCAAAGCACTTTGACGATCAGTGAGAATATGCGTAGCAGCATCAATCTCCATGCAAAGATCCATCAATAGGGATCTCAGCCATATACACTCCACTATAGTTGTGAAAAATGCCCTCTACTCAGCTTCACAACTCGATGTCACCACTATAGGTTGCTTCTTATCAACCAAGTTATGCATGAGTCTCCAAGGAAAAAGCAATTACCACTAGTGGACATGCGAGTATCATAACAACCAGCCCAATCACTATCTGTAAAAGCATGCAAGCATGGCTGAATATCTGTGCCATAAAAGAGACCTAAGCTCAAAGTGTCTCGAAGATATCTAAACACATGTTTCACCACTTGTCAATGCTTAGTGCCAAGGCTATGCATGAATCGAGTCAACTGGGAAACTGCATATTGTATATCCAATCTTGTGTTGCATGCATATATAAGACATCCCACAACTTGCTAATAAAGAGAAGTGTCAAATGCATAGCTGGAATCCTCAATTGAGAACCTGAATCCTGTCTCAACTGGTGTGGAAACTGGCTTACAATCCTCAAATTCAAAACGTTGAAGTAGTTTTTCAACATACTTTGCTTGATGCATAACAACTCCCCCATCAATGGATACAAACTGGATGCCAAGATAGTAGCTCAAAAGACCAAGATAAGTGACATCAAAAGTATGTTGCAAATCAGCCATAAGAATGTCAAGTTTTGCATCACATGACCCAGTCAAGAGTATGTCATCGACATAAATAACAAGCACTATAAGATCAGCCCCATTTTTGCGTACATAGAGTGTGCTTTCAATCGGACTACATGCGAAGCCAAGAGAAATCAAATGCTTATGTATTTTGTCATACCATGCACGTGGAGCTTGCTTGAGACCATACAAGGCTTTATGCAAGCGATAAACCATATGCTCTTTCCCTTTCATAGCGAATCCAAGAGGTTGCTTCACATAAACCTCTTCTTGCAAATCACCATTCAAGAAGTCTGTTTTTATGTTCAACTGATGCACTTTCCAACCTCGATGGGCAGCCAATGCAACCATGATACGAATGGTAGTCATGCGTGAAGTAGGTGCAAAAGTTTCCTCATAGTCAATGCCATATTGTTGCGCATATCCTTTGGCAACCAATCTAGCTTTGTAGCGATCAATGCTACCATCAGATTTTCTCTTAATCTTATAAACCCACTTTGTACCAATGGCATTCTTTCCTTTTGGCAATTCACATAACTCCCAAGTACCATTCCTATGTATGGAATCCATTTCTGATTGCATAGCACTCATCCATTGTGGATCGTCACATGCATCTTCAAAAGAAAGCAGCTCTTCATTACATTTTGTAGCAATAAGAGAATAATCCAGAAAATTACTTGATGCATGGTGAGAGCTTGATCTTGTTCTACCAAGTAAAAGTGCACTCAATTTGCTGTCCTACAAAGTTTGTTTCAGCCACTTTGGCATAGTTTGTGCACTCTTGATAGACATGTCTTCATTATATAAAACATCTTCAATATGTACATCATGCATGGGCTGAATTTCATGCTCATTTTCAGCCATATTTTGATGCAAATGTTCAGCCATATGTGGCTGGAAATTTCCAACAGTTTTGACAATTTTTGGCTTTAAATTTTTAGCCATGTTTGGCTGGAAATTCTCTACATTTTCAGCCCTCTTTGGCTAGAATTTTTCAGCCCTTTGAACCTCAGTTGGCTGTTCTACATGGCCATAGTCAAGCACACCATTTTGGAACAAAGGCATGAGTGTATCGAACACATCTTGTGAGCTAACTGTTGGCTGTTTTTTGCATCAAGTAGAGGGAAAACTGAATTTTCAGCAAATACCACATCTCGACTCACAATAATTGTGTTTGTCAATGGATGGTACAAACGATATCCCTTACTTTCAGCACTATAACCAACAAATATACATTTCTTTGCCTTATCATCAAGTTTGTGACGTTGTTGTGATGGCACAAGAGCATATGTCAAACAACCAAACACATGCATATGACTAACCATAGGATTATGACCATTCCAAGCATCATAAGGAGTGATGACTCTCAATGCTTTTGTAGGGCAGCGATTCAACACATAATTTTCACACATGACCGCTTCCATCCAAAACTTATCAAGAAGATGCTTTCCTTTAACCATAAATCGTGCCATTTCAAGAAGAGTTCTATTTTTACGCTCGGCAAACACCATTTTGTTGAGGTGTACATGGCACCGTACATTGGTGTGAAATACCTCTTTCACGAAGAAAAGAATTAAACTCATGTGACATGTATTCACCACCACGATCCGTGCGTAGAGTCAAAAGCTTTTGTGAAGAAAAATTTTCAACCATAACTAAAAATGCTTTGAAGCAAGAAAATATCTCATTCTTTGCTTTCATAGGATACACCCATGTATGGCGAGTAGCATCATCAATGAAGGTAACAAAATATACATGCTTCCCAAAAGATGGAGTCTTGACAGGACCACATACATCACTATGAACAAGCTGCAATTTTCTTGTAGTGTGTGTGACTATCTTTTGGAAAAGAAGCACAATGCATTTTTCCAAGAATGCAACCTTCACATGCATGCTTTTCAACGGACTCAGGTGTAGGGAAGCCAATAACCATGTCCTTCTTTTGCAAGTAAAGCAAACTAGTGAAGCTTAAATGACCAAAACGAGCATGCCAAAGCTCCATTTCAGCCATGGAAGAAGTATGAGCAACCAAGGCATTCGAGGCAGCCCTCTTGTATGTATCCATGCGATACAAACCATTACATAATGTACCAGACATCACGATAACATCGCCATTGCTAAAATCATGAACCATACACTTATCATCAACAAAGTGTACATGAAGTCAAGCTTTGGCAATCAATGGAACTAAAATTAAGTTCTTCTTTATACCGAGCACATACAATGCATTTTTCAAGAGAATCACACCTCCATTTGAAGCCATAAGCTCAATTTATCCTACTCCAATGATAGGATAAGAGGCATTGTTTGCACACATCACATGTCCTCCTTTGGGTGCATCTTTCAAAGAGGCAAAAAATCTTTTGCATGATGTTTTGTGCTTTCAAGCACCACTATCGAAGAGCCAATCCGAATCGGCCTCACTCACAACCATACATTTAGAATGCAAAGAAGCATCATAATGACATGTAACAACACATGCCCAAAAATTTTGAGCCATGTTAGCTTCATCATTCTTTACATTTGCTGAATTTTCATCAATACACATGCCGCATTCCTTCTTCTTTTCATTGCATTTAGCAAGCTTTCTACACTCATCAATAGTATGACCAACCTTCTGGCAATATTTGCATCTCTTCTTCACTATCATTAGAGGAATGAGTGGAAGAGGAAGCTTGAGGCTTTGGTTTTGATGAACCCAAAGCTGAACCATACTTGCTTTTCCCCTTTTATGAGATAGCAAGTGCTTGCGTTCCCTCAATCAAACCACTCCTATTCACTCTAGATTGCTCTTCTTGCAAAAAAAGAGACACAACCTCATCAAATGCATACATATTAGGATTTCCTTTTGCAGCCAAACGGAGTGTAGTAGCAAAGCTTTGAAAAGATTCTGGTAATCCTTTCAACAATGTAGAAATGAGTGATGCATTCGGAATGATCTCATCTATGTTTGCCAATTGCTCTTTCAAGTCCTTGATGTGTGTCACATACACATCCATTGACTCATTTTCAGCCGTACATACATCCTCAAGTTGCTTTCTCAAGTATGCAACACGTGCTTCATTACGCACGGCATACAAAGAAGCAAGAGTGTCCCATGCCTGTCTCGATGTAGAACATGATCGAATGTGTGGAACTATATGACGTTTCACTGAAAGCGCAATCAAAGCATGAGCTTGAGCATCTTTTCCATCCCATCAAAGCTGCTCTTGTGTAGGTGAAGGAGAAACCAATGTACTCGAAGAAGAAGCTCCATCTGTGACAGTAGACTGTGAAGTAGAAGAACATGCGGGTCTTTGATCTACATCTGCCACTATGTTCCAAAGTTGTTTAGCGACAAGAACATGCTTCATCATGTAAGACCACATCAAATAGCTGGTCCCATCAAGCTTATCTTCAGCTTGAAGCATGCCAAACAAGTCATCGCTGCCCGCCATTTCACAAAAGAACAAGGATGTGACAAAATCTTCACTTCGACGAAACTTGAAATTGCTGAAATTTCAGCTCACAAACCATCACTCTGATGGCGACTCTGACTGCACAAATGGCTTCGAAATGGGGGGTAAAACCCCAGCGCACCTGTGGAAATGTTTCTTGATTGTTGAAATTCACAGTTTTATGCTCCAAAGTCGATTTGCACTCTTAAAAGTGTGCGCACTCCGCGACATGAAAAACCGAAACTTGAGAAGGAGTTGAACCTTCTCTGATACCATTGTTGGAATGTAGAAGTGCGAGAGACACACAAGAAGCACACACAAGGAGCACAAATGCAGCAAGACACACGGAGAAGACGATGGCTGGAATAGCTCTCTCTAATATCCCTAAGTACAAAGTACCACCACATATGAGTGAATCATGTATGTGGTAACATGGGGAAAAAGCCTCTAGCCAACACTAGAGTAAAAAGTGTCCATGTATAGGGAAAAGGTTCACATCAAAGCTACTTGAGGAACACATAAGTGTAACATCTCTCTCTCTC
This sequence comes from Ceratopteris richardii, assembly GCA_020310875.1. Classification (NCBI taxonomy): domain Eukaryota; kingdom Viridiplantae; phylum Streptophyta; class Polypodiopsida; order Polypodiales; family Pteridaceae; genus Ceratopteris; species Ceratopteris richardii. The sequence continues at coordinate 96,315,424 of CM035441.1, read as the reverse complement.
TCTCTCTCTCTCTCTCTCTCTCTCTCTCTCTCTCTCTCTCTCTCTCTCTCTCTCTCTCTCTCTCTCTCTCTCTCTCTCTCTCTCTCTCTCTCTCTCTCTCTCTCTTTGTGTGTGCGTCACTGCCACATGTAGCGTCGTGGAGGGAGGGACAGTAGAAGATCGATTTAATTAAATTGAGTTCAATCTTTCTCTATACATGACCAGCACCGTTAGCCATGGGAGGGAAGGAAGAGAAAGCCTTAGTTTCTCTCTCTTTTGTCTGCCTCAACAGAGAGCACATTGTCACAGCAGACCCGTGGAACCCTCCAAACTGCAGTTGCCAGAAGGGAGGAGAAGAAAAGAAAGAAAGAAAGAAAGAAAAACAAATACATATAATAATAAAAAATAAAACTCTCTCACTGACTCTCCAAGGCCGAACTTCCTTTTAAAAAAAAGCTCTCTTATTCCTGCGTGGAGCCTTCAGAAGGAGAAGAAATAAGAAAACCCATGAACTCTTTCTCTCTAGATTATAGAACAAGGTAAGGAAGAGGAAGGCAATACCTGTAAAGGAAACATTAGAATAGAACTAGCACAGCATACACATATATATATACACTGAGAGACCTGTGTATACCACTCCTTTTGGATTTTCCTTTATTTAACATCCACACTTTAACTTTCTTACTTTCACCACACTTTTAATTGTCTTTAAACACACAGCTCACCCTCATCACTCTTTAACCCATTTTCATACATACCTCACATTTAAGATTTACTTTAACCTCCTTTAAGTGCATCATTCATTCATACCACTCTTTGAATCACTTTAAATAGACATCTTTTGTGAACCATTCTTTAAATACATACTCCCACACGCCACACGTTATTTATCCACTTTATTTATCATTATAATTTATTTAACCTTATTATTTATATTTCATTAATATAATTAATTGAAGCTTACATTAAGGGTTTTAATAATTAAATACCTTAGTATTTATATTCACACACACTATTAAATTAGCTAATTAAATCATAATATAATTTATACTAAATAAATGTTTAATTTATAAATTAATTTAATTGAATATAAATATTATGTATTAAATCAAATGTTTTCACCCATTAGATTAATATTAATAATCATTCACACTCAACCCTACACACACAAACACACTAAAACCCTTGGGAATCCCTTGAAACCCATTGGAATCCTTTTGAACCCTATCGTTAACCCATTGGAACCCTTTGGAAACCTAGCTTTAACCCTTTTGAACCCTAGCTTTAACCCTAGAATTAACATTCTAACATAAATACACATAACTTTATGTAACCCTAAGGTTTTATACCCATGTTCCTTGCTTATATGGGTACAAATACACATTCAATGTGTAGTTAGGTTAAACCTTAATATGAGCACATGTTTTCTTCATTAATTTAGACCTGCAACACTTTTAGAGTGATTAGTTCCAAACAAAACAGCTAATCAACAGTATTATAAAGGGTTAGAGGTCACCAATAAAAATGTTTTAATTTTCCTAGACGTCAATTGGAAGGTGCAAATCTTCTCGACATCCACCCCACCAAACCTGCACATCATCCCGATGGGCTGCACAGCCTATCTCATGGGGATGTAATGAAAAAGCCTTTCTATGATTTTTAATCACTCTTTGGAATAAGTCACGTTCAGCGGGTAATACAAATTTATCATCATTTCCTATCTTGATTAATTTCAAAGTTTCATGTATGAAGGTATGACCTATATTTATATGCTCTCGTAAATAAGGATCTTTTGAGACTTGTCTAAATTTCTCTTCACTTCCTTTTGGTAAATGTTGGGCAATCGATTTAATTTTTTTATCAACAGTTTTATATTTTGTGTTTACTTTCGCTTCCTTACTTTCATCACTCATAACAAATTTAATAATAAGATCATATTCTTCAATAGAATTTAAAAGCACAAATCAAAAAGTTTCCTTTCCTTGTAAAACATTTTGAAGTTCCTCAAGTAATGAATTTGAGGATAAAGTTTCAATTACGTGTTCAATGTGTTCATCAGAAGAAATGAGTCCTTTATCTTTATAAAATTTTTCATAATGTTTTATAAATTTTTTAGGAATTTCTTTATAATGAATGAATTGCAAATACGATGAAGGGAAATATAATGCAAAACTTTCTAGAATATCTACAGATGGGTGCGAGACATCAATCCAAGGACCACTGTTGTCTCCTCAACAGTGGAATCTAGGCAAAATTTTGATCATAGTAAGTTCCGAACTCACGAAGAGGCATATGATCTTCGCATACCTTCTCATGAGAACGGATGGGAGTCTTTCTAATTTGCTCACGATTTCATACATGGTTAGGCCTTACTATCATGACTTGGAGTGATTTTAAATCATCCTTAGATCTAACTCTTGTGTATGCAGAGCCGTCATCCATAACTTAAGTCTCCATTCTAGCTTTGCATATAAATGGTTGACCTAAGATAATTTCATAGGAGCAATTGTCCTCAATGAAAAAGTGGAATGTCTCAGAGATTCCACCCATCATTAGAGGTATATGAGCACATGCTCCTAGGAGTGATCCACAACCATTATCCGCAGTTCTCATTATCCAGCCATGATTCTTATCAATAGTCCATTTAAACTTATCATATATTTTTTTTGAAATCACATTGATTTCTGACCTAGAATCAATTAGGGCTAAAGCAGAATATGATTTCTTCTGATCATCTAAGTTAATTTTCATCTCAGGTGTGCCTCTTGCCCAAAAAGAAAATTCTAAAATTGGTCTCTGAGATTTTTGTTTCGTCATCTGGTACAATTGGGCCTAAGAAATTTTTATTGACATTACAGGTATTTTTCTCTTCATCCTCTGAGTCAAAAGAAAGAGATTCATGCATTAACTGAGTTACATTGGCAACATCCTGTTGGAGAAACACTCACGAATTGGATATATATTTGAAGGTCAAAGCTTTAGAAGAAAATTACATGCCTATGTGAAGGGACAAATTCACAAGTGTATGATATTTGTAAAGTTAGTTCACTTTCGTTCTAGAAGTTTTTTAAAATCATGAGAATGAGAAAATCTATATAAGTTAGTTTGTATCAACTGACGCGAAGAGAGAAGAAGTGGAAGAGAGTGAGAGAATGTTAGTGGGAGTTCATTTTGTATGACTGAGTATAGTCGGGCTTCTCTGAGTGAGAAAGCACCTGTAAGCTTCTGAGTTTTCATAGCTATGACAAGAACTAGTTAAAGTTCTGTGTATAAGTCTTCTTCTTCCATCTCCAGTGTTTGTCTTCTATGTAATGATTTGAAGAATTGAAGTTTTTCCAAGCAAGTCGATGCCTCGCATCGAATCTTAGTTGATAAGTCCTTGTCTTCATATCTGACTTTTATCTACTGCTAAATGTTCTTCAAAAGATGAAGTTTCTAGAGCAAGTCGATGTCTGGCATCGAGTTTCAGCATAAAGTCGATGCCTGGCATCGACTTCTAGCATAAAAGTGCTTTATTCAGATCTTGTGTTTAAGCGGTCGTTTCAGGCGCTGAAAAAGTGGCTAAAAAAGCTCAAAGTCGATGTCTGGCATCGACTTTTGGTTGCAAGTCGATGCTAGGCATCAAATTTCCATTTTTAGATAGTGATCTTTACTAAAACAGGCAAAATTTCCACTTTTGGAAGTCATACAGGGTCATCTTGTAAAGGCTATATCTTGAGTTCTAGAGATCCATTTCTTGCATATGATAGCTTGTTGGAAATCTCTACTCTTCTACTTTCATCCACCAAAAGATCTTGGAGAAATAATATTTGTGCTAAGATAAATTAACAAAATACTGAAGGTATGTCATTTTAGTGACTGAAAAATTTTGAAGAAGTAAAGTTCTTGATTTTGGTTATCATTTCTCAAAGTTTTGAGTGGCAATGACTTAATGGTGACCATAGAGGTTGTCTAGTGTCACATTAATTCATTTCTTGTGATTTTTCACACATCAACAAGTGGTATCAGAGCAAAAAGGTCCTGAACAGTAGAAGGAAGCAAAGGTACGAGAAATTTTGAAAAGTTTTTCATTAGGTGAAGCATTTGAAGACATAAGGCATCAAAAGGTTACTTCAAAAGTATATTCATACACAAAGAACTTCAAAAGGTATTATCCTTTATCCTTTAAGCTCACAGGTTGCAATAGAAGGAAAGGAGTATGGAAGATCATATCTCCATGGACAAACTGGACAGAGATAATTACCCCGCATGGGTAATGAGAATGGAAGCCTTACTTATGAGTAAGGATCTCATGATATATGTAACAGGTGAAGAAGAGAAGCCAGTATTTGAAGATGAAATCCAAACAAAGAAAGAGGAACTTGATGCTTTAAAGCATTGGCGAAAGAAGGATGCAAGTGCAAAAGCTTACATCTACAATACAATCACAGATCATTTGCTACCACACATCAGAGGATTGGAATCATCTGAAGATATATGGAATGCATTGGAATACCATTTCCAAAGTACTACCAAAGCAAGGAAAGCAAGTCTATTATCAGAGTTTACAACATTCAAGAAGAAGCCAAGTCAAAGTAATAGTGATTATGTCACTAAGATGAAGGATCTAGCAGATAGTCTTGGATCCATAGATGAAGATATTGAGGACCACAAGTTGATTGCTCAATTACTTACATGTTTGAGAGGAGATGAAAGGTGGAAACCTTTTGTTTTGTCAACAGAACTTTCATAAATCATTATGTTCCAGATTTGAACCAATTGCTTGGTTTGATGCTCACATTTGAGCAAGACTTGAAGGGAGATGGAGATAAAGGAAAAAGTTATGCAATGTACATGAAGAACAAGAAGAAAGGAGATAAAGGTAAAGCAAAGGATGAAGAAGAGTCAACTTCTCAAGTTTATTATGCAAGAGGTAAAGGCACTGGCAGAGGAAGAGCAAGAGGTTTTGGAAGAGGAAGAGGTAATCAGAATAACAATAAGAAGGCTTGTTGGATCTGTGGATTGAGTAATCATTTGGCTCATGACTGTTGGCATAATCAACAAGGATCAAATCAAAATCAGAATAACAATAGCAGAGGCAGAGGTGGAAGATATCAAAGTAATTTTCAAAGAGGTAGACAAAGTCAAAGAGGAGGCTATGGTAGAGGTGGAGGAAGAAGTTGGCGACATAATCAATCCTACAACACCACCTACTACAATTATGCAAATGACACACAGAATGAAAGTCATACATCATTGATGATGAATTCAATCAGCACATCAGATAAAGAAGATCTAAAGGTATTTTACATTGACTCTGGATGTTCTGATCATTTGTCGGAAACATAGAATTGATGTCAGAATTGGAAAAAGGCATTTCTAGTCATAGTGTTCAAACAGGTGATAATACAAGACATAGTGTACATTCAATTGGAAAAGTGAAATGCAAGAGTGGAGCAAATTTGCTAACCAATGTTTTGTATGTTCCTACAATACCTAAAAACTTGATTAATGTGGGACAGATAGTTGAAAAAGGTTTTCAAGTCAAGTTTACAAATGAAGGAGTATTTGTTGAAGATCCAGAGAATGGATATAATCAGATTGTCTCTTGTAAGAAAGAAGGTAGAATCTTTACTTTAAGAGTACAAGGGAACATTGGTCAAGCTTTGTCCACACATGGTGAAGGAGTGATTACAGAAATTGATCTCTGGCATAAGAGATTAGGTCACTTCAATGAAAGAGGAATTAAAGCTATGATTGCAAATCAGTCTGTACTAGGATTACCAAATGTGCAGAGTCAACGTATGGTTTATAAATGTGAAGCATGACAAATGGGTAAAGCACACAGGTTACCATTTCAGAAGAAAGGATTCAAACATGATGGAGTACTTGAGCTCATTCATACAGATGTATGGGGACCAACAAAAGAAGGATCTATCAGTGGCTCAAGGTACTATGTTCTTTTCATTGATGATGCTACAAGATGGATAACTTTATATGTTTTGAAGGAAAGATCAGAAGTGTTTGGAGCTTTCAAGCATTTTCATGCATATGCAGAGAGAGTCACAGGTCAAAAGCTTAAAAGACTCAGGTCTGATGGAGGGGGAGAATACTTCTCCCAAGAGTTCAATGATTATCTTTGGAATGCAGGTATTAAGAGAGAAATAAGATGTAGGCATACACCACAACAAAATGGTGTAGTAGAAAGGAGAAACAGGACTTTGGTTGAGTTTTCTAGAGCTATGCTAAAGGAGAAGAATTGTCCAAATTATCTTTGGGCTGAGGCTGTAAATACAGCTACATATCTTGTGAATAGATTAACATGTGAAGCTCTCAATGGAATGACTCCGTATGAAGCTTGGTGGGGTAAGAAGCCAACACTAGATCATTGTAAAGTGTTTGGATCAATTGCATATGCTTATGTTCCATCACAACTTAGACATAAACTTGAACCAAAGGCAGAAAAATGTGTGTTCATTGGTTATGATGAAAAGCAGATGGGTTACAGGTTGTGGAATCCTCTAACCAAACAATTTCTTGTTTCTAGAGATGTTACATTTGATGAACAAAAAAGTTGGTATGCAGATCAAAGTCATACAACTCAAGAATTTGAAGAAGAGGTAAGAAGATGTGAAAAAGGAAAATCAATTATGCAGGTGAATGAAGATGAAGACTATATGCAAGCAAGTACATCTAGAAGTGGATTAACAAGAAGAAATGAAGAAGCTCCTATATTTGATGAAGAATGTATCCAGACACATATGAAGAATGTGAACCAAGGAGGTCAAGTAGGACAAGAAGGCAAACAGAAAGGTATTCTTATGATACTTCTTACATAACTTAGAAGAACTATGCATATATGGTCAAAGATGATGAAGAACCTCAGAACTATGATGAAGCTAAAGGTAAGAAGCAATGGGAAGAAGCAATGAAGGAAGAGTTCAATGCACTAGAGGAGAACAAGACATGGGAACTTGTTCCTAAATCAAATGGTAAGAAAGTAATTGGAAATAAATGGGTTTATAAAGTGAAGAAGCTTGCAGATGGAAGTATAGCCAGATACAAAGCTAGAATGGTGGTGAAAGGCTATGCCCAAACCTATGGCATAGATTATGATGAGACATTCAATCCTGTAGCTAACATGTCAACTATAAGGACAATCATTGCTATTGCAGCTTCAAAAGGATGGGCCCTAGTCAGCTGGATATAAAGAATGCATTTTTGAATGGATACATATCAGATGAGGTATACATGGAACAACCTCAAGGGTTTATAGATTCCAGGTATCCAAATTTTGTTTGCAAGTTGAGAAGAGCACTCTATGGATTGAAGCAAGCTCCAAGAGCATGGAACTATAGATTGGTGAAGTATCTCAATAAACTTGGATACCAAAGTTCAAAAGAAGATCCAAGTCTACTCATCAAAAGAGCAGAGGAAGGTACAATCTACATTTGTATTTATGTAGATGACATTATAATCACATGTACTTCAGATGAAGGAGTCAAGGAGGTAAAGAGATTACTTGAGAAAGAGTTCAAGATCAGTGATCTAGGAAAGTTGTCATACTTTCTTGGAATGTAAGTTACTTATACAGATCATGGCATATATGTGTCACAAGAAAGTATCTTCTGAACTTGTTGAAGAAGTTTGGAATGGGAAATTGCAGAGAAGCTTCAACTCCACTTGAAGTTAATCACAAGCTCAGTAAATATGATGGTGCAGAATACAAAGATATGAGGAAGTATCAATCTCTTATGGGTAGTTTGATTTATGCTACACTAACAAGACCTGATCTTAGTTATGCAGTGGGAGTGTTGTCACAATTCATGCATTGTCCAAAGGATCCACATTGGATTGCAGGTCAAAGAGTTCTCAGATATATCAAAGGAACTATAAAGGAAGGATTATATTATCCTTTTACATCAGATTTGAAGTTGAGAGCATATAGTGATTCAGACTGGGCAGGTAATCAGGATGACAGAAGATCAACTCATGGCCACATGATATACATTGGTGATAAGCTTGTAAGTTGGTGTTCAAAGAAACAACATATAGTAGCATTATCATCAACTGAAGTTGAGTACAAAGGACTTGTGGAAGCAGCTAAGGAGTTCATATGGATGCAGACATTGCTCAAAAGCTTGGGCATTGATCAAGGTATACCTACAATACATGGAGATAATATGAGTTCACTTTATCTTGCAGCAAATCCAATATTTCATGCAAGAACAAAACATATAGAGATATCATTTCCTGAGAGAAAAGGTAACGGAGAAAGAAATTGAAGTGGAGTACATTTCTACAAAAGATCAGATAGCAGACATAATGGCAAAGAGCTTGAATGGTGTGAAGACCAGCAGGTTCAAAAGCATGGCAGGAGTAAAAGAAAGAAGATGATATGAAGAAACAGAGAATGTCGATTAGTGATTGAGGGGGAGCTGTTGGAGAAACACTCACTAATTGGACATATATTTGAAGGTCAAAGCTTTAGAATAAAATCACATGCCTATGTGAAGGGACAAATTCACAAGTGTATTATATTTGTAAAGTTAGTTCACTTTAGTTCTAGAAGTTTTTTAAAATCACGAGAATGAGAAAATCTATATAAGTTAGTTTGTATCAACTGACGCGAAGAGAGAAGAAGTGGAAGAGAGTGAGAGAATGTTAGTGGGAGTTCATTTTATATGATTGAGTATAGTCGGGCTTCTCTGAGTGAGAAAGCACCTGTAAGCTTCTGAGTTTTCATAGCTATGACAAAAACTAGTTAAAGTTTTGTGTATAAGTCTTCTTCTTCCATCTCCAGTGTTTGTCTCCTGTGTAATGATTTGAAGAATTGAAGTTTTTCCAAGCAAGTCGATGCCTGGCATTGAATCTTAGTTGATAAGTCCTTGTCTTCATATCTCACTTTTATCTACTACTAAATCTTCTTGAAAAGATGAAGTTTTTGGAGCAAATCGATGCCTGGCATCGAGTTTCAGCATAAAGTCGATGCCTGGCATCGACTTCTAGCATAAAAGTGCTTTATTCAGATCTTGTGTTTAAGCATCCATTTCAGGCGCTAAAAAAGTGGCTAAAAAAGCTCAAAGTCGATGCTTGGCATCGACTTTTGGTTGCAAGTCAATGCTAAGCATCAAATTTTCATTTTTAGACAATGATCTTTACTAAAACAAGCAAAATTTCCACTTTTGGAAGTCATATAGGGTCATCTTGTAAAGGCTATATCTTGAGTTCAAGACATCCATTTCTTCCATGTGATAGCTTGTTGGAAAACTCTACTCTTCTACGTTCATCACCAAAAGATCTTGGAGAAATAATATTTTTACTAAGAGAAATTAACAAAATACTGAAGGTATGTCATTTCAGTGACTGAAAAAATATGAAGAAGTAAAGTTCTTGATTTTGGCTATCATTTCTCAAAGTTTTGAGTGGCAATGAGTTAATGGTGACCATAGAGGTTGTCTAGTGTCACATTAATTCATTTCTTGTGAGGTTTCACACATCAACACATCCTACATCTCTTTCTTTTAAATTTATTTAATTAAATTTTCTTTAAATTCAATTTTTGCTGTTGAAAATATTTGTTCTAACGTCATTGTTACTACGTTTTTCAATAAAATTTCATACAATATTTCCTTTGAATCAACTTTTTGTTCTAGTTCCGATATAAGACTAGCTCTAGGAACTCTTTTCAATTTCTTCTCTAGTTTCTCTTCAGTTTGTTTTTAGTTCTAAGAATTTCCTCTACTTTATCTGATGTTTGAATTGGTTCATTAATCACAGGTTGTTTACCCTCCCTAATTTCTTTTCTTTGCTATTCGTTTGCTTTAGAACTTTCGCCTTGTTCAAACTGGACTTTCTTAGATTTAGGCTTGTCTCTCATTTTACTCCTAGTCAGTCGTCTGCCTGATTCATTTGTATCTTGCTCATCATCCAGTTTCCTCTTTTCTTCAACATTCGCAATATGCAAATATATCGAGAATTGATCGACGGGAGAGTTCCAAGCAGTTTTATGCATAATGTCATCCCTAGCCTTTATTAAAGCTTCAATTGAGTAGTTCCTTGTTTCTCTAGTTTGCTCAGATTTAGAGTCACTATCTACACATTCTAGTTTAACAACAAAAGATGCTTTCTTAGATTCAGAAAGGTTTTCGTAAAGCTTCTGCATCCCTCCTTTCCCCAATTTGCAGCTAAGGGCAAAAGTGTTCTATAGTTGCACAATCGCTTGTCAATATCAATAACAAGTCTTTGTTCTTTTGCTTATTTTAAAGCTTCACATGTATAGGTAAGATGATCTGTGGCATCACACCAGATACATCTCCTAACATTGGAATTTCTCCGCTCATTGAAATTCCTTTGGTTGAATGCTTGAGGATTTGGTTGAGGTACAATTGGAGGATTAGGAGGTACTAATGGAGGATTAGGAGGTACTAATGGAGGATTAGGAGGTACTAATGGAGGATTAGGAGCACTAATAGGTTGAGGATATATAGTCAGTTGAGCTTGCATGGTGGGTTTATCTTGTAAGTTTAATGCATACGCCACATTTTGCAAAGTTGATACCTCTTGCGACATATTTTCATGCATGTGCATCATGTTCTCCAACTTGTTAAATAAAATCTCAAATTGTAACTCAGTTGGAACTTTAGATGTGGATGTTGTTGGATCAACTTTTGAGGCTATATGTGTATCCCTAGTTGCATGAGTAGGAGGGAAACTGGAAGATGGTTGAGGCATTTAATCATAAAGAAGTGTTTGGCATTGCTTCATGTGAGCAACCGCCTCAACCACTGTTTTCACAATGCCCCAATCATCTGTAAGTCCATATTTTTTACTCGGTTCTTCAAGTCTACATTCAATCTCTACCCTTATATCTAGTGTCAAGATCTTAAGAAAATATAAAACTATATCTGGGGTAAGGGCAACCCTATCCTCTTCTGGTAATTGGGAAAATCTTTTCATAAATTCGCTATGGAGTTGAGTTAAAAAAATGTGAGGCTTAGGGGAACTAATCCATTTCATGAATCCCTCTCTACTATGTTGACTACAGTCCTCTAGGTAAAATTCCTTATGTGACTCTTTTTTGAACTCATCCCATTCATGTTTGTCATGTAGTTCCATAATAGCCATAACCGTACCTATGGCAAGTCTACCTAGATATGATTTCCATTTTGTCTCAGGCAAGCCATGAAGCTTGGCTAGCTCCTCAAATGTGTCTAAGTAATTTGTGACATTCATACTAGTGAACTTCCCTTTATCCTTTAATAAAGTTTCAACTACTTTTTGACCCTCCATCTCATGCATCATATTTTTGAATAGTTCATCCATTTTTGTATTTTGATTTGTTTTAGCTTGAACAATCCTAACAATATCTTGAACTTCTTTCTTTAATCTTTCTTTATGCTCAACTACTAATTTTGAAATTCCATTAGAGTCCAGTTTTAATGTGTGTAATAACACAATGTTTTGCAATTAAACCTATGATTTACACTTAAGCAAAAAAATTGCCTTTAACCTATACCAAAAGTTTTCCCTTAAACAAAATTTTGCACTGTTAACCCAAGAATTTGAGAGTAAAAGAAATTATACCAACTGCTCGAAGAAGAGGCTCAAAATAGTGCTTTGTGAATTTTAATACATTTATTGTCTTTTAATCAAAGCCTAAATGCATCTTTTGCTAATATGAGTGCAAACGTTTCATTCTTCAGTTGTTGATGAGAGGTGTGGTGAGAGGAGGATTGCCTACTTGCCAATCTTCGTGGAGGTGCTCAGATCAATAGAACAGCCCTTGACACTGAGAAGATCGCAAGTTTTCACGAGATAGCCATAGCACCCAAGGATGAAGATGTTGTTGCAACAATTATTGAATCGTAGATATGCATATGCAATGAAACTGGAAATATTTGATTGAGTTGCAAGCCGATGGTTCACGTTAGGTTCACCAATGTCGGGTCGTGTAGATGCTCGGATGATGGATCAGGTCATCCGCCAGATCGATCGGCAGACGTTGGGTGTCTGGAGCTGACTCAGGTACTTGAAGAAAAAGGGTTTTGATGACAAAATCAATTTTAATTACCTATTTTAATGTAAACTAAAGTCAATTAAGAAAAAAAAAATTAATAGTTTAAGCAACTAAGGACCATAAGGACACATAGCTCTATATTTAGCAATAGCATCTTGGTAAGACTATAAAACTAATGACTCTTCAGATAAACGTTCTTTAATAGTTTCTTCTACTTCATTTCTAGTTGGATTAGGGTATTCAAGTCTATTTAAAGGTGGTGAAAAATTCTCATAGTTTGATATTCAGGGAATTCTGGCGATACTATGAAAAATAGAGTTATAAATTTAGTTAAGCAATGGTTATATGAAGGACAAATTAATGTCTCTTTAGTAATCCTATCTTTAATTATTTCTTCTATAGTGTTTTCTTCAAAACTATTTTTTTCAGATATGTTCCTAGTTCCATTTCTTTTGGACTCATCAGAAAACTCAGAAGACATTAAAAAAAATGAAATATGATAAATTGATGAAATATTAATGCTAAATCTATTTCTAACAAATGAGTTGTTAAAGCTAATAAAGTAAATCAATTTCTCTAATACAAGTAAGATAGAATAAAATTTCTTATAAAAATGTAAAAATGGTTGTATGAAAGCTAAAGGGTAACATACAATAGATGGAATGTCTTCAATCTATCACGTCACGGATCACTACACTTTGATTGCTCTTTAATCTTCAATGTTTGTCTCTAAAGGAAACATTAAATATAAGTAAAGTTTCAAGAATCATAAAACATAATTCACATAACATTTGCATACACATGCATATGTCCATGCAAAACACTTTAATTCTCATAAACATATAAATGCATTATGACTTATCTTTGTCATACATATGTTTTCACACTCATAATCATGCACTTCTATATGCATTAATTCACCTTACATTTATCATGCTTATATCAATTCATAATCATATGCATATTCCTACTTCAATTATCATCACAAACATACATACTTAAATCATTCACACTCTTCATTTATCAAAGACATATGTTTATGCTATCCTACAAACATATATGCATTCATGTATATATACCTCTATGCACATACATAAACTCTTAAATGCATCCATGTACATACATCCATATACACACACATGCATGCTAACATCACACTCACTTCTAAATGCATATAATCATGCAAATGCAAACACACTAATTAATATGTACTAACACTCATTAACATACACATATTCATTAATTCATGCATATGCATACTTACTAACACACATGCACTTAAGCATTTCGTTCTCATATTCTTTTACCCATGCTAATTGAAAACAATTCTCATGCTCATACACTCTAATTCAAATGTTAACACATATGCTCATGCATAAGATTCATATGCTATAACTTATCTGTGTGCCTATATGTTCATGCACTCAACTATATATACAAACATACATTTATGCATCCTAGCACATCCAATCCATTAACTTTTATATGTAGACACACTCACTATATACTTATAATAAATGTTTATACATTCATAGCCATATCTCATACATATGCTTCTAACCCATGTATTCTCAAATACTTAGCTAGGCACATTAATACATTCATGCATTCTAAGTATACGCATTAAAACTTAATACATTACTCCATACTAATCAATACATTAAATACCTAGAAAATTGACTATGCAATGTTAAATGAAATAAGTAAATAACTTAATTACTTAATAATTAACTTCCATTATTAATTTAACTCTCCCCCCTCTCTCTCACTCTCTCTCTCTCTCATTCTCTCTCTCTCTCTATTACTTTCTCCTTTCCCCCCCCCTCTCTCTCTCTCCCTCCCTCTCTCTCTCCCTCTCTATCCCTCTCTCTCTCTCTCCCTCTCTCTCTCTCTCTCTATCCGTCGGCACAGCCACTATGGAGGGGAAAAAGAGAAATTCTCTTTGTCTTGAACTCTAATTCTCTCTCTCTATGCCTCTCTCTCTCTCTCTCTCTCTTTCATTAATATAATTAATTGAAGCTTACATTAAGGGTTTTAATAATTAAATACCTTAGTATTTATATTCACACACACTATTAAATTAGCTAATTAAATCATAATTTAATTTATAATAAATAAATGTTTATTTATAAATTAATTTAATTGACTATAAATATTTATGTATTAAATCAAATGTTTTCACCCATTAGATTAATGTTAATAGTCATTCACACTCAACCCTACACACACAAACACACAAAAACCCTTGGGAACCCCTTGAAAACCATTGGAATCCTTTTGAACCCTATCATTAACCCATTGGAACCCTTTGGAAACCTAGCTTTAACCCTTTTGAACCCTAGCTTTAACCCTAGAATTAACATTCTAACATAAATACACATAAATTTATGTAACCCTAGGGTTTTATACCCATGTATATGGGTACAAATACACATTAAAAGTGTAGTTAGGTCAAACCCTAATATGAGCACATGTTTTCTTCATTAATTTAGACCTGCAACACTTTCAGAGTGATTAGTTCCAAGCAAAACAACTGATCAACAGTATTATAAAGGGTTAGAGTTCACCAATAAAAATGTTTTAATTTTCATGGACGTCAACTGGAAGGTGCAAATCTTCCTGAGAGTGCCAAAAGATGTGTGTACCTGAGTATCAACTTAGGATCTTGTGGAGAAAGAGACTATACCTCAATCCCCCTCAAGTACATATAGTGGGGATTCATGCTTTAATCATCAATCCAAGGAGTATCAAAACCTAGCCGAGTGTATGAGGACATGCATTCAAATGATGGTCAATGCAATTGAGATCTAGCAAGGTACATGCAAGTATAAATCCACCATAATCAAGCTTTCAAGGTTGGCTATCGTGTCGCGACACTTGGAACAGTACTCAACAGTAAATCGAGCTTTTCTCTCAGCTTTGAACTTTGAATATAGCAAATAACGGGTTCATTTAGAAGCTCTCAAGAAGACGCATCCAATGGTGGTCTTCCTACTCAATTCTGACACTCTTTCTTCAAGTTATGAGCAAAATACTGAGCCGCAAAAATGACCTTCTTACGCTTCAGCACTTCCTACACTTAACACACACCTTACCAATAGCAAACAAGCACTTTCATGGATAGACAACACTTCTAAGCACTCTTTCAAGCATCACACATGCATGCAAACTCACAAGGAAGAAGATAAAGAGAGGAGAAGACACAAACTCGAAATTCTATGCTCTTGATTTTCAAAATGGTCAAAAGTCCTTACAAAGAGTCACAAAATGACTTATATACTTGTGCCCTGGAATTGGTCCTTTCACACAAAAGACCGGCACTTTATTGACTAAAAGACTAGTTCCCTACTAATTTACAAAGGTAACAATATAAATCTCTATGGGTATGCATCTAGAGGACTCCTCTAGTGCATTTACATCGGAAAATATATTACAAAATGACTATGGTACAAAAATAAAGTGTCCAAATTGGAAAAATTTTGGGGCCCTTCTTTTTCTCTGCATCTTTTCTCTTCTTTGCTCTGCAACAATATGTTGCACACATAATAGTCTCAAGCCAAAAACTATGTGGTAAAGTCTGACTCTTGACCATACATCTTGCCATCTCCATGAGTGACATGTTCTTCCATTCAGCAACTCCATTCTGTTGAGGTGTATAGGGCACTATACTCTGATGTTTTATCCCACATTCAGCCAAAAATGCATTAAAGTCAAAATGCATATAGTCCCCCCCTCGATCAGAACGGAGGTTGCCCATTTTACATGCTAATAGATTTTCAGCCAAAACTAGAAACTATTTGAAGCACATAAACACTTCAGACTTTGCTTTCAAGATCAATCCACAAAAGGAAGTAAGCCCAAAGCTTTGCGAAAATCTTAAAATTTATCCCTAGGTAGAGCCTTTGTGAAAAGGTCTGCAATGTTCTCCTGTGTGGGCACATATGCCAAACTTATCTCTTTAGTAGAGAACCTCTCCCTGACATAATGATAGTGCACCTCGATGTGCTCATGCGAGCATGGAACACATGGTTTCTCGCAACTTCCAATGTGCTTTGACTGTCAAAGAGATGGTGGTGGTAGATGACTGGCTACAACCCAAATTAGCCATAAGGCATCTAAGCCATACACACTCAGCAATCATTGTGAAAGTTGTCGTATACTCAACTTCACAATTGTAAGTGGCCATAGTAGGTTGCTTCTTGCTCAACCAATATATACATGAGCTACCAAGCATGAAACAAAAGCCACTAGTGGACACATGAGAGTCATAGCAACCAGCCCATTCAAAGTCAAAAAAAGGATGTAAATCTGGTGGTAGTGATTCCCCCTTGGGATAAAACAATCAAAGTCGTCGGGTACCACACAAGTAGTGAAAGATGCGCTTAACCGCCTTCCAATGCTTGACACATGGGCAATGCATAAACCTCTTAATCTATGAGACAACAAACTAAATATCTGGCTAAGTAATGCATAAGTAAATCAAGCATCCAATAGCCTGTTGATAGAGAATAGCATCAAATGCATCTCCTGCCTCATGAAGACTCAATCGTTAACCTGTCTCCATAGGAGGGGCTAGGTTTGAATTCTTCAAGGCCAAAACATTATAATAATGTGTCAATATATATTTTTTGACACAAACCTATTCCACCAACAACTTGCACAAACTGAATGCCCGAACAAAGGTGCAAATGCCCCAAATCTGACATCTCAAACGAGGCATGCAAATCAGCAATATGCTTCTCATTAGGACTAGTGAGCAACATGTCATCAACATAGAAAACAATGATGAGAAGCACATCATTTGCATGTTTAATATATAAGGTGCTTTCAGTTGGACTTAACTCAAAACCATGTGCAATTAGATAGGCATATATATTTTCATACCAAGCACATGGTTCTTGCTTTAAACCATATGATGTCTTCTTCAACCTGCACAGTTTGTTTTCATGCCCTTTCTGCACAAAGCCACGAAGTTGAAAAACATAAACTTCTTCATGCAAGTCACCATTCATAAATGTAGTTTTAATGTCCAACTGATGTACATTCCAACCATGATGAGCTGCAAGTGCACATATGCTACGAACAACAGCCATTTGGCATGTAGGAGCAAATGCCTCATCAAAATCAATGCCTCTTTCTTAAGCATAACCCTTTGCAACAAGCCTAGCCTTACATTTTTCAAATGTTCCATCAAGATTACGCTTCAACTTGTATACCCACTTAGTGCCAATGGCCTTCTTGCCAGGAGGCAAGTCACATAAAGATCATGTACCATTCTTCATTATAGCATCATATTCAGATTGCATAGCACCCATCCAATTTTTTGAATTTGTGCTCATAGTACCTATCATTTTGGCATAGTTTTTGCCTCCTCAATATCTGCTCTCTCATCAATAAGTGTGTCATGTAAATCTACATTAGAAATGGAACGATCTGCATCATCACATGAAACCTATAAATGCTGAGAAGTTGCCTCATTAGGATGTTTCTATTATGCACATATACATGAATCAACAAGAACTAAGTTAGGAACAAAAAATAGTAAATGTGTCTTCTTAAGATATAATGAACAATCTAAAGCATGTAGACTTTGGGATCCAGAGGCAAAGAAGTTCATTGTCAACTGTGGAAGATATGTGGAGATCATTCACTTGTTATCAAGATCTTATCTCATGCACACATAGAGGTTACGGATGCAAAAAACACACAAAAAATTAGACATGTGTAGCTCAGTGATGAGTAGCACCTCCTTTAATGTCAATCCGGGAAGACGTGAGGATGGTATGATGACCTCGAGCAAGTGAAGGCACAAGTGCGTGAGTGAGAAGCACACAAACATGCACACACATACACACACACGTGCACACACGGCAAGAACAAAGAGGAGGACAATGGAGTTCTTTTAGATTACTTTCAAAATGCTCATACAAGTTCAAATCTATTACAAGCTACCTTCAAAAATGAGCTCTCTAGCTCTATTTATAGTTTTTGACTAGTTTTTGGCCCTGTCCAGACCTAGTGTCCGGCCTAGTAAAAATTAGGTTCTCTGGCCTCTTTGGAGGTTCAAACGGAGTCTAAAAAATGTGAAAACTGATAGGTAGGTACTTCTAAAGCTCCTCAAACTCAAGGACTCCTTGGCTTGTACAAAATGGAGCTACAAAAATATGAAATGATATTTACAATGGTTTTTAGTGATGAAAATCACTATTTTTGTAGGGATTTCTTCTAACAGTTTGACGTACATTTCCTGGAGCTCCCTACTTGCTCCTTCTTCTTGTGTGCCCATCCCTTTTATGCATGAAAAATTTAGATGGCCTACTTGCCAGATCTTCTTTGACTACTCTGTTTGCTTGTGCCTTCTCTTCACTCCGACTCCCTTCGTTGGCTTCCTTGTCTTGTGATTCCTTCAGTTCCTTGACTGCTGCCAACACCCCCCCCCCTCTCTTGCATCTGTCGTCTCTGATAGACCCTTGTTGAGTGGGTCATTGGATGTAGTACTCCACAACGTCTGTGGCTAAATGATGTTCGGCTATTCTCAATCCTTTGGCCAAATCAGTGAGTAGGGCATCCCAGTCTATTGGCCCTGGAACTTCTGGATGTGGCATACGTAGCTTTTCTGAATGTAGAGCTTGTTCCACCACAAATAACTGTTATAGGTGAGATGGTCTGGGAATGAATATCTCTGAATGATATTCCCAGAACCTTGTGATAAACATTTCTTCAAACGTCTGTTTGAAGCAGGCAGGTAGATACTTTATACGAGCATGCCACGCATATACGACGTTAATGGATGGTGTGGTGCTCATATTGTAGACAAGGTCCTGATTCCCTTCATTAAATCTAAGAGCCGAAAGATGAGGTTCTTTGATATTCTTAAATGTCCTGAATGTAACCAGCATGAGCTCAAAAATTTTGAAGCACATCTGTGCCATGATATCTGGTATATTCTTGAATCTAACTGCCCAGTGCCGGATGGTTGAAATCATATAGTTGACTGTGGGTTGGCCTCTAGGTGGGGCTAAGTAGACATAATTGAGCCATTTTTCACATCCTTTGACTGTCAGCACTGTTTTTGTGTACTCCGGCCAAGACCTTCTTCGAAAGACAGGGCAGTAGCAGGGATTATACTTGATATATAATGGCATGTTATTCCACGTGCGTACCATCTCAGGGTAGGTTTCAAGCAGACGGATCCTCCAAGTAGGTTGATGTATATTCCCCTACGTGGTACTTGCAGGGATGTCATCCGGTGCAAACTGCATCGCCGAGGTTGGTTCTTTTGATGTGCGTTGCTTGATTTTAGCATTGTAATCTGCCATTAATACACGGAATGGAACATACAAATTATCGGATGTGCCAATCCACCTATGATGGGAGAGGTTTCTGAAGTAATCCGATTTTATGACGACTTCCTCCAATCGTGACATAGACGCTATCTGAACTGCAACTCTCTCATCATGGGTTGTAGCAACCTTCTCTAACCTTTGCATCCATTCAGGAGCTTCGATCTCAATTGTGTCCATTCCTTCTTCTGTTTGCTTACCTCCGGGTGCTGGCATGGGAACATATGGGTCTTCAAAGATCTCCTCAACTGCAATTGGCACTAAGTCTTCAGGTTCCGGTTCCACAAGGGGAGAGGGTTGACGCTCGTATTGAAGAACTTTACTTCGTAGTTCTTCTAGTTCTGCTCTGAGTTCTGCAACTTCTTCAGATGTGTTGGCTGTTGTTGTGACTTTGCTTGGTGACTCTTGCTGAGTTGCCAGTTGCTTTAGTAGGTCATCTCTTTCTCTTTCTAATGCTGTGTGGAAGGTCGGCATGGGTTTCCAACACAATTTGCATATTCTCTGAGGGGATGGCCTTGAAATTCTCTGGGTCGATTTCATGTGGGTAACCTTCCATTGCTGCTTCCAAGCTTTCTTCATTCTGTTTCTGTAGTCTTTTATTCTCTTTGAGTGCTGCGGACATGTGCTTTCGTAATAAGGCGAGATTGCACCGAAGCTTGAGATTGTCTGTGATGTGAGCGTGTAACATGTCATCGAGTTGTTGTTTTTCTTCAGTATCTGACTGGGGTGGATTGGCAACTAATTGATCATGTTGTGCTTGCAATGTAGTATACTGCTATTGTAATAGCCGCTTTTCCTTCTCTAAATCAATGAATCTTGCTTGGAGCATTTCATGGTCTCTGAAGAGGCTCGTATGTTGTGCGTCTAGGTGCTGGTAATGCTGTTGTAGTTGAGACATACACTGGTACATATTATTAAATACATTATTAATGGGAGTGGATGCGGGAAAGGTGTTGAATGCAGAAGGGAAGGGAAAAGGGAATGGGAGCGTGTATGTTGTGCTTGAAAAGGGTGAAGTTGGTGGTGGGGGAATGGGAGATTGTGGACGTATGGGGGGAGGGAGAGGTGCTATGTATGGGAGGAGCGAGAGGTGCTGAGGTGGGTGATATGTCCATGAGATCAAAAGTGGATGCAGTCGTGGGAGTGATTGTGAACATGGGAATTGTGGGCGCGGTGATGGTGGTGAAGGTGTAAAGTGGTGTGTGTAGTTGTGAATATGAACCGCCAGGAAGTGTGATCAGGGGAACGGGGTTTTCCATGGCTACAGTTAGAATTACAGAGTCAGTAGTAGTGTAAACAAGAGAGGTGGTGATCGGTTATGTAGGTTGTGTGGGTTGACTAACGGTATGTGCTTCGGTATGGGACGTGGACCCTGAGGCGGTGACATTAGTGGTTTCACTGGTTGTGGGAGGTGAAAGTGGTGGAGTTGGAGGGAGAGGGGGTAAGGGGGGTGACGGGGGTGCACTGGATGTATGAGCTTCCTCAGTGCCATGAATGGTATGAGCTATGCCCGTGGTTGTGGATGTGGTGCCCTGTGGTTCTGATACTAATACATTCATTTGTTTTCCTGATCGAGGGGGGCATCTGCCGTATCGTCATTCTGATCTTCGTGAATATGCGAGAGCGGTATGCACCGTCTCAGGTACCCCCAATGCATCAGCTATCAAGTCAAGGGTTGCTCGATATTGCTCGTCCACACCTTCCTCCTCAAGGATTTGGTTCATGAGGGCTTTTCCTGCTGCCAGGGACAGTTTGTGTTGTTCTTGAACTCGGTTGATGGTATCATACAGCTTTTTCAATTGCTTCGTATAAGCCGGGGCACCATCTAGTTCCTGTAGAACTTCTTGCTCATATTCCTGCTCTTCTTCGTCGGACAGCCCTTCTCGTTCCTCCTCTTGCTCCTCTTCCTCATCATCATCCACTTCGACTACTTCTGGTTGGACTGGATGGGGTTGATCTGTGACTGTCTGCTGCCCGCTTGCCTGCTCTGCCTCCACTTCTAAATTCGTAGCATTGATTATTCTGGCTACCTCTTCATCACTTAGATCTTCCAATGTAAAGCCATGAGGAAACTCTAAGTCGGTTGGTATAGGGGGAAACACCAGATTCAGTCCGTTTGTGCTATGTCTTGGTAATCTGATTGTGAAGGGTTGCACACGCCTTGGAAGCCGTGGAGTTGTCTCTGGTGTCAGTGTCGCACCGCGGGCCTGTGCACAGCGCATCTGAACTACACCTCTCATTTTCTTGGATGGAGGCCCTTCGGTGGATAGTCTACGTTGGAATTCTTGCACCCTGGTCCAAATAAGTGCCCTTTGAACTGGCACATCATATGCCAAGCATCTGTAAACAATCCTTGTGAGAGCACAACATCCATATAGTATTGACTTTTGCTTCTTATACCATCGTTGATGAGACAAGTGGATTTGGTCAATAATCCAGTGAGGCATGTTGATTGTCAAATCAAAGGCATCTGCTAAATACAGACTGAACCATATCTTCTTGGGTGGCATTGTGAACCTCTCTTGAGCGGGGAATGCGAAATGCTGCATGCACATCCGAAGATGAATGGCAATAGTAGGTGTCATTGCCACCATGTCCTTTAGTTTTGTCAGATTCCTGTTCTTCATGTTGTCGGGGACCATGGTCTCTTTCTCGGTGGGAATGTGCATACCTTTCATGTCGAGAGCTTCCCTCACCAAGTTGTTCGTCAATTTGAACCGCTTCAGCTCATTGCCCCTTGTGAGAGATGGGAGGAAAAAGGTGTTGTATTCCTTTTTCTCTTTGCTCGGAGTGAGGGTGCTAATCAAATACGAGCACCTTAGAAAGTCGGCTTTGGCAATTGGGCTTTGAAGTAATCGTATAGTCCCGCCTTCTTCCATATCTGTTTCAACCCTTCATTATTTTGAAGTCTCTCAAATTCCCTGGTGAAGAAGTGATACCTGCCCCAACGCCCGATGAACTCTATCTCTGCCTCCCACATGTAGGTGCCTTCTCCTAGAGGTCCTGCCACATCACTTAACCAATGTGAGTTTTTGCTGACTGGCATTGTGTGCCCCTGTGGAGGATTCTGAACCGGTATGGCATGTAATGCTCTCAATGCCACTGGACGTTCCTTCAATTCCTCCTCAATGGGAAGACTTTCAATGTCCACAATTTGAGGGCTGGTGCCTGCCTGGGAGCTAGTTCCTACAGCCTCGGCCATATTGAAGGGACTGGTCACCGGTTCTATGAGAATATACAAATGAATGTTAACATTGCAAATGGACACCAAGTGGTCACGTGTCCCCATTACAACATTAACATGAGGTTTTAGTGATATGTTAGTTAGTCAGTGAGTGCTCGGTGATTGTGGGTGTGGTTAGTGGATGGATTGTCCTAAGAGCTAAATGGAAAGATGCAGTGTGAGAATGATGCAGTTAGTAGGTGGCGGTGAATTTACAAATGGGGTCAGGGGGTTTGTTACACACTTTGGGCTGCCAAACAAACAGAATGGCTGTTGGTCTTGATTTTGTGGAGACTCTGGAGGGCTTTATAAGAGTGTCTGCTTGGAAATGAGGCTTTTTAGGGACCCATTTACAAGTGATTCTACTTGTGCTCATGGGAGAATATGTGTTCGTGCGTGATGTATAAGAATGGGTATCAGATGTTCGAGTGAGTGAACCATGTTGTACAGGGTGTGGCCTCGGTGTAGCTATTTGACCCCGCAAGCAAGCCTTAGGCACCCAAATTTGTCTTGATTGTGGGCTAGCCTTCATCGACTTCTTGGGTACCCAGATAGACTTCACTTTCACAGAAGGATTTTTGGAGGACTTCTTATTAGTGTCGTGTCGTTGATCACTAATAGGAAGTTGAGCCAGTTGTTGTGGCTTGACCGCAATATGATGCTCGCTTTTCCGTACCCACACTTGTTTTGGTGGTTGAGACACCGTGCGTCGTGTATTCTTTGTGCCTCGAGCTAAGTCGTCTGCTTCTTCTGCATTTGATCCGCCTTTGGTTGCTGCATCCCGGTGGCTTTTGGAAAAGAAGGGAGTTCCATTGTACCCTTAACTTCTTTGTTGAAACAATCATCCTTCTGCATCACATAGCTTTGGACAAGAATAGCATTGTCAACTTCATGTGTACCCCTGGAAGGACCAGGAGTGTGTGCCTTTCCTAGTTCCTTGAGTGCTTCATTTTCTAGCTCAATTGTAATACGATTCTGATTTACCCAGACCTCAAGAAGTCCACTTCTTAGGTTTAGGTTGACTGCATGATCATAGATCGAGTCCTGACCCAAGACAAGAGGCTCAGTGAGGTCCTCATCTTGACACACTAGCACTTTAACTGTCACTAATTGATCTTGAATGTAGAGGGGGAGTTCCACCTCGCCCATGCAAGGAGTTTCCACACCTCCCAATTCTATGAGATACGCTTCTATAGGACTGATGCTTAATTTCAACTGTTGACAGTAAGAAAGTTTAACCGCGCTAGTGGCTACGCCTGAGTCAATTAAAGCCCTTACAGTCCTTGCACTCTTTCCTTGTCCTATCTCTAGGGTTACAAAAGGACGTCGATCAGTTATCCTATGAGAGCTAATACCTGAAACTTCACACATAGCCACATGATATCCTTGAGCTGCATAGTCATCTGTCCTAGGCTGATCTCTACCCTGCCTTCTCAACTTCATCCTTCGGATGCATTCTAAAGCTTCTGCTTGCACCTCTTCTCGAATTCGCTTTTCTTCTTCCTTGCGTTTATTGGCAGTGTTGAGTCGATTTAGCATCTCTTCAGTCAGGGGTTCTTGATATAGTTTGACTATGCACCCGCTGATGTAGCTCGGAAGAATATCGCCTTCTAAGGTGGCCATTTGTACTGCTCCACTCGTTGAGATCTTATTTATGATCATAGGTCCATAGCCATGTTTCTCTAATTTTCTTGCATGTTGCTTCAATGTGTAGACTAAAACTAAATCTCTTGCCTTCAAGCCTTTATCCTTAACATGGGCATCAAAGTATGCCTTCTGTCTTTTCTTAGCTGCATATATTCCCGCTGCCGCTCTTAGTATTGTTTCACCTAGTCGTTCCAGATCAAGAATCCTCGAAGAGAGTTCATGACCCGTCAATTCATGCTCGTGTGCTACTTTCAGTGTAGGTATCAAGAAGTCCAATGGTAGCACTGCATTTTGATCAAATACCATTTGAAAGGGTGTGTCTTGGAGTACCGTTTTATAGGCGACTCGGTATGCCCAAATAGCATGGTGTAGCTATTTGTCCCAATCAGAGCGTTTATTATTCACTAGTTTGGTCAACACATTGCACAGAATCTTATTTGTGCTTTCGGCTTGCCCATTAGCTTGTGGGTGATAGGGGGCCGACTTTTTGTGTATCACCAGGAACTCTTGAAGAAGATTTTCAATGACTTCATTTAAGAAGTGAGTCCCTCTATCACTTACTAGCTCTATGGGTAGCCCGAATCTAGCGAACACATTCTCGAATAAGAACTTAGCTATCCTTTGAGCATCGTTCTTTGTCGTAGCTTTTACTTCTACCCACTTGGTTAGATAGTCTGTGGCAACAATGATATACTTAGCATGTGAACTCTTAGCTGGGGGATTAATAGGACGTACAAAGTCTATTCCCCATTTAGAGAATGCACGTCCACCCATCATAGGTTTCAAAGGCATCTCATCTTTACGTATAGGATACTGGGTTCGCTGATAGACATCACACCTCTTCACATAGGTATGTGCATCCATGTGAAGGGTCGGCCACCAAAAGCCTGCAAATAGTATTGCCTTGATCACCTGATCTGGTCCAAAGTGTCCTCCTGCTACACCTTGGTGAGCAATTTCCAAGATCTTGAGATATTCACTCTCATGGACACATAGTCTCAGGTAACCATCTTTACCACGCTTGTATAGATTATCACCAATGAGTGAGTAATCTAGGGCTTCTTGTTCTAGACTTCTTTGTCTGGCCAGTGTCATATCTTGAGGGAATGTTCTCGTCCTCAGGAAGGCTACTAATGGTTCACTCCAATCTGGCACTATGGACACTTGATAAAGAGTGGCATGTTCCACAGGTGGTTTAGTGCAGCAGATTGGGCATTCCTTGCACAACTTTTGGACATCAGCTTCCATAGTCGGCCAATGCACTCTGAGTCTCCTTAGTGTCTGTAGGGTTCGTTGCTTTGAGTAGTGTTGCTCTAATGCACCTACATGTGCTAATTGTAACCATTTAGCATACTCATCTTCTTCCACACAACAAGCCAAGATCCCTTGATCTGTATGCTTGTACATACTTCCTGCCATGATGTGGTACTTTTGGGCCTTTACTACCTCCCTATCTTTAGTGCTTATGACTGGGTGATTAGGCCCGTATGTCAACACTAGCACTAATGGCTTAGCCCACTGAGGTACAACTTCCAAATTAAACAAGTAAGCAGGAAGGTCATCTGACACTCCTTGTGGGGCTTCTCTAGATGTGAACCTAGAGAGGTGGTCTACTCTCAAGTGAGTCTTCCCTTTCCTCACCACGACCTCAAAGTCATATTCCATTAGTAAGAGAAACCATCTTACTAATCGGCCTGTATTGCATGGTTTGTTTACCAAGTACAATAATGCCTGATGATCGATAAAAAATTTAAACTTATTTGCAAGCAAATAGTGTCTAAACTTTTTAACTGCATATACCATGCCTAATCCTTCTCGTTCAGTGGTGGTATAATTTCGTTCAGCTGCATTCAACTGTCTACTAACATAGGCAATTGGAAGATCCATATTACCTTTGCCCGTAGGTTGTGCAAGCACACATCCAATGGCATAATTGGATGCATCCACATGAACATGGAAGGGCTTATTCCAGTCTGGTGTGGTCAAGATTGGTGCTGAACACAATCTTCTTTTGAGCTCGTTGAAAGAGTTTTCACATTCATCAGTCCACTCAAAGTTAGTCAAAAGTCCATACGGAGGCTTGGAAATGATGGCGTACATGTGTATAAAGCGTCGATAATAACCACAATGCCCCATGAAAGCTTGTACTTCCTTGACATTCTTTGGCCTAGGTAGCTCTTCTATGGCTCTCACTTTTTCCTCGTCTGTAGATATGCCATTCTTTGACACTATGTGTCCTAGAATCCCTGCCTGACCATGAAAACACACTTTTCTGGGTTCAGGCAGACTTGATATTCTCTACATTTGTCAAAGATTTGTCTGAGTTCAGGTATATGTGTCCGTCTAATGTTGGAATGAGCACAGAGGTCATCAACATAGACCTCTAAATTCTTCCTCAAGAACTCTTTAAACACATGACACATCAATCTTTGGAAGGTCACATGAGCATTGGTAAGCCCAAATGGCATTACTCGAAAGGCAAATATGCCCCACTCTGTGGCAAAAGCTATCTTATGCTGATCTTCTGGGGCTATGGCTACCTGATTGTAGCCCGAAAATTCATCAAGGAAGTTGTACACTTCCTTGCCTGCCACCCTTTCTAGTAGATGCTCAGTGATAGGAAGCGGATAATTATCTCGAATGCTGGCTGCATTAACCTTTTTCAAGTTAATGCACACCCGTAGCTTTCCATTCTTCTTGGGCACTACTACAATGGGGGATACCCACTCGGTGTGCTCAATTTCATAGATAAATCCAGCTTCTACCAGACGATCTATCTCTTCTTTGATCTTGGCAGCATAATTATCATTGTATGTGTATGGCTTTTGCTTAGAAGGTTTGGCATCTGAGGTCATGGGGATAGTGTGTGAGCATATATCTGGGTCTACACCTTTCAAATCCTTGTAACTCCAAGCTAATACATCTCTGTATTCTCTTAGCAAGGCTACCAACTCTTGCTCTTCTTCTTCCGTCAGGTCATGTCCTATGTAAGTGCATCTCTCTTCTCCTTCTTCTATGGCTACAACAATTTTCTTGGTGGTTTCCTTGTTATCATAGGCCTCTCCTGACTGTGCCTCACGTTTAGGCATTCTCACCATGACTCTCCTATCATCTATTTCATACTTTTTGAAATTGTCAGGGACCTCAAACAAGGATTCATCCTCTTCTCGCGTGACTTCTCTCTTCTTTCTTTTCTTTCCTTCATCCTTAGGGGTCACTTGTGTGGTTAATCTTACGTCATTGGTGAGCTCTCCATGTCTCTGGGGTTGAGCTTCAACTTCATAGAAGTATTCCTCATCTGATGCAAATGGGGGGTCCATAATGATTGACTCTAAATCGGAATCACTGGCATCCTCAAATGCACTAGGGCTAGGTTCGCACTCTTCTAAAACTGCATTTCCCATGATTGGATCTATGGAGAAGACTGAAATGTCATAGCCATCCTCGTCACAGTGGGGTGTCCATTGTTCTTCATTGATGGCTACATCCATTGTTGCTAAAATTTTTGCCCAGCCGTGAGGTTCAAATTCTTCGTCTGGAAATACTACAGGTGCATAGGCTGGGTCTTGAATTGATCTATGTGTTTCCTTCGCACCTACCTCTCTGGCTTTTTCTCTCTTCTCTTCTTCTACTGATACTTTGCACATCCATAAGTGGGTGTCTTCATGCATCCATGAGGATCCTGATCCTATGGAGTGCACAGACTCAGTATCACCTTTAGCCCTATGGATGGGATTCCATTGGATAGGAGGGACATCTCTATGAGAGTAATCTTTGAGATTCACTTTGGTCGTAACACCTAAGTGTTGCAAATACAAGGAATTGGTTCCCCAATCCTGTACCACTTGCAACTGTCGCATAAATGGTCTTCCCAAAATCATCTCATAGGCATGGTTTTTGCCAAAGTCACATATGGCAAATGTGTGCTCAAACTCAACACGACATGTAGTGAGAGTTATTCCTTCTAGCAAGCCTAAGGGTCTTTCTATGTGACCATCAGCCATCTACAATTTCATTCTCGTTGGCCTAAGTGCTGGCTTGCCCCATCGCTTCCATAGGGAAGTGGTAACAATTGCAACTCCTGCACCCGAGTCGAGAATTGCCTTGGTTGTGTATCCTTGATGTGTGATGGGAAGATAGGTGTTTCCTTCTTCTCCTTCGCTCATGTCTCCTATCTTGTCCAAGGGTATCTCTGGCACTATTCTATGGGATCCTACCTGGGAACGAGGTTTTGCTATCTCTCGTACTTGTTTGGCTACATGTTTCCATAGCTCTGGCCTTACTTTGAGTAAATCTTCCAAAGTGAGATTGCACTGCACTTTAGTGTTCTTTACTACCTCGGTATTCCTAGGTATGACCGAGTCTTCGTTTCTTACCATGACAGTGGGTGCTCGCATACACGTAGACTTAGCTTCCCATGGGCTTGTGAAGTGGGGTAATTCGTGTAAAGAATTAGACTCAAAGTCTAATCTCTCTTGAGATGGTGCATACTCCTGCTCCTCATAAATGGAAGGAATGTCTTGTGGGAATTGGTCATGTGCATCATCCACAAGTTCAATGGGAGGAGGGACTACACTTTCTTTAGCCCATTTGTCTTCTTGAATCTCTCGTAGGAATTATGGTGTGTACCTATTCATAGAAGAAGAGGTGTCTGGCTCTGTGGAGTTGGGCACATAAGCTTCTTGGGCGGGAAGGCTTAGCCTTTCACTTGGCTTGCCCTTATTTTGAGAGGCGGGTTCCTTTTCTGATTGTGCTATTAGCCTCTCCAATCTTTCTAGCAGTCCATCAAAGTGCAACTACGTCTTAGCTGAACTAGAGATGTGAAAGAGGAGACTGGCTTCAAACATGGTTTGAGCCAATATCACCATCTTAGCACAAATCTTGGTTCGTTCAAGTTCTAGTTCCGCTCTCGGGTAACACTTTTCATGATCTGTCACGTTTGGCCCTTCTTGGATCATGGCCTGATATGCCTTGAGCATCATGTTTAGGTCCTCGGGAGTGGGATCTGCTAAGACTGATCCTACTCTAGGGGGTGGTGGAATTGTGTGAGGTGTGTTGGAAGGTGTTGGATCGGATGGTGATGGGAATGGTGGGGGTGGAGTAGTGTGAGAGGGAGTTTGAGATGTAAGTTCAACTATCCTGGCTTTTGTTTCTCTTAGGCTTTCCTCGAGTTCACTCATCTTCTTAGCCCATTGCCTCTTCATTCTTTCTCTACTATCTTTCCAGGCTCTAGTCCTCTTCTTGGTTATGCTCTCAGTTTCGCTAGCCTCAACACTTTTTTCCTGGCCTAAACTTTGGTTCTGTTGCAAGGCTTGAGCTCTAGTGACTACCTGTACTGGTGCAGTGGAAGTCACACTTCCTGTAGAGTCTACTACTACTGATAGGAGTGATTTTTGGCATATTATTGGGATTCTTTGGGCAATCTCGTAAGAGATGCTCTTTGCCGCAATCTTGACAAAAGCCCTAGATCGTTACTGGTTGGGGTTGTGTAGGTGCAGGCATGGGGCAATCACGAATGAGGTGATCTCCTTGACATCTATAGCATGGTCCTCTAGGGAATGGGGGTCGTGACTGTTTAGGTTGAGGTCTAGAGTTGGGGTTCGCGTACATGACATTTGTGTAATCTGGCTCCCAACTAGGTTCACTCGGTTCTTCACTATAGTAGGACTCACCATGTTCAGGAGATTGCATGTAGTAAGCCTGTGGACTATCTATGTGAGTGGAGTCAAAACTATGATCACTCGGGTCACTTTCTGAAAGTAATGGAGTCACTGGGACTATGGCTCTATTCAAGTTTTCCTCAGCAGCTGCATACTTTACAGGAATCACATTAGCTGGGGTTGGAGGTTGTTGAGCTAACACAGGTTGAGGCCTTTGTTGGTTTTGGTAGGGTTGTTGATAGGATTGTTGTGGTCTACCATATTGTTGTGGAGGGTAGTGGTTCTGGTATCTTCCCTATTGTGGATAGGGCTGAGGGTAGGTTTGCCTAACTGCTTGCTTATTGTATGGGCAATCTTGTGCTGTGTGATTTGTGTATCTCCATTCTATGGTGCAATATTGGCTACTAGGGTTCACTTGGGGTTGAGCCATGATGGGACATACGTTCGCCATATGGTCACCACCGCAAGTATAGCACCTCTTTACTGGGCCAAACCTTGGGATTTGTTTGCTAGTGACACCTAGTTTTTGAGCTACTTTCTCCGCGAGTTCCTCAATTGATGTGGATTGCGAGGAAGAGAGGCTAGAGGCACTATCTGAATCTTTGTAGATTTTGGAAAGCTCTAACTCCTCCCCTAGGTTATCCTCGATGTTGATGCACATGTGTACACACTCTTCTATAGTCCTAGGGTCCTTAAAGTACACATATGACCTCAATTTGGTACTTAGCAATCCATCCAAGAATAAAGCCACTTGTTTGGTTGGTGTGGGTAACTCAGGAACAGGGCATCTCTCAAGATATTGCCTAAATCTTCTTCCTGCAAGTCTCACGGTCTCTTGAGGGATCTGCGTGAAGCTATGTATCAATGAGGAAGTATTATGCCTTATGCCACTTTTAGAGAATTCAGTGATGAAAGCCTCTAAGAGTTGGTCTATGCTCCTGAACTGTCTCTCATTCAATGGTTGAAACCATGTAAGGGCTGTGTTCCTAAGGGTTAAACCAAAGGCATTATATTGCGTGAATAGATCCTCAACTTGTTTAGCTCTCAAGACTTGCCTAAACTCGGCCACATGATCATATGGGTCTCCTGTGCCATCGAAGTAGTTCTTCATGGACTTAACTAGCTGGGTTGGTCTCAAGGTCCTCGTGTGCTCTCTAGGTCTTGGTAGAGGGAATTCATCCGCATTCCTTTGGTTCCTTGGGGCTCTAAGTCCCTCAGGTTCCGCTCTATTTGTTTCTGTTCTCGTTCTTTCTCTTCCAAAGGGGTTGGCAAAGCTTACCTCAGGTCTATCTCTATGTCTATCTCTTTGAGCTCCATGGTCTTGGGATGTTCCAGCTCCGGGGTGACCAAAGGACACATTCGACCTTGGTTGGGGGAAAATAAATTCAGCTTTCCAAGTGTAAGCATTCCTATCATGTTTTGTAACCACAAAGATCCTCTCTTAAGTGTGATCTAAGTAGGTCACTCTGCCTGGGCTATCCGGATCTTTGAACTCATATATCATGATTGTTCCTACCTCATTTGGCTGATTAGATTTATACCTCCAAAATGCTTAATCAGTCTCTTGGTTTAGGAGCAGATCTATGCTCTTATTGTCTTGGGGAATCCACTCTGGTGTGATAATCCTAGTGAGAACTGATTTGCCTCGAGGGGTTCTATGTTCTACACCCATGTTTCCTTGCTCTAGGTCTCCTAAGTCCATTTCTGGGATCACATTTCCGAACTGGTCTGTCCTATCTGGGTGACTGGTGACTACATATATGGTTCCCTCTTTATCCAGGTATGCTCCATTTTCAAATTTGATAGCTGGGTGTTCTAGCCCAATGGATTGGTCAGGGTTTTTAATCTGGACCACATATCTTCCTAGGCCGTCCTCATAGATGCAAGCACCTAATCGGTTGGTCCTAAGGTATTCGAGTTGCGTCTTGTAAGAGCCTTCTACCCTATGTAAATATGGTACTCCTGAACTTCCTGTAGGTCTCTCCATACCTTGAGACATCTCTGACTCACTAGTCTCAGAGCTAGGGTAGTACGAATGATGGCTCAACTGCTGGGCCCAAGACCTAGCAGTATGATTGAAACTAGCCTCTGAAGATCTAAGACTCTGTTTGTCTCTCCCTAGGTGTCGTCCTGATCTAAGGTTCATATGCTTAGCTGAGCAATCCCAATTTTTACCCAAGGTACAACCTCGTTGCTGAGTTCTTTTGTATCAGTCACTTGATTCTTTTTTTATGTTGATTATCGTGTTTATGATCTTGTCTGATATCACGTCGTCAGGACTACTTGAGTTAATTTCCGCACTTTAAGCTGATCGTTCCACGTTAAGTTCCTTTACTTTAAAGTTATCGATCACATAGAGGTTATCTGTTGACTTGAACTTAATTTCTTAGATAGTCTTTGACTTGCCTTATGTCTATCGTTGCCCTGACTTACTTCTAGCACTACTCGCACTTAGCCTAAGCTAGGAATGGACAGAGGGAGTTGAGAATATTCCAACCTTACTTGCTGATCCCTTGCTCTATGGTGCTCAAGAACCCAGTTCTCAAGCTTGCGAAAAGCCCTTGCTTTGGATGCCCTCAAGTGTTCTCAATGGACCTGTAAGAGTCCCCAAAGCTAGCTCAAGACTTAGATTCAAAGGACACAAAAATCCACTTTCATTCATGTAATTCAAGGATCAACTGTTCTTTTGGCTTTATGGAAAACAATCCTGAAGACCCCTTAGCTTTTCTTCCCCCTGGGTATAGTCCACTTAAAAATACTGCGGCTAATAATCCTGATATTAATTTTACCATAAGCAGTGGAAGTTTTGGTTGTATACTCCCCGCGAGCTTTCCAACAAAACAAGAATCACAGCAATCGGATTTCGTATGAGGAAGATATGACAGTTCAGGGATCTAGGGTTAAAACAGGGTAAAACAGGTCATCAGGAAAACAAGGTTTTCTCTCAAGTTACAAGTGTCGGAACCTCACAAATCACTATTTGCTTGAGAAGTATGCCTAGAATTTTCCCCAAAATCAAGTAATATAAACCCTAAAAATTTGGCCGAAAAAGCCTGTCAATCGCGATCGACAGGTCTGTCAATCGCGATTGACAGAGGTGTCCATCGAGGCCTGTTGGTCGCGATCGACAGAGTCGGTCGTGAGTCATGTCGATCGCGATCGACGGTGTCAATCGCGATCGACACTTTTTCCGAGATTTTCGCTGTGATTTCAGTCGATCGGGGTTCTGTCCATCGTGATGGACACGTGGCAACACGAATTTTTGTGTCAATCGTCAACTTTCAGTCGATCGCGATCGACAGTGTCAATCACGATTGACTGAATCCTACGTGGCAGTCGGTCGGTCGTGGGTCTATCGATCGCGATCGACACGTCTGTCGGTCGCAATTGACAGGTCTGTCGGTCACGATTGACAAAGGAACTCGGAATTTTTTTACTATGTTTAGTGATTTAGGATGTGCTCATCCTGTGCATCATTATGGTGTACTTTGTTTTACCAAATAGGTGATTTTTCTGTCGATCGCGATCGACATAGGTCGATGACACAGAGACAATTTGGAGCTTTTCCGTACCTGTGCAGCCTAAAGGAGATGGTGGGATAGCCAGATCTTGCAAGAAAACTCAAGAAACATGCAAAAAGAGTGCACACAAATCGCTCTCTCGCTCTCTCTCACAAGTGGAATGAGGGAAATGGAAGAGGAAAGGAGATATGATCAAAAACTGAAATTTTCGCGATGATGGAGATGGAGGTGGAAGATGGTGAGGATGACGATGGTGATGATGATGGTGAAGTAAAAAAGGAGAAAAATAAGAAAAAGTAAGGAAATTACCTACAACGCCAACGTCACAACTCTACGTCTTACCATCACATGCTCGTCCTCAAAGCTCGATCCCCGGCAACAGCGCCAAAATTTGGTGTAGCTCAGTGATGAGTAGCACCTCCTTTAAAGTCAATCCGAGAAGATGTGAGGATGGTATGATGACCTTGAGCAAGTGAAGGCACAAGTGCGTGAGTGAGAAGCACACAAACATGCACACACATACACACACGCGCACACACGGCAAGAACAAAGAGGAGGACAATGGAGTTCTTTTAGATTACTTTCAAAATGCTCATACAAGTTCAAATCTATTACAAGCTACCTTCAAAAGTGAGCTCTCTATCTCTATTTATAGTTTTTGACTAGTTTTTGGCCCTGTCTAGACTCCAGACCTAGTGTCCGGCATAGTTAAAAATTAGGTTCTCTGGCCTATTTGGAGGTTCAAATGGAGTCTAAAAAATGTGAAAACTGATAGATAGGTACTTCTAAAGCTCCTCAAGCTCAAGGACTCCTTGGCTTGCACAAAATGGAGCTACAAAAATATGAAATGATATTTACAATGGTTTTTAGTGATGAAAATCACTATTTTTGTAGGGATTTCTTCTAACAGTTTGACATACATTTCTTGGAGCTCCCTACTTGCTCCTTCTTCTTGTGTGCCCATCCCTTTGATGCATGAAAAATTTAGATGGCCTACTTGCCAGATCTTCTTTGACTACTCTGTCTGCTTGTGCCTTCTCTTCGCTCCGACTCCCTTCGTTGGCTTCCTTGTCTTGTGAGTCCTTCAATTCCTTGACTGCTGCCAACAACATGCCAGGAGACGAGACAAAACACAATATTAGGTGCAATCTCCCCCCATGCACTCTGTTTCAGCAGTCCACAGAGTGCATGTATTTATAGGATTTTTTATTAAGTCGAAAATAGTGGTTACATGAGAGCGGCTCCAGAAAGCATGCATGAAAGTAAAAGTTGGTAACTTTTGTAGAAATCCGTTGCTTTCAATATCAGAAATTGCGGTCTACAATGACCCTTATTCTAACCACTACTTTTCTAACTGTTTCTGACAATAGAACCTTCTACTCAAGTTTATTTACAAACTAAATAAATTATAAGTTGGATTACTGTTGTCCGCCCTTTCACGCCTTTCACGCTCCTCACGAACCTTCAATTGCTATATCAAAACACCAAAACACATTAATACATTAATAAATTAACACTCCAACAATTCCTTGTTCAACATATTCCATAATTCATAACATGCCCCTCAGTTGATAAAATAATAAACATGGATGGCCAGTCACATGTTTCATCATTGAACAAAAAAAAAACATGTTCCATGTAAAAACACATGCATGGAAATGTTCATGGAGGAGTTAAATTATTAACATTATTTATGAGGTGCTGATATAGTTTTAAAATAACTCCATGGTGTTTGTAGGATCCATGAGTATGAATAGAACAAAACCCTCTTGCTACGGACTTTCCTTGCTCTCAACCTCGATCTCTACAACCTAATTTTCACCCATGCAAGTATATTGGATCCTCAATCTAGTGCTTCCCTATCGGGATGTACCTTGGGGAAATGTACCCTCCGAGGATGCACCCTAGAAGGATGTACCCTGGCATGATGTACCCTAATAGGATGTACCCTGACAAGATGTACCCTGAGATGCACTACGTCGAGTCGCGCCGTCTTGCCCAATCCTTCTCGAAAAAGTAAGAAAGAGATGCAAGTTGTGTTAAATATAAAAAAGAACTAGAGTGACAACACAAAGAGATAGTGTAGTGGTAAAGCACTTCCCTTGTGTGAGTGAGGTTGTGGGTTCAAATCCTCGCACCTTGGTGAATATAGAAATCCTTATTGCCACTCATAAATTAAAATTGGTTCGCACGTAGCCAATGGTTGCCAAGGGAGCCTTGGGTGCCAAAGATGCCAAAGTAATGCCTTAGCTATGCCTAAGTTCTATGCCTTACTTGATGCCTTGGAGTAAGCCGAAGGAGTAAACATACGTGTAAACATAGGTTTTAGTTCTGGAACTGAAAGTGAAACAGGAACAAAGAACAGAAAACAGAAACAAAATCAAAATCGTAATCGAAATCAAAAGCAAAAACCAGAATCAGAATCAGAAACAGAAATCGGAATCAAAATTGGAATCAGATTGCAAACAGAGAACAACGAAACAAAGATCATTCGCCAAAGTGAACAAAAACAGAGCCCTCTGTAGTGATGCACACAGAGTTCTGATACCATTGTCATCAGGATCTTATCTCATGCACACACAAAGATTATGGATGCAAAAAACACACAAAAAATTAGACATGCCAGGAGACGAGACAGAACACTATTATTGGGTGCAATCTCCCCCCATGCACTCTGTTTCGATAGTCCATAGAGTGCATGTAGTTATAGGATTTTTGATTAAGTAGAAAATAGTGGTTACATGAGAGAGGCTCCGAAAAGCATGCGTGAAAGTAAACGTTGGTAAATTTTGTAGAAAGCCATTGCTTTCAATATCAGAAATTGCGGTCTACAATGAACCTTATTCTAACCACTACTTTTCTAACTGTTTCTAACAATAGAACCTTCTACGCAGGTTTATTTACAAACTAAATAAATTATAAGTCAGATTATTGATGTCTGGCCTTTCACGCCTTTCACGCTCCTCATGAACCTTCAACTTCTATATCAAAACACCAAAACACATTAATACAGTAATAAATTAACACTCCAATAATTTCTTGTTCAACATATTCCATAATTCATAACATGCCCCTCAGTTGAAAAAGCAATTGACCTCAGTTGATAAAATAATAAACATGGATGCCCAGTCACACGTTTCATCACTGAACAAAAAAAAAGCATGTTCCATGTAAAAAAGCATGTTTCATCACACCTCATCTCTTGAACCTAATTCTCACCCATGTAAGTATCTTGGATCCTCAATCTAGTGCTTCCCTATCAGGATGTACCCTAGGAAATGTACTCTAGGATGTTGTACCCTAGAAGAATGTACCCTGGCGTGATGTACCCTAATAGGATGTACCCTCTCTAGATGGACCCTGATGTACCTTGACAAGATGTACCATGAGATGCACCACGTCACGTCGTGCCGTCTTTCTTTCTCGAAAAAGTAAGAAGGAGATGCAAGTTGTGTTAAATATAAAAAAAGAGAACTAGAGTGACAACACAAAGAGATAGTGTATTCGTAAAGCAATTCCCTTGTTGAGTGAGGTTGTGGGTTCAAATCCTCCCACCTTGGTGAATATAGAACTCCTTATTGGCACTCATAAATTAAAATTGGTTTGCACGTAGCCCATAGTTTCCAAGGGAGCCCTGGTGCCAAAGATGCCAAAGTAATGCCTTAAGTTATGCCTTAAGTTATGCCTAAGTTCTATGCCTTAGTTTATGCCTTGGAGTAAGTCGAAGAAGTAAACGTAGGTGTAAATGTAGGTTCTGGTTCTAGAACTAAAACTGAAACAGGAATAGGAAATGGAAACAAAATCAGAATCGGAATCAGAATCAGAAATCAGAATCGGATTGCGAACAGAGAACAACAAAACAAAGATAAATTGCCAAAACGAACAGATTCAGACCCCTCCATAGTGACGTGCTCAGAGCTTTGATACCATTGTTATCATGACAGAAAACACACAAAAAACTAGACACGCCAGGAGACGAGACAGAACACAGTATTGGGTGCAATCTCCCCCCATGCACTCTGTTTTGACAGTCCATAGAGTGCATGTATCCATAGGATTTTTGATTAAGCCGAAAATAGTGGTTACATGAGAGAGGCTCCAAAAAGCATGCTTGAAAGTAAAAGTTGGTAGCTTTTGTAGAAAACCGTTGCTTTCAATATAAGAAATTGCGGTCTACAATGACCTTTATTCTAACCACTACTTTTCTAATTGCTTCTAACAATAGAGAACCTTCTACGTGGGTTTATTTACAAACTAAATAAATGATAAGTCGGATTATCGATGTCCGAGGAAAGTTTAGCTTACCATCTTTGAATTCACAATGAAAATAATGTATATTCAATTATTCCTAATTATGATGAGTTTCTGAAAAGGGATTTTATTCTTCTTTTTGCCAGGTTTTGTTGTTTCTTCACACCATGTGCAACGGAGTGCACTTGTCACAAAAAAAATGTAAATTAGAGATAACTTTTAGTAGCATTAGTCACAAGATCATGCAAAATAAGCTGGTTACATATAAATATGATCGTTTTTTTGAATGGAGACTTTGTATTTTAAGTTTATTTGAGTGATCTATAAGACATGTTTAGTATTTTATGAGTGAATAAGGCCAAGATACAAAATCTAGGGAGAAGATAACCTTATTCACGTGTCCCTAAGGCATAAAGACAATCACCACTAGAAATCTTCCAACTTTGTGGAATGTATCCACACTATCTCACTCCAGAAAGAAATAAGGTTGCAAAACAAATTATGCTTTGAATCCATCACTAAATTTGGTAAACCCTCTCAAAGGAAAATTGAAAAATGTAATGAATCTTTTCGATCAACATTCAGAAGTCCAAGGCATGCCTTTTTCCTTGTGCAGACTAATGGATGGAAGCAACACTAAACAACTTACATGTGTGTGTGTGTGTTTACTTTTGAGTTCAATCTTTTATCTACTCTCCCTGTAGGTTTGAAATTTGCAAGAATGACTCATAAGGGCCCCCTTTTATCTCCCATATACAAGGGCTAACTTAAGATCGATCTATGGATAATAATCAACCCTGAAACTTCAATCATAGAGTTCAATGTGTTAATTGCTACACTACACACCCAAGTTTAAACAACTCAGGGCATAATATCCATAGAACCTCCCATATCCCTCAAAGTAGAGATTAAACTTTTGAAGCATTACAAAGAAAGAATTCCCTCAAGACACCAGTTTCAATGATCCAAAGATAGCACACGAGAGACTAGCAAGACTTCCCGAGGTATGTCGAGCACCCTAAAGGAATTTTCTCATGAGAAACATAGTTCACTCGTTGCTCCTTCAATGAAGATACATGGCGAGGTCTTGTCCTCTTGGTAGTCTTTTTTCTTCTCTAAAACTTTTATTAGATTTGCGTGGGGAAGGTAGAACGAGCGAGACGGATTAGCTCTAAAGTTTGGAGAGAACTTTGGAAGCGATTCACCATCAAGAATGGTTTGCCATTCCGCTCGTCGTTAGTGTCGTGATTAACGTCAAGAACGCTGTCTCTGCACTCGTTACTGGCCTGGTTCTAACTCCAGTTCCTGTTACCCAAACACTCATGGCACCTACTCCGCAGAAGAAGGGCAAGAAAGCTTCTCCTGCCAAGAGTGACTCCGTCATCTCCAAGAACCAGCAGCAAGAGCAGAGTCAGCAAAGTGGGCAGGAGGAAACTGTCATGCAAGACGCAGAAGATGCAAAGGCAGCACAGGATTCTGCTGATCCACATCAGACTTCGGAAGCTTTTGTTTCCGCTCAGGTTGCGGGCAATGGTTCAAATGAAGGGACGATTATAAGAAAGGATGCATCCGTACCTGCCCCTTCTGGAGCAGGTCAGGAAGAGGAGAATGCACCCACTCAGAAAGTTGAGGTTCATGCTACAGCCGTCGAAGGAGACGAACTCGTTGTTGTGGGAATCGTGGAAGAAGTGGAGGAAGAAGAAAATGAAGACCGCGGTGAAAATGGATGTAAAGCATCCATGGATGATACTGCAATGCGGACTGCAGATGAAGAAGGAGAGCGCGATGAGGAGTCTGAAAACGATAATGGTGATGACACTCCTACAGCAGATGAGGCTTCAAGGGGTCCATCGGGTGGCGATTCAGAACCTTCCAGGTGACTATCCCACTCTTCAGATCTTTTAAGTGTGTAGTCTTATCAAGAGATCAATAACTGCTCATTTATGAGCGCTTCGTCTGCTTCCGGTTTGAGGTTCTTGTTTAGTGCTCAGAATTCTTCGTTCACAAGTATGCTTTAGGTTCCCCCCTCCTTCATCCCCGCCCCCCCGGCAACTGTGTTTTTACCTTTGTTGTTGCTGAATGTATTTTATACATATACATATACATACATACATACTCACCATTGACCAATCATATGAATGATATCACAATTCATGTGGCACCATCAATGTCATTGTAATTTAAAACCGAATAATGTAGAACAAAGAAAAGATTTGACAAAATGAAGAGAGCGGCATGTGCCATCATCTCCATTACAACTCAAGAAAATGGAATGCATAATGAAAAACAACTCACAGGTGGCATAGTGTCAACTATCTACTATCAAGAACTAAGCCTCGAAGATCTATAATCCATGATCCAAATACATAACAAATCACAAATATATCATGTGAGTCTATGACATGATACATCAATATCAAATGATCATACATATCAATGTTCATGAATGACTAATGGCCATATGTTGCTACTCATCTAAATCGCTTGACGGTGAAGATGATGAAGGAATGTCTCCGATGCTAGTAACATCTCCTTCATCATTATACTCACTCTCCTTAATAGGAACCATATCCAATGATCTAGAATTTTCCTCTTCGATGTCATCATCTACTAGAAGTGAAGCTCTATGTCGTGGGTGTAACTTTCGTAGCCGGCTTACCATAGAACTTGTAGATGGAACATCAATATGTGAGTGTCTCCATTGATAGAACACGTGAACCCTAGTCACTTGCATGTCAACGCTCTCGATGGCTCGATGTAACATGCAATATATGCTCTCCTTCTCAACTCTGATGTGAGTGCTATGTCTTCTTGAGTGTCCATACTCTTGTCACATATGGTAGGTGACACTTGCAATGGAAACATGAAATGGAGAAGAATCACGATTCAAATGACAAGAATTAACCTTCAACTTTTATTCGATGTTGAAATTGTAAATTGGTTTTACCTTCTTTGGACCATATAACTTTCACAAGTTTTGTACAAGGCATAGGCTTTCTTTGCAAAAGACAACGTGCCCTAATTGTGAGACACCCAAACGATTTCGTAGTTTGGTGTGCACAAAGGAGCATGAGCTCCAGTTATGCTCACATGCACTTGAAGAAGCATCCTCTGTAGACGATTTCATAGTTTGGTGAGCACAAGGGAATATGAACTCATTTTATGCTCACATGCACTCTGAGAAGCATCCTTTGTGTCAATATAGCATCAAAAGCTCAACAAAATTTAAGGAAAAAAAAGAAAAATCAAATACTATTATAATTTTTACATGTTAGAGAACTTGCAATGCAACCGGTGCAATGGTAGGATGACCATAATCACAATGCTTCTACCACTCAAGAGGTTGCATGGTTATCTCCTTACAAAGCAAGGTACTTGTTGGAAATTAGGTAGGCCCATAACTTAATTCCACAGGTCCCATAGGTCCAGGATCTACAACATAGATTCTAGTATCTTCCAATATTGACAAACATGAGCATAATCACTTAATCATACAATGATGAGATAAAGATAGAGAGAGATTTAAACAACATGTTCAAAGTGTTACGTAAGCCGTTGCTTACTCACACTATCATATCTACAAATGTCAATTTACAATGTGGGAGTCAAAATCTCAACCACTCTATGTGAACAGAAATAGATGGAAGAGTGTATGTATAGAATTTACAAGAATATTCAGATGTAAGGACAAAAATCTGAATATGTATGAGATGTATGACCTGATAGGTTGTAGAAGAGTTAATATGAGTGATAGAAAGAGGAAAGATCAGTTGGAAATTGATATTCAAAAAATCCTAATTTGATTTTAGGCTATGGAAGACCCTAAATCAGATGTGTGTGTGATAGATCACATACTTACAGAATTAGCATAGAATGCTAACATGTTGCTGATAGAAATCCTCGTACTCATGTGGAAACACCTTCTCTAACACCTCATCTGATGCATGTAGTATGCATGTACTGAATCTCCTTTATGGATGCCACTGCCTCCATGTATGCCGAATAGGACTCCTCCAGATATGGATGCCACCGCTTCCATAAGCTCCAAGTAGTACATGTGTGCATAAAGAGAATATGTACCTGAATAGTTAACATAAGATGCAATCTTATGTTAAGTTCCATCCAATGTCTTTGAAGTACTCCATAATCTTCATGTAGAAGACAATCTTCAAATACATCGTGTAGATGGCTAATCCAAACCACCAAGCTGCACATAGATAAGTCTGCCCCATAAGCAAGAGTGTGAGCACACTCTTCTCCAAGAAGAAGTCCATAGCAGCTCCTCAACATGCTCCTAGAGTGCACCATGGCTGCCCCATGAGTACAAGAGCACTATCTCCGAGGGATCAAAGCTTGCGTTGGATTTGCGTGGGATTATCCTAGAAGGGACCCAAACACTTCTTTATATAGCCTTGAGTGTCTCATGCAAAAAATCTCCTTAATCATGCAAAAAATCTCCTTAAAAGCTTCTCATCGTAAAAAAATAAAGCTAATCGCTTTATTTATGTGTTATCGTTGCTTTTAAGTTTAAAAGTTGCTTTAATTTATTTAGCTTTTGACTATTGGTTAAAAAACTCTTTTGACCTTCTTTTTCACATTTCTGACCACCTGATGAATGATCTGACAACATTTTTATGACCTCCAAGCTGAGAGCTATCAAATGAGGTAAAAACCTTAAATCAGCAGAAAATTAGGGTTAGGGTTTTCTCCCAAATCTGATCTCTGATGATTGCATGTCATATACCATTAGAAAGCTCTCTTCAAGCTCTCTACAATATAGGCTCATAAAAATTTTATCCAAATTTTGTGCCAAAAATGACTAAGTACCAAAATTAGGGTTTGTGCCCTAATAGGATTTTGGACTGATGTGACATTGTTTTCCAACAATCCCCCCTACAATGTCATATTGGTACAAACTGAACTGGATATGCAACTTCATTCATCTGTAAACTGACATAAGCTTCAAACTTGTTCTCCAGAATTGTCCTTCAAACTTTATCTTCAAAAGTTTTCTTCAAAACTGAATTTGAACTTCTTCAAACTTCAAAAATCTGAATTTGCTGAATATGAACCATAATACTTGAGAAAATATGCAAACTAGATATCCAATAGTGTTAGCAGATATCAAGCAATCATTGCTTGATAACATATGTAGCATGTATTGACTTTGAATATGCTATCTCCCGTCTTCTCAAACTTGTAAGCATACACTAGGATTCACATATTTGCATTTACCTTAAGAAATGTTTCTCAACGTACTTCTGCGGTGTCATGTAGATACACTAAACAAAATCAGAAACTGAATCCAATCGGGGACTTGTGACTGACAACTCACAACTTAGTGTATTATGAACACTTGCTCGTTCATCTCTGACTCTACTCAACTCAACTCATTCAACTCTCATGAGTCTCACCAAAATTTCATATGTATGATGTCATCTTGTCTTCATCCTTGTTCTATCTGTAAGTCCTTCATACTTGTTTCCTTCAGAGTCTAGTATAATCATATATGTGCACATCTCATAAGTAACATACCTTTCTGAAATATCAAGCTTCTTTGTAATAGAACTCTGGAAATTTCTCCCGAACAGGAACACCTAACAAGAACTTTCTCCAGACATTC
Source organism: Ceratopteris richardii (assembly GCA_020310875.1). Lineage (NCBI taxonomy): Eukaryota > Viridiplantae > Streptophyta > Polypodiopsida > Polypodiales > Pteridaceae > Ceratopteris > Ceratopteris richardii. The sequence continues at coordinate 96,272,179 of CM035441.1, read as the reverse complement.
TCCTTCTTTCGTCTTCTTTCAAAGCTAGAACATAAAGAGAAACTAACAAAGGAAATATAGGAATACCTGTTGGTATGATTCTGCATCCTTTCATATATGGCTGAAAATAAGTCTTCATGTTTCATCAATCCCCTCGATGATTTAACACTAGTATCCAAATTCCTTTACAGTAAATCAGACTTTATGAAATCTGTGAAGTCTTCCTTCTTTCAATAAATCTGATCTTCAGTGATCAATACCTGTATCTGAAAACAAAATATCTGAACCCTTTTATTAGCACTGTACACATGCCAATAGCTTTCCGTGCCATTCCTCAGCTTTCCAAAATCTAGAATAAGGTTAGCTGAATCTATCATAACAAAAACCTTTCTGAAAGCATTCTAGGATTCATAATCTTCTGCAACATAACAAGTATCTTCTTCTATTTCTCTGCAACACTAATCTGATAGAATCTGAATCTTTGACTTACTTCTTCCAATGTTACGAATTTTACAAACAAAAGATAGACATCTGACTCAAAAATATTCAAGATATTCAAGATCATTTAAGATCATTCAAGATCTATCAAGATCTTACAAGATCTCTCCAACAAAATACCTGTGTAGAATCTTCTCTCATCAAACCTTCATGACTGAATGTTTGATTTGCTACCTGAATGTCTCTAAGTGTCCATGCTTCTTACATAAAGTTGTAAACTTTTCTTCAACCAAATCCTTCTCAAAAATCTGCAATTCCTACTAGAATACAAGTGGACAAGCTCTCACCTTGAGAACTCCAAAATTTGCAAGTTGATACTTTATATCTTCATATTCTTCCCGGGTGAAATGTGATACTATCTGCGTGACTTTCTTTTGGCTAACTCCACTTATCAATCAAGTGATATGATATGATGGAACACCTTTTTGAATACAAGCATGTATCCAAAAGTCAAGACAATCATAGGAAGTAGATTCTCCATCTGATTGGTACATCACAAAATCTGATTTTTTCTGAATTTTCTTGAAAATACTGAATTTTCTGAAAATATTGAAATTCTGAATTTTTCCTGAAATTCTGAAAATACTGAATTTTCTGAATTTTCATCCTGAAAAGCTCTGAATTTTCTAAGTATACTGAATATGAGGTAACTTTTCCAAACTCAAAAAACCTCACTCCAAGTCTCCAACATGTGCTATAAATACTCTTTTACCTTAAGAGTTAGATAAAGAAGAAATATACTTCTCTGTAACTTGTCATATACCAAGTCTCTTAATTGACACTCCAAGAATTCTTTGAGGGAACATAAACTATCTTCTTCACACAAGATGTTCTCGTAGACTCGTCTTTGGATGTAGAGGATAAAAGTAGGAAAAGTATATGGAAAATATAAGCAGCTTGGTGGTTTGGATTAGCCATCTACATGATGTATTTGAAGATTGTCTTCTACATGAAGATTATGGAGTACTTCAAAGACATTGGATGGAACTTCACATAAGATTGCATCTTATGTTAACTATTCAGGTACATATTCTCTTTGTGCACATAGGTACTACTTTGAGTTTATGGATGCCACTGCCTCCATATATGCCGAATAGGACTCCTCCAGATATGGATGCCACCGCCTCCATAAGCTCCAAGTAGTACCTGTGTGCATAAAGAGAATATGTACCTGAATAGTTAACATAAGATTGCATCTTATGTTAACTATTAAGGTACATATTCTCTTTATGTACATAAATATGTACCTGAATAGTTAACATAAGATTGCATCTTATGTTAACTATTAAGGTACATATTCTTTTTATGCACACAGATACTACTTGGAGCTTATGGAGGCGGTGGCATCCATATCTGGAGGAGTCCATCTTATGTTAACTATTCAGGTACATATTCTCTTTATGCACACAGGTACTACTTGGAGCTTATGGAGGCGGTGGCATCCATATCTGGAGGAGTCTTATTCGGCATCTTATGTTAACTCGTACGTTGCGAAGGTTCGCAACGCGTTGCGTATGCAACACTGGATCTATCACACACACATCTGATTTAGGGTCTTCCATAGCCTAAAATCAGATTAGGGTTTTTTGAATATCAGTTTCAAACTGATCTTTCCTCTTTTTGTCACTCATATTCACTCTTCTACAACCTATCAGGTCATACATCTCATACATATTTAGATTTCTGTCCCTACATTTGAATATTCTTGTAAATTCTGTATATATACTCTTCCGTCTATTTCTGTTCACATAGAGTGGTTGTGATTTTGACTCCCTCATTGTAAATTGACATTTGTATATATGATAGTGTGAGTAAACAACGGCTTACGTAACACTTTGAACATGTCTAAATCTCTCTATCTTTGTTTCATCATTGTATAATTAAGTGATTATGCTCATGTTTGTCAATATTGGAAGATACTGGAATCTATGTTGTAGATCGTGGACCTATGGGACCTGTGGAATTAAGTTATGGGCCTACCTAATTTCCAACATTTGGTATCAGAGCTTTGATTCCTCATATGCTGAGATGGAGAGGAGATGGAGCTGAGATGGTAAGAGCATGTTTTATCTTCTATATTCACTTCCATTTATATATCATGTTTGTTTTGTCTCTTACTCTTAGCACTAGAGGAAGAGAAAAATTCATTTGAAGAAGTTAAGAGTGCCGGCTACTTCAAAATGAAGAGAACAAAAGGTATGGAAGAGAAGTTTGAAGATGTTAACATCATCATGAGGAAGAAAGATGCACAAGAAGAAAGTCCAACAATTCCAAAGGGAAAGTAAGACTTCCTTTTCTCTTATATTTTCCATATACTTTTCCTACTTTTATCCTCTACATCCAAAGACAAGTCTACGAGAACATCTTGTGTGAAGAAGATAGTTTAAAGAAGAAGCAGGTTCTTGTTTTGCATTATACTTGGTTATGTTTTAAGAAGGTTTTGACAAAGAATTACATTGAGAGAAAATTCAGTATTCAGCCAACTCAAGGAAAAGGTTGGTGAATTCAGACATATCAATCACATTTGAAGCGGAGTTTTGATTCCTCATATGCTGAGATGGAGAGGAGATGGAGTTGAGATGGTAGAAGCATGTTTTATCTTCTATATTCACTTCCATTTATATATCATTTGTTTTGTCTCTTACTCTCAGCACTAAAGGAAGAGAAAAATTCATTTGAAAAAGTTAAGAGTGCTAGCTACTTCAAAACAGGTATCTAGAGGTTGATCTTGACAGTTTTGATAGATCTCTTTCATGGCAAGAAAGCTCATCTAAAAACACAAATTTGGAGGTCAGATCAGTTTTGTTTTTAGCCAACACAAGGTTGAAAGTTTTGTTGATCAAAGTTTGTACCTAGAGAGGTAATTCAGTATTTAGCCAACTCAAGGAAAAAGGTTGGTGAATTCAGACATGTCAGTCACATTTGAAGCAGAGTTTTGATTCCTCATATGCTGAGATGGAGAGGAGATGGAGCTGAATAGTTAACATAAGATGCAACGTATGTTAACTTCCACTCAATGTCTTTGAAGTACTCCATAATCTTCATGTAGAAGACAATCTTCAAATACATCATGTAGAAGACAATCTTCAACACCTTTTGTGTGGCGTTAGGTTCAAAAATCAACCATGCTAAAAAACTGCTTTTAGAGCAATCAGCGGACCTACTCCCCAATTTTTGGTGGATCAGGGGTGCCAAGTTATCCCTAGAGGTCAAGTCTTCCGTCTCCTTGGCATTCCGATGGGATTCGACATCTCAATGGACCAACACTGGAACTGTGTGCTATCCAAACTGGATAGCAAGCTAAATCATTGGAAAGGTATGCAAGTCAACTTGGCAGGGCGTGCTATGGTTGTTAACACATTTATGCTGACTACAATTATTTACTTTATCTCGTGTTGGAGACCTAAGGAGAAAGACTTGGCCAAAGTGGAAAGAATGTGCAGAAACTTCCTTTGGACTGGGGACCCAAACAGGAGGGGGATTCCCAAAATCAAATGGGAAACTTGCATTAGCCCTAAAGACTCAGGGGGCTTGGGAATTTTAGATATCGCTGGGTTGGCTGACAAGCTGGCGGCGAAGTGGCTTATCAAGGCTTGGAGCAACAGGGAGTCCTCTTGGGCTAAATTGATCTTCAGAAACACGAAAGACCTTACCTTAGTTGGCCATCCTGGTTGGAAGGACATAGGGATTCTCACCCTTTTGTTCTCCCCCCACCCGGTGTCCCCTAAAGGCTCTAGCCTCGTGTGTTCTTTATGGAAGAATTGGAACAAGGCCAAACAGTTCATCAGAATCAGTGATGAGTGGAAGTGGGTGGTTGGGATAAGACAAAATGACTCTATCTGGTTCCCGATCAGCGGCATTAGGGGGGTGGAGTCTTGGAACCTCCAAATTGCAAAGCGATTATGGAACAAGGGGTTCAAACAGTGGAAACAACTCTGGAAACAAGAGACCAGCCAGTGGATTAGGTTCGAAGAATTGGATCCGAGACTTGGAGTTACCCTTGGGGAATGGACTCTTCTTCAAAGCATGTGTTTAGCATGGGACCGCTCAACCAGTGTTGCATCGCAACGCGTTGCGATGCGTTCGCAACGTTCGCAACGCAACGTCGCAACGTTGCGACGTTCGCAACGCGTTGCGAACAAACACAAAAAAATTTGCCTCAAATGAGGCCGTTTCGCCGAAACGGCCTCATTGAGGCATTTTCGACAGGCGACCAGAGAGCAAAACACACACACTTGTGGACGAGAAAAACGCAAGCTTCAAGATTCAAGAAGGTGAAGGTACTTTATTACACACACACCCTCACACACGTGACCCCCCTAAGCTTGCTTCCTATCTTGAGTCCTCTCCAAGCTTCTAACCTCTTCCATCAACATGCCTAAAGCAAAACAAGCATGTTGGGAATATGTGACAAGCCAAGGAAAGATGGGCTCCGGGGGTAGTGAGAGATGGACTTGCAAGCTTTGTGGCTATAGTGGAGCCGGTGGAGCCGATAGGATCAAGGCACATCTTGGAAAATTAAGTGGCATAGGAGTTGCACCTTGCAAAGAGCCAATGCCCGAAGCTATAAAAGGAGAGCTAATGGCATGGGTAGCTCAAAAAGCCCTTGGTAGAAGGAATAGTGGAGCCCAATCCCAAGCTAGATCGCAAGCAAGCGGTTCACATGGTTCTTGTGATCCCCAAACTCAAGCATCTCAAGCTTCCATAGACATTGACATAGAGCATGAGCCACCAAGAAAGAGTACAAGAGTAGAGCATGATCCACAAGAGCACTCACTTGGCTCTCTTGGAGGAGCATCTATACGTGCTAGCTTGCAACAACAACGTAAACAAGAAGCCACACAAGCCATCATGAAAGCTTTTATACAATGTGGTTTGTCTTTTAATGTTGCACGGACATCGGCATGGAGAAATGCCATTGAGAAGGTTTCACTATTAGGGTTTCGTTGGCAAGGGCCTACCTATGAAGACTTGAGGACAACGGAGCTGAAAAAAACAAAGGAAGCATTAGAGAGAGAGCTTGAGCCTATGAAAGAGACATGGGCAAAGTATGGATGCACAATCATGTGTGACGGATGGACGGACATACGAAAGAGAAATGTGTACAACATTTTGGTGCATTGTTGCAAAGGGACCATGTTCCTTCGAGCCATAGATGCATCAGCTGCTGGTACTACAATCACAGGTGAGTGAACTGATTTTTTGAATTTTCAATTTATATTTGATTGTGCAATGATCAATCATGCTGCATGCATGTGGCATCTCACATGTGCATTTGCCTTGTGCATGTGCATTTGCCATTGTGCATGTGCATTATGCATGTTGCCATGTGCATGTGCATGTGCATTGTGCATGTGCATGTGCATGTGCATGTGCATGTGCATGTGCATGTGCATGTGCATGTGGCATGTGGCATGTGCATGTGCATGTGCATGTGCATGTGCATGTGCATGTGCATGTGCATGTGCATGTGCATGTGCATGTGCATGTGCATGTGCATGTGGCATGTGCATGTGCATATGGCATGTGCATGTGCATGTGCATGTGCATGTGCATGTGCATGTGCATGTGGCATGTGCATGTGGCATGTGGCATGTGCATGTGCATTGTGCATTGGCATGTAATATGTATGTATGTAGTATGTACTATGTATGTACATGGCACATGCACAATGCACATGCACAATGCACATTGCACAAGCATTGTGCATGTGCATGTGCATTGTGCAGTGTGCATGACACATGTGCATTGTGCATGTGCCATGTGCATTGTGCATGTGCCATGTGCATGACACATGTCAAGATAAATTATAATTTATCAATTGATTAATGATTCATTGTGTTATATGTAAACAGGTGGATTCATTTATGATCATATCCGTCAAGCTATCATGGACATTGGTGTAGAAAAGGTAGTCCAAGTGGTTACAGATAATGGAAGCAATTGTGTGGCTATGGGCAAGCTTCTAGAAGAAGAATTCCCTTCTATTGTGTGGACACCGTGTGCTGCCCATTGCATTGATTTGCTGATAGAGGATGTGGGGAAGATACCATGGATTTACACCATTTTTACCACTTGCATAAAAGTGGTCTCTTTGTGAACAAAGAGACCAAAATTGCTTGCTATATTTCGGTCTTACAGTGATATTGATTTGGTGAAGCCCGCGAAGACCAGATTTGCATACATGTGCATAGTCATGGAAAGATTATTAAGAGTGAGGCAAGCACTGATGCAGACAGTTGTATCACCTGATTGGTTAGCTTGGGATGGACATACTAGTCCAAAGGCAGAGCTTGTACGACGCGCATGTTTGGATGACAGCTTTTGGAGGGATGTGGAGGGATTAGTGCGGGCCTTACAGCCCTTATATTCACTCATACGCATAGAAGATAGAGAGGGCTGCACACTTGGACTTGTTTATGAGTTCATGGATCGTGTCGGAGAGTCTATACAGAGATGTCCTTATTTGACATTGGAGAGGTAAGTTGAAACTTGGGTAACCATATTTTATTTTTTGTATGAGCATTCATGTTCAACTTTCAAGTCTTGACTCTTCAACATTCTTAAATCTTATTGTTTTCTAACTTGATTTGTTTTTTATCCATAGGATAGAGGAAATAAAAGGAATATGGAGGAAGAGGTGGGATTGGTTCCATCGCCCTATACATGGGATGGCCAATCTACTACATCCTTTATGGAGATCTGCATCACAGTCATTGGATATGGAGCTTGTGACTGCTTGGAATGACTATGTAGATTGTTTGTATGGATCTTCTGATGTGGAGCTACGTGGGAAGTTGGAGCTTCAGCTCACCCAGTTTCAGAATAATGAAGGACTTTTTGGTAGAGACACGGCATGCTTGAGAAGCATGCAGTTGATGCCTGTGACATGGTGGGAGAGATACGGTGTTGGTACACCTGAGCTAGTAAGTGACAAGTCATTCTAATTTCCTTTTGAGTATTTAACTAATAAGTTATAACTTTGAAGTTTGTCTCATCATTCATGAGTCATTCCTCTTCTTAATGAACTCTTTCTTTTTTATCTTGCAGAGAAAGTTAGCCATCCGCATACTTTCACAAGACTGTAGTGCCAGTCCATGTGAAAGGAATTGGAGTACATGGGCCCTCTTCCATACAAAGAAGAGGAATAGACTATCTACATTGCAGTTGGAGCGGCTTGTCTATTGCCACTGCAACTTGCGTTTATTGGAGCGTGGTGGCCACTCAGCAGAGGTGCGGCAAGTGAACGTCGATGAGCTTGATATAGAGAGGGTCCATGATATACCTAGCATTCCGGCAGAGGACCTTGATCTATATGACATGCTCTATCAGGAGTTGACAGTGCCACAGCATGATACGAGGGCATCTCGGACTCGTTCTAGTCATACAGCACACAGTGTACCAGGTCCATCTACTAGTAGGATGGAGGCATCTATTAGTCGAGCACCACATGATGATGATGATGATGATAGTGATGATGATGCTGATGGTGATAGTTATTAGTGACTCAGAGGATTTTGAGGATTGATGACTGCTCATGTGACATGTCATATGTATTATGATATTATGACTTATGATTTACTTGATATTGATTGATCATTGTATTATTGACATTGCAGTTTATTGTTTGACTACTTAGTGGTATCATGTATGATGTGACATGGATGATGGTTACTGGAGTTTGGTATGATCATTGATGTATATGTATTATGGACATTGGATTCTGATATCACATATGAGTTATGAGTCATGATAATCACCAGTCTCATAATTTTGAGACGAGGTTGACTTTCTCACATGTTTTTGTCATAAATTATAATTCTTTGAAGTTTGTTTTAAATTTCAATGTTACTTGTAAGTTGTAACTTGTATATAATAGTATTTGTCTGGACTCTCATCATTTATGTCCATTGTCATATGAGTTGCTTGAATGTGCATTGTGAATTTGAATTTTAGAATGAGTCATTGAGTCATGATAATGATTAGTTGTAAATTCTGACATCATACATGTGCAATGTGCATTGTGCATCTTCCATCACTTCATTGAACAGGGATTCGAGAATTTGGAATGAATCATAAATATTAAATATTCAATACATATTACATAAATTAACATAATACATACTATATAATACATATTATATATGTATATACTATAATATACATCTATGTTACTATATTTGCAAAAAAAATTTGAAAAAAAAAAAAGAAATGGTTCGCAACGTTTTCGCAACGTTTTCGCAACGTCCAGGTCCAAACGTTGCGATGTTGCTAACGTGTTAGCAACACGTTGCCTTGGACGTTGCGAAAACGTTGCTAACAACCTTGCGCTCAACTACCCGCCTTCTCTGCGGTCAAGATCTTCCTTGCCTGGAGGGCCTCAAATGGAGCAATGGTAAGAAGCTATCCAGAACCCCCAACTTCAAAGAGAACTTAGATGTTCACCACACTCTTAACAAGAGATGGTGCCTTTCTTGGACCAAACTACGGTGGGAACTAAAATTCATGTCTATTTGGCACCCCCTAATTGAGGTCAAAAAGTCCGTTCTCATGTGGCAGATCTTGCATAAAGGTATCTGGTCCAATGCAAGGGCTAACAAAATCTGTGGTGTGCTGCCATGGTGCAAGCGTTGACATCGATGCATCGAAGATTTAGCTCACCTGTTCTTTGACTGCCTCAAGTCTCGTGTTATCTGGCATCACGTGATCTGAGTATTGAGACTCACGAACCAAATCAATTGGCAACAGGTGATGTTGGGTGAGGCAGTCGGCTGCTCATCGAGGCTATGGAATGCCATCAGGGGTGAGACTCTCTGGAAGATTTGGAGGGAGCGATGTGCTCTCAATTTTGGCCAAACTCCTAAGTAATGGTCGATCGAGAAATCCTTGTTTTTTCTAGGTAAAAGAATCTCCCGAGATAAGAGATCTCCGCCGTTTAGACATCACTGTATTTATCTCCTCGAAAACAACAAGCTGAAACCTAAATGGGTCCCACATGAGGGTGATGATGAATTTATCCGCCTCATTTGTAATGCCCTCTAGGCTGCCATACTCATCCCCTGCTTTGTGGGATTTGGGGGGTCCCATGGGCACTAGTCCCATCCACCTGTAACTTTTCTTCTTTATTTTAATTAAAGTCCGAGAGATTAGGCTAAGGCCGAACTTCCTTTTTTTAAAAAAAAAAAAAAAAAAAACATCATGTAGATGGCTAATCCAAACCACCAACTTCCCACAGGTAAGTCTGCTCCATAAGTAAGAGTGTGAGCACACTTTTCTCCAAGAAGAACTCCATAGCTGCTCATCAACATGCTCATAGAGTGCACCATGGCTGCCCAGGAGTGCAAGAGCACTACCTCAAAGAGGGACCAAAGCTGGTGTTGGATTTGCATGGGATTATCCTAGAAGTGACCCAAACACTTCTTTATATAGCCTTGAGTGTCTCATGCAAAAAATCTCCTTAAAAGCTGCTCATCGTAAAAAAATAAAGCTAATCGCATTATTTATGTGTTATCATTGCTTTTAAGTTTAAAAGTTGCTTTAATTTGTTTAGCTTTTGACTATTGGTTAAAAAACTCTTTTGACTTTCTTTTTCACATTTCTGACCACTTGATGAATGATCTGACAACATTTTTATGAACTCCAAGCTGAGAGCTATCAAATGAGGTAAAAATCCTAAATCAGCAGAAAATTAGGGTTCGGGTTTCCTCCCAAATCTGATCTCTGATGACTGCATGTCATTTACCATTAGAAAGCTCCCTTCAAGCTCTACAAGATATGCTCATAAAAATTTTATCCAAATTTTGTGCCAAAAAAGACTAAGTACCAAAATTAGGGCTTGTGCCCTAATAGGATTTTGGACTGATGTGACATTGTTTTCCAAGAGTACTCTATCTATAAGAAATACCTATATTGCTATATAGGTATTGCTTATATAGCAAGTAAACTTGCATTGAATGAGTTGCTCATTTGAGGTCAAGATGTGGTGTCAAGATTTGCCGTTGGACCTAATTTCTGTCCAAAAAGGTTTTTTTATATATTCTTGATCCTCTAGTGATGAGCAGCTAGGAAAGCAAAGTCTCTTTGACATCTGATGGTTAATTTATGAGATCGCATGAGTTTTATTCCTGAAAAGCAAATTTTTTGCGATGAAAATCAGATTGCTATTTTTTTGCCATGGCATGCTTTTGGATGTGTTTTTCATAGCTTTTTTAGAAAGCTATCATGGGCAATTTGTTAGTGATTGACTTCAAGCTCATATACACACACTCTTCATACCTCTTAGGCACTTAATGAACAAATTCTTGTATCTAGAATCCTAAATTCTGCCTAGATTCAGATTTTGTATCTACATTCAACACATATTCATTTTTGTAATTATTTACACACATTGTAATTTGACATTTAATGATCGATAGTGTAGGTAAGCATTTAGCTTATCATTACACTTTTAAAAATTGTCTATTCTCTCTCTATCTCTCACTCATCTATTTTGAGTCTTAATGTGTGTCAGTGTTGCCCCAGTTCGCGTACCGCATCTTTAGGTACTCTGAAGCCATTCGGTTCGGTTCACTGACGTACCCTACGTAAGGTTCGTTGGCAGATCTTTAAAATCAATGTGAAGATCAGTTTTTTTGATATGTGTGCCCTATTCATCATCGCTCGTCTGCTCCATCATTCACGTTCTTGCTGTCAGCCCGACTTTGAGCTTCACTCTCCAGCCATCCTCTCATCATAGAGCTCTAGCCTCTCAGCTTATTAGCTTAAGCTGACACCTTGAGTCACGAGCTTCCCATCTTGAAGCCCTCGGCCCTGCCCGCATTCAAAATCGAAGCTCGCATCTATATCCGAGTACCGAATCTCGAGTTAGAGTCTAGACCGATGATGAGCATTGAGCATTGAAGATTGAGGCATAGAGTTTTTCCTTTTTAAGTTTTGAGCTTTAGAGCACAAAAAAGATTGTTCAAGCCTCTTAGAACTTAGAAGTTATCCATCATGCCTCGTGAGGTGTCCAATGTTTGGGATGCACATACCGTTAGCCATAGTTGTTACTGACACGATGCTAACTTCTGACTTCTGACGGGATTATGACGTCTGACGGGTCCACCATAATGTTCCTGACGTTTACGGACTTGACCTTTTCCTTAACATAAATATTAAAGAAAACCATATATATACTTAAAAAACATTAGAATTCCATGATTCATGCATAAACAGAATATAATTCATGTATAAAATGATGAGAAATCCAAAAAGAGTACTTTTCATTAGCGACTAGTCAAAAAATCCATATAGACCGTACTCATGACTCATGAGGCATAAATATGTGATAGAACATGATAGATATATGATATATCATATGACAAAATCATCAATCATCCTGGGAGCCAATCTCCTCATCTCCATCATCATCCTCACCTCCATCATCATCCTCAACATCATCATCATCATCCTCAACCTCCATCAATCTCTCTGTGATGGCAGTAGTAGGTGTGAGGGCAAATTCCTCACCTTCATGATTTTCTTGCCACAATAGAAGTCTATCATCATCCTTTTCCTTCTCAATCATGTCCAATGTGACTTCCATTTTCTCAAAGCTTCTTTCCTTAAGTTTACTTGCATAGCGCAAATTTGTGTGAATGTACACCAAATTTTCAGTGTTCTTTGGAAGCAATCTATTTCTTCTTTTGGTGTGTATCAAAGAAAAAGTGCTCCAATTTCTTCCACAAGGGGAAGCACAAGTCCCTTGTGAAAGAATGCGGAGTGCTAGCTTTTGTAAATTAGGAGTTCGTGTGCCAAACATTTCCCACCAATGGACTGCATATTGCATTCTTTTCTCATCTTTTGCAATGGGACGGCCAAATGTGCCTGCCATAGATTTGTACACATTTAATTCATCACATAAGATACTTTGCTTCTCAATATCACCATTTGTGCATCTCTCCATGAGATCCATCCATCCATCATTAACTTCCCCATCATGCTCTGGACATTTTTCTCTCCATATGGGATGAAGCACATATGCTGCTGCATGTAATGGAGAATGCATCATATTCCACCTTTCTATGCATAATTTCCTCACATCTTCAAGTCTAGAGGAGTCAATTCCTTCCATATTTCCAATCTTCTCCACCATTCGATCAGTCATTTCATAAATTAAGCCCATGGTGCTGCCTTCTCTATCAGCCAAGCGTAAGATTTGTAATATAAGAGCACAAATATGCACAATTTCCCTACAACTTCTTCAAAGAAAAAGAGCTCAATATAATAGAAGATATATCTTCTTCCTTTTTGCTTTTAGACACTTTTTTCATAGTGTATTCAGTAGAGACAATCATGGCACGCAAGCCATTGTACACCCTATCATCAATCAAATTTGAAAGCATGATAAACACGTAGCCAAACCTTGTTTGTGCTTGCTTAACCAACTTTCTTGCTGAATTTTCTATATATAGCAAGAATCGTGGGCTTCATGGTAACAAAAGTAACAATCTTTACATCTTGAGCCAATATCGGATTCACCCATGGAAGTCCACCAATATCCTCAAAGAGGAGATCAATGCAATGGCAAGTGCAACGAGTATAAAAAATGTGTGGCCATTGCTCCTCAATCAAGCATCCAGCCCTCACACAATTAGCTGCATTGTCCATACATACTTGGACCACATTTTGTGGTCCAACATCCATAATGGCATCTTTGAGAATCTCAAAAATATATTCACCTGTTTTGATTTGACCAGAGGTGTCAACTGACTTTAGGAACATAGTTCCATAAATGCACGAGACCATAATATTAATGATTGGCCGATTTCTGGTATCAGACCAACCATCACAACAGATAGTGCAGCCATATGTTTTCCACTTGTCACGCAATATGAGCAAATCGTTCTCAATACATTTGGCCTCCTCCTTCAAATGCCCCTCACGCAAATGATTATATGAAGGAACTTTGTATGAAGGGCCAACCCTTCCAATGGAAGTCACAAACTCTTGGAAGTAAGGACTCCTTACTTTCCAAAATGGTATATCCTCAGCAAAAAAGAACCTACGCAAAGCTTTGTCTGCTTTAGAACGTGCTTGGGACTCCCAAGCCTTTTGCAATGCCCCTGAAGATTCTATTTTTCTTTTGCTTGCATTCAATGCAGAGGATTCACCCGATGCATGCACATCACTTTGACCTTCACTTTCACGTGTATCAGTATAACATCTGTTGGATCCATACAAAATAGAATCCTCATTGGATTGCATGTATGCATAAGAAGCATCTTCACATTCATTGCTTCCCTTTGCTTGAAGTTTCCTGCAAATATCTTTAGCCTCTTGGGGAGCATTATCACATCTACCAACACCATATCCTTTCAAACCAAGGATATGTGCCCTTATTCTGTTAGCCCCTCCATCCCATACATGACCACAAAAATTGCATTTGCATCTATGTTGACCCTTGGTCAAGGCCTTCGCTTATTTACATAGTCCCATTCTTGTGCTGGTTTCTTTGGCATCTACAAATCACAACCAACAAACAAAACAATAAGTTATATGTGCACAACTTGCAACCATAAACATGCATTATGCATTGTGCAATCCCTAAGGCAGAGGCTGTTGGATATCACATATGTAAAAAAACAAACATGTGCCTGCACATTGAAGCATAAATGCATAAACATGCATTATGCATAATGGTAAATTGATTATTGTAATTTATAGGACACTGTACTACTGTTTCCACATGTCATTTAACATATATGATATAGTATATGACATATATGATGTATTTTATGTCACTGTAATTTGTACATATATGATGTATTTTATGTCACTGTAATTTTATACTACTGTCTACATTCTAACATTAGCAACAGTCAATGTATCTTCTATCACTGCAGTCTACACATGTTTTTTTTAATGATATGCATAATGTTCATGCATGAATGCATCATGATAGAGTTGCCAAATACCTTGAAACTTAAAGTAGAAGCTGAGAAAGCACCCTCCAAACTCTCTGCAACGTCGACCAGTAGGCCTGCTGCTCACGAATTCACTCGGGCTTCAACAAACAGTCGGCTACTGCGGGTGGCAAGGCTGAAGAACTGCTCCAGTAGACGTCCGAATGTCAAACTATGCTCTCAGGCAAAGCAAAACCTCGTTTTTTGGTCGGCTTCGAATAATGCCTGGGCAAAAAAAAAGACCCCGTCCGGAAACTGTAGCTAACGCATCCGTATAGGACGTCCGCCAAAAGTCCGCAATAAATGTTGCTAACGCGTCCGGATATAACTATGCCGTTAGCCATGCTTTGGCTAGTAGTTCAAGTGCATCCACGTCCGGTACTCGAAGATGGATATGCAAGTATTGTGGTAGAAATTTTTCTACTACTACAATACGCCTTATAAATCACGTATCTGGTGTTGGAGGAGGAGGTATCTCTGCATGTGAGAAGGTGCCTCCTGAAATAGCAGAGGCTATAAAAAATGAGCATCGTCTTGCTCAACAAGGAAAGGAAGCACGTCATCGTGAGATGGCAGCCACATATGTTGAGCTCATGGATGATGTGGATCCTTCTTCTATTCAAGTATTAGAGAGGGCTTGTACAGTCTCTCAACGAGATGAAGAGGATGTGTCCACATCCCCTTCTTGTCATCCTCCTCCTACACAAAGACCTAGGCAAGGGAGCTTACATTCTTCTATGTTGTCCTCTGCTTTGCAAAAGCAATGGCAAAAAGTTGTTGAAATAGAAATTGAGCGATGCATTCTTCAATGCAACTTGTCATTCTATGTAGTGAGGTTGGAGAAGAATGGTGAAAGCAATAGCCCAGGTAGGTCCTTGTGATGATTGGCATGGGGTGGAATATAACAGACTTCGTGGACCCATGTTAGATGAAGAGAAGGATCGGATAGAAGTACAACTAGAGCCAATTAGATTGGGGTGGAAGACCTATGGTTGCTCAATTATATCCGATGGATGGAGTGATACTAGGAGACTCCACATCATCAATATATTGGTATCTAGTTGTCTTGGCACATATTTTCTACGAGCCATTGATGCTAGTCGTGCAGGGGTCCCATCACTGGGGAGTTTATTTATGAGCACATAAAGACTGCTACCCTTGAGATTGGGGTTGAGAATGTGGTACAAGTTATCACAAACAATGCCTCCAATTGCAAAAGGATGGGGAAATGGTAGAGAAAGAGTTTCCAAGTATTGTCTGGACTCCATGTGCTTCACATTGCCTTGATCTTCTTTTTGAAGACATAGGCAAATTGTCTTGGCTGGCACCGTTAGTAAGTGATGCAAAGAGGTTTGTCACTTTTATACGCAAAAATCATTAGGCACTTGCTATTTTCCGTTGTCATAGTTCAGTGGATATGATTCGTCCTGCAGGCACCTGCTTCGCATACATATATATGGTTTTTTAGAGACTCAAGGCAGTCAGCGATGCTTTGTGCATATCTGCGATTGATCGTCGATGGGCTTCCATGCATACGGCAAACACTGAGCTTGAACGTTATGTGCAACGCAAAGTGTTGGATGATGTCTGTTGGGCAGATATTGCAGCCATACTACCCATCTTGAGATGCATATACATTGTGTTACGTATTGTGGACAAAGAAGGATCTACTCTTGGACTTGTATACCACATGTACACAAAGATGCGAGAGGTTATCTTTTCATCGACGACATTGTCACTTGACAGGTATGTTTTATATGTTTCATTGAAGTTTGCACTTTCTTTAGTATATTAAATGATAAATTTGAATGTTTCAATTTTGTAGGAAGAAGGATATCATAGACTTAGTGGATGCACGTTGGAGAACACTATCTCGTCCTATCCATGGATTTTCAGCCCTCTTTTATCCCTTTTTCAAGGGACCTACATTATGGGCACAGACGAGTCTTCGGATGATGAAAGATCAGTACATGGAGCACCTCTTGACACGAGATGAGCAACTCACATTTGATAGTGAGTTTACTGGCTACATGAGCAATGTTGGTATTGCTTATGGGGGGACTACCTCACTTCGTAAGGAGGTGACTATGCGACCTCTTGAGTGGTGGCAGCATTATGGTTATGGTCATCCTACCATTGCACCTATCGAGTTGCGTGTACTCTCACAGGTAAAAGATTGTAATAATATTCAATTTTTCTTTCAAGTTTCTTTTGCTAAATTTTGATGCATCATGCTATATTTATTATTGAATCATGATCATACTACGTAGGATGCTTCTTCGAGTGCATGTGAGCATAATTGGAGCTCATATTCCCTTGTGCACACCAAACTACGAGTGTCGCACAATTAGAGCGTGTTGTCTTTTGCAAGGCGAATCTATGCCTTGTACAAGACTTAAAGAAGTTGGATGGTCCAAAGCATGTAAATTAATTTATAATTTTAACATCCAATTTTTGTCACTTAAAAGTTTAAAGTTGAATCTTGATTCTTGATTCTTCTCTGAGCTCTCCATTTCATGATTCCATTGCAGGTGTCGCCTACTACATTTGATGAGAGTATGGGCACTCAGGAAGATATAGCCGCTCGCATTAGAGATGAGCAGGAGGACATATATCGTATGCTACATCGAGAGCTCGAGAGCATTGATAGGGGAGTGGCCAGGGCTCGCTCACGTGTTCTATCAGAGTAGGCTTAGTCTCGTATTGAGGTTCCATCTACGAGTTCTATGATTGGCCGCCGACGGAAGTTACGCCCACGACGCAGAGGAGCTTCACTTGTGGAAGATGATGACATCGGAGAAGCAGAAGTTAGAGCATTGGATATGGTTTTTCTGCAAATCAAATTCCAAAGATGAAGCCAAAGTATGAAACATGTATTCCATAGATCTTGAGACTCTCGCATATGAACATGTCTTCTTAAGTTGATGTAGATATGTTTCATATTCAAATGAAATTCACAATCTACAAATCTTTGATTCGTGTTTTCACAAGCTTCTAGCTTTTGATCCAATCTACAAATAGAACTTTTCCACCATCTTCTCAAGAAGATATCATTATACCTTGATGAACTCGATAAAGAAATGTGGATGATTTTCTATTAAAGAAATCATTGATTGAATTTCTTTTGTATCTACCAAAATTTCAAGCGTACCTTTTTTTGTCAACAAGAAACTCAAGCAAATGTCATCAGTACATATGCTATATACATCCTTTCCTTGAAGAGGTTTGGGTCGAGTACTAAGAGTCGTGTGCAGTCTAGGTATAGAAGGAAGAAGTGTAAATGAATCATGTGAAGCAAGGGTACTATCATGTGTAATAACTCTATTCAACAAGGTGACTTGCAAGATTCACATTAGTCACATTCACATAGTTGAAAAAGGAAAATCACTCACAAGGTATGTACACTCATGACAAGTACTAGACAAATTTTTCTTGGGCACTTATAAATATTATGCAAGTTTTTTGAGTATGATGCATACTAAGGACAAATAAATTATTTTTAAGTACTCTAGAAAACATCACTTCCCTATTTTTGTTATATACAATGCATTCACTCATGTTAAATACAATACTCAAATGTTTTTTCATTTGCAAGTTTACACCATTGCTCAAACTTAAGAAGGTTCTCTTCAAAGTCAAATTAGGGTTTTGCATACCGAAGTATGTACTATGTACTCAAGAAACCCAAAGAGACAAGAGAAACTGCTTGCTCGGGAATACAAGCTTCTCTATAAGCACTTCAAGTATCAAAGTACAAGCTCAAACTAGTGAACAAGAGGTAGACTAATAAAAGTGCAAATAGGAAAACTTTTCCAACCTGGATTCAAATCAAGTATTAGGGGAGCAAATCAATTATTTAGAGCAGAAGCACAAGTTGTGTATAAACCCTAAAGCTGGTGTACTATCTAGGAACAAAAGCAAGTACTAGAGGAAGGAAACAAGAGCTCTAAACTCTGAAATTTGTCAATAATTGAATGAAAATCAGATTTTCATCTCTCTCTCTCTCTCTCTTTTCAAAGCTAGATCTTCCTTCAATAGTGTTGACTCAGTTTTCTTAGGTTTGGCCCTGCCAGACAGAGTTGACCAGAATTGACCAAGAGTTGACCATAATTGACCAGTCTTGAAACAGGTCACAAAGTGTAAAAGGAAGGGGGAGAGAGAAAGAACTGGAGAAAGAGAGCTTGAATGTGGCAAAAAGCTTCCAAAAAGTGATGGCGAAAGGCAAAGTTGCTATTTGTACCAGTACAAACACATTCGTATGTTCTTTTTGTACCGTATGTACTCATAGGGATTTGTATCAAAAAATTACACGTCTGTGTGTTTTTTGGGTTAATTTTATATATTTATTTTTTATTTTTTAAAATGGAGGTTCAGCCGAAGCCTACTCCCCCGAGCTTTAACTTTGAAAGTGCAATTGTACAAGTGAATGGGCATAGTACCTGCGGCACCTCCTGTATCCCACAAAACGGGGGTTAGACAAGGTTACAACATTACAAGTGGTTCAAGTGGCCAAAGCCATACATGTCCAGCCTGGGGCTTGAATCCTGGACCTCCGCCTCAAGAGGCCAAAGCTCAACCAACTGCCCTACGGGATGTGGACATTACGTGTGTTATATTTTCCATTTTGACTTGAATTTATTAAGGAAATACATTTGTTTTGCAACTATACTAGTTAGAGAACACTTATCTTCATGTATTGATACAATGTTATGCATATTCATGGCAAAAAATACTCTTTATATATGTACACTCCCATATACATGTCTACATATATATTGTCATCGCACCTTATGAATGTACGAATACCGTATGAGAAGCCCCAAATCTTAAGGTACGTACGTAGTACCATACTAATACGCACCGTACACATCGTACGAATCATACCTTACTAACTATGGTGAAAGGTAAGTTAAGGAAAGTGAAATTGAAACTTAACCTTTAACTTTATCTTTTTGAAGTCTTGCTGTATCTACAAGAACTTGTGCTCAATTTTTTAGTAAAAGCTCAGCAAGACAATGAAACAGTTACTCTTATGAGAGAAGATACACATAGAGACTCAAAACACACTCTAAAGTGTAGACAAAAGTCATATGTTGCAATGATGTTAATAATGTACAAGATGACGATATGCTTGCAAATTACAAATACATGTCAACATGATAACCTTAAATACTCATAACCCATCAATACCAAAGAGAGCAATAGAGGGTAAGGGATAACATGAAGAGGCTTAGGTAAGATCGCCAAAGTAACCTCTTTCAAGAGTAGAGAGATCTCCAAGTGTATGAACATACACTCCTCGTAGAACACCTTCAAAACGTGAAGAACATCTCCAATCAGAAGCTCACATAAGCTCCATGAGCAAGTGTGCATGTAGATAAGTAGCATACACCTCCCGCACTCCTTCAAAGGTACATGACCAAAGCAAAACAGCAGGAAGAGAAGCAGCAGCCCGCAGCAACAGAAGCACTCAGTGTAGAAGATGTGTTAGAGAATGCTTGTGTACATGTCTATATATAAGCATCAGCTGCCAGGCGTTTTTTCAGCTCACGAATCCTGGAAAAGCAAGATTTCACAATTGCTTTAGCGAAAGTGCTAGTTTGGGTTTTTAAATTTTTAGGTCTAGCTTTTCAAAAAACTATTGTTAGCTTTTAAATTGTTTCATTCTATTTTGATAGCTTTTCATGTGAGTTAACTTTAAAAAGCAGCTAATTAGGGTTTCAAATTTGGAGCCTCATATGATGTCAGATGAGGATGTGTTACATAGTTGGAATGCTCTCTTTGAGTACTTCAGGAATATGTGCTTAGTTCCAGTATCATGTTTGATAATTTTGACCATTTTGGCCCAATGTTTTGATCAATTTATGCTTTTTGTCCTTGACTTTATCTAATGCAAATTTTCATGAATATATACAATGATTGATGACAAAAGTGTTAAAATTGAAATTAGAATTTCTTAAAGTCCTATCCCTAAAATTCTAACAGACCTTGCCGATGACAGCAATGATAATATAACTGCAAAATTTCCTGTAGGTGAATGTTGTTTACTTGTGTCTGTAAATTTTTTATTCATAGAAAGGACTTTCTGTTGTTTATGATTGAAGCTGCTATATTTTGCTACATAGTTGAGGGTTCATTTATCATTGGTCACTCAATAAAAGAGATGATGAGATTGGCAGAGCAGCTGATGCTTGTTACTTGCAGCACAATTTCTTGACATGCGAAAAATTGCAGTAGATGCACCCTACTTCCTGACTTTCTCTGAGTGTACTATTTGTTATTTCTGATTTGGGGTCTTCAATGCCGAATTTTGATAAGTCTTTGTTATGTCTTTTATAGAATGATCATGGCAGCCATTGTAAAAAATTTAGCTCATTTTGATACAGAGTAATTATTATTTATATTTATCAGGACAAATCTGCTAGTTTTTTTAAGCTGGAGAATTCTGTTTTTGTGATAAAAGATGGGCATGCTTACTTATTTATTTGTTTCTCATTTTCTTGTACAGTGGAAAGATCTTCATTGGTGGTTTGTCCAGGGGAACAACAATAGGTAAGCAGATACAAACATGATTATAAAAATATTATTACTTATTCTTGTATATGCTTATCTTTAATCCCATGGAAACTACAGAGGTACTGACCCGTCATTTCAAGAAGTATGGAGAGCTCACAGATTCTGTTATTATGAAGAATCGAAGTACTGGGCAGCCAAGAGGCTTTGGCTTTGTAACTTATGCTGATCCATCCATTGTAGATAGAGTGCTTCAAGATACCCATGTCATAGACGGTAGAACGGTAAGCCCTGACCATTTTATGAATAATGCTCAACTAAAACTTTCTACACTTTCTGTCTAGTCTTTTTCCCCTTGTCCACTTAGGTGGGATCTGTTGTCTAGGTTGATGCAAAACGTACTGTGCCTCGTGAAAAGATGCCTGTCCCAAGCAAAGGGCCAAAGACAAAGAAAATCTTTGTTGGAGGCTTAACGTCTGCAACTACAGAAGGTTTGATCTTGGCATTACATGCTAAAAGTGCATTTTTGCCTGATTATGATGGCATTAATATTGCTTGTTAGGTATCTCACAGCATGTATTTGCTGATAAGTTTGTTCCTCGTGCAGATGATTTGAAAGCTTATTTTTTGAAGTTTGGAAAAATATCTAGCTGTCAGATAATGCAGGATCATGAAGCTCGTATATCACGAGGGTTTGGCTTTGTAACCTTTGAGAATGAGCAAGCAGTTGAAGATGTTTTGGCTCAAGGGAAGATGCATGAAATATGTGATAAACAGGTGCTTTTCCCCCCTAATAAGAGACGTGCTTTCCACAATTGCTCATGAGTTACTAGATGCTGACTATTTCCTTTGTCTTGAATTTTTACTAGGTTGAGATCAAGAAAGCGGAGCCTAAAAGGGCGGATGAACCTCTTCCTCGTGCTGAGAGAGGTGCCTACATGGGTGCAAGGCGTGGTGCTGTTGGTCCTGGTGCTTATGGTTCAAGCAGTACTTTATATGGAGGGTATCAATCCAGTGATGCTTATATGTTTGGTGGGGCTGCTGGTGGTTACTTCAACAGGAGTACAGGACGGCCTGGTGGCTTAGCTTATGGTGATACCTATGGGTATGCTGGTGGTTATGGGGCCCCTTATGGGTATGGTGAATTTAATGAAGGTTATGGTAGCATGATTCCTATTGGAGGGTATCCCTCTGGATCTACTTACGGCTACAATTATAGTGCTGGAGGGGCCTATGGTGGTAGCAGTCGCAGTTATGGGAGTGGAAGATACCACCCTTATAGGTGATTGTTCGGATAATTGAAGCGTAGGGATTTTTGCATCCAAACAAATTAACAATCATCTGCAAAGTTTCGGAGTTGTAGATGCCGAGTTCAGTCCATTTACCAGGGTACCACCATGTGTCCCAGCCAATATGCTTGATTAGAGTTGATGCATTAGGTTGCCTTTTTTGATCTAATTCAGATTTAATGGCACCTCTGGTGTAGAAGCAACTATTCTATCCCTGCAAGATCTAGTTGTCCATGTTCACGATGGGGATTTGCGAGTTTCAACCTTTATGATGTAGATCTAAGTGTTTTTTCGGACTCATGAACTGTCAAGCATTTAGTAACTTTGGGGCCTTGGTGTTCAATTTTCTGAGGGTTGATTTAAGTGATTCATATTAGACTACGTAAGATCTTCTCTCTTTTACTGGATCTCCATAGAGTAGGCAGGGCTGTTTGCCATTTACCTAATCGTAGGGTAATTTGGTTTCTTGTCCTGTCCTTTTTCTAGTTGTAGTCTTGTTTGAGTAAGTCGAAAGAATGGTTTCTTACAAACCTGCTTCACTTCAAGGTGCTCCAAATATGCAATACTTATTGAACATTGACTCCATGGTCTTGAAAGTCAAGGGACAAACTGAAGCGTGCTTGTACTTCTAAGGTTGGTGGTTCATCATTATCATGGGAGAACCTCTGGTAAGGAATGCTTCTGGTTTGTACTTGGGTCAGGTGGTCCATTTTCACGTCCATCTCTTCTTAGTTTTTTTTTGTTTCTGTGAAAGATTGTTTCTCAGTATCTCACATCCTTATCTGCATTGCAGACAACAATAACTGGGAAGTTTGCAGTGGAAGCATTCACATGAATTGAAACAGGCTTGATGGTTCAGACATAACTTGTAACATTTGTAGTGCGTCTAATTAGGAAGAGGAACTTGGTCTATTTTTCTTCATTTTCTTGATTTTGTGACTTTTGAATACCCAGTCTTTTATTTGTTCAGCTATTGGGATGACTTTGTGCCATTAGTGTTTCTAATTGCCATGTTTTTTTTTTGGTTTACAAGATGGGTTTGTATCAATGAATGAGATCCAGTTGAAATCCCAAGGTTGCATGTGACATAGCTTTTTGGTTTATTGAAAAGACTACCCATTCATGACTTTAGTAGGATTACACATGACAATAGCTTTTCTTTTTGTCTGATGTCCTACTCTTGATGTATGAGATTGTTTCTTTAGCTGTATCTTACACTTTGTGACCTTCAACAATTTGTGACTTGATCATCTGAAGCATGGTGAGCTGGGAATAATGGAAAGTAGTGCTTATGGATTTGTCCACAGAGTTGTTGTCTGCATTACCCACTAGAATTGGGGTATGTAAGCCCTAAGTATGTTCTTTTGTCCACAGAGTTGTTGTGGGCATTACCCATTCGAATTGGGATATGTAAGCCCTAAGTATGTTCTTTTTTCTGTATTGGGGAAAGTATGAATACTGATTTGAGCCCTATAGTTGTAACTTTATGGATCTGTGCAATGTAAGAGGTCTAGTGTGTCATTGTTTCTGGAATTGTACCCACTAGAGTTGGGATATTTAAACCCTGATTATGCCTTTTCTTAGTAAGGGAAATATGAATACTGATTTGAATCCTCTAGCTGGATCTTCATGGATTGAGCAATGTAGGCGGTCTAGGGCTCATTGTTTTTATTATCAAATATTCAGAGGAAATGCATTTTTGCTGTGAGAGCATTATACTCAAGTCATAAGACTTTTTGAAAGGCCTCTAAGAGAAAACTAATGGGTTTCTTAGGCTTTGTGATTCAAAGGTACAATTCAGAATGACTGGCCTAGAATATGTTGAGGTAGACATAATAACTCAAGAAAGTATTATAAGTTTCTAAAAGAGCAGCAGAGGGAATTGGAACTTCTTTGGCATCTTAAGCAGTTTTGTTGGGGTTTGTTCAAACCGATGAATTGTGAAGTGGAAGTGCCATTTTTCTGCTCAATGTCTATTTACTCTGAGGATTGGATCTTTGTGTCTTCTGAGCGTTTCCCACACTAGTTTTGAGCATGCATTACATAATCTCTGTAAGTATGGCGTCTGGTAGCCCTTAAAGGTTAAAACTTGTGATTTGATGAAGATGATTGTGTAGTTCTCTGTTGAAATTAAATATTGTGAGATGTCATTATATTTTATCCAGTTGAAACTCTATATAATTATGGAAGCAAGCAATTTGATGGTGAAGATTGACTTGAACTTTTTGGAACAAGACACAAGCAACAGTTCAAAAGTATTTTGTTATCCAGGCAACGGTATTCCGTTCGAAAGAAAAATCTCCAGATGTTGTTATTTATTTAAGTTCACCCTGTGTATTTGTGGAAGCAAGTGTTTTGGATGGGAAAGATTAATTTGTGCTCTTAGGAATGAGACACTGGGCTCATTGTTGAGTTGATCTTCTGTCATAAATTAATCTGATGCATTTATAACTTACCAATAATGATATTCAATAGCTTTTGTGATTTTACAATTCAGTGTTACTTTGTATCATTACATGTGAACTGAATGAGAAGAAGAAATAAATGTCGTGTTGACCTTGCCACAAACATTTGAGATCCTGAATTATAGAACTGTTGGAAGAATCTCTCTCTCTCTCTCTCTCTCTCTCTCTCTCTCACACACACACACACACACACACACACACACACACACACACACACACACACACACACACACACACGCACACACACACACACACCCCCCCCCTATTTTGTTTGTCAGCTTTCTTCAATCTGATAATGTCATGGTTACTAGTATTCTGAATATTATCCAGTGCAACCCACTGCATATGGCTGTCACAATATGCATACTTCACTTAATGTTTATTCCTCGAGTGTTTCTGTCAGTTTGGTAGCATCGTGTAAAGTATGTTATGTACCATGTAAAATATTCAAACATAGAAAGCTGAACTGTGGTTCTGGTTGTCTGCAGTACAGGTTGAGAACTCATGCTAGTGAGGGACACATATACCCATTATAATGTGATTGTATATGATTCAACTTGTCAAATTGAATCTAAAAATGTTTTTGTGATGTGATGGCTTGAGATGCATCTCCATAACGTTGTCTGGGAAAATGAAGTTTGGTATCAGTATCCAAAGCGTAGAAAATAGATTCGCACCAGTGTACAGCCATCTGTATCAATGATTCGAATAGAAATCATTGAGTATTTAATGCTGGTGAACCAGTTTATGAAGTTTGGAGTTGCTTCATGTGGATATTAATTGGAGGTGGCTATGGACAAGTGACTTGAAAGCTCATTTTTAGTATCACTATATTCATGCCAACAACAATGGTATGTGTATTGTAAGCGAGTGTAACAAATATCATTGATGAGCCTTCGTTTGATACTCTTGGTCATCAGATTTGGAAGTGCTACTATTGTGGTATCATTTCGCTCTTGGTTAATGTGATTTTTTCGTTCGGGAATATATTTGAATGGAACACAGCAAAAACATATATATTAGCACAATAATTTGAATATGTAGTGTGTTCACAGTGGGATGCAAACCTGTTGAGCACATTTAACGAAGGATAGCGGAGATGAACATTTGGTTGTCGTGATATTCAAAAGATAAGCCAAGCAGCTAAGTCCCGATTTTCGATTGGCAGTACTTTTGAAAAGTTAGCCAAACATAAGTGTCTTATCATAGGAATTTTCCCCATGATCATTGGGTTGTGCAGAGATCCTCTCCCTTTTGATATTCCACTTTATAATGTTGAGCTGCTCGAGTTGGTGGGACTATGTCCTTAGTTTGGGGAACGTAAAGTTTTCAGGCTACAAGGCCAAAGATTTATCACTGGATGTTTGGGAGAATAACAAATTTGAAGAAGGCGAGTGTTTAAGTGTACACAAGCTTGGAGGAGATAGAGAAATTGTCATTTGCAATCGAATAACAATGCAAAAATTTGCTCTATATACTCACAATGGCATTCACGTTTGCAACTTGCAATGATTAAATTTGAAGTTTAAAGAGCAAGGGAATGGGGATATCTGTTTACCTATCATTGCGAGCTTCCTAGAGTGAACATTAGTGCAAAGTAGATCACGTCCCCATGATTCCCAATTTGTGATCATTTTCTTTGTTTTATAGATAACTTCATGTGTTGCACAATTTATCATGTCTAATTTCTTTTCCCATTATGGAAGGGAGATGAACATACATAGATTTTCTATAAAACTTTGTGCAATAAAGAATAAGAAGGGAATCTCTTCAAGCGTGCCTTGGTAGTGGATCATTTTATCTTGACCAAGTTTTTCTCGTCTTGCCCCTATTGACTTAGATGCCATCCTTGCTCTTTGGGTGGTCCACTTGTTGCCCCCTTGAGTGGGCTCTAGGCTCAAAGTACAAGTATATTTGGGCATCCGGATCTCATCGTCACGAACAATTCGTAGTACCTTGAGTGGTGTTGGGAGTTTGGTTATTAATGATTATGAATTATGGAAGCAAATAAAGAAAGGGGACTAATGTGCAGTTCGGAAGTGTTCTTCACTTTGGCATGAGCTATAGCTAGCTAGGTAGAGTGACAAAGTCATTATGATTTTTCATGTAGAGGTAGGATTGAAATTTGATTTGATGAAGTATCTCGGTTAGCAGGGGATGTAAATGCCCTTATTGCTAGGCTGAAAGAAATATGCTTCTTGTTAAGTGGAAAGATGCTTTAATGGATGATATTGACAATTGAGTCATTTCTTATGATTTGTGTCAATTATGATGATTCCTCAAGACTAGGATGCACTTCACAAGTTAATTTTAAAATTTTAATGTTCAATATTTACTAATGGATACTGAAGGGGGCATAATTGAGAAGCTTAATGACTATTTCATGGGACGTTATGGCGATCCAAAAGACTAGTTTAAGGGATGGTGGCTAATTCCAATGCTCGAGTTCTCAAGTTGCACCAAACTCGATTCCTCTAAGTTGAGTGTGAGAGATATAGGTTCCCTTACATTGTAAGACTTTTGTCACTTTGAGCTTAATGCTTCCATGGATTTCCAAGGTTTTGTACAATTCTATGTTTGAAGTAAAGCTTGGATCCATGAGTGTCTACATTTCAGAGAAATGCCACTACGATATATGGTCCAATGTGTTAGAGAAATTGAAATTGATGATGGAGAAGCTTGTTGCAAGAAATATTTCGATGATCATTGGAAGGGACTTTAATATGAAAAGAAAGTACTTAGAGAGTAGGTATAAAAAAGATCTATTCAATTGATATGTATTGAAGATCTAAGGTTTTAGTCTCATATATTATTCTTTGAACGAAAGTTTGACTTGGAACATTTCTTTATTAATGAACTAAGTGCTAGGGAACTCTCTCATAATTGGGTGCAACGTTCATGGATTTATTGGATCACTAGAATTTGTTACAAAGCATTCACTTAGAGGTTGTGGAGACAATCCCATCCATTGCAAATCTTGTTTCTAGTTTGAATGAGATTGGACTTGGGGCTCATGATCAGCCTTTCCTTTTGTCTAATAAGTGGAAGGTGCTTGAGGACTTACATGAGGATGTGGAGCATAGTTTTGAGAAATTCATTAATTTTGAATGAACTTATTGCTAGTGTTGTGCCATTTCATATTAGGCCATGTTCACACCCTTTTTTTGGTTCCTTCTAAACACCAAGATTTGTCTTTTAGTGGATGCTTGTATAAGCATTTGGAAAGCTATCCATCAAAGTGACTCATCTTTCAAGCATGGATTGAGTCTTAGAGAAGAATATGAGCAGGCTTGTGAGAGGACTTCTGCGGGGATGATGATCTTTAGCAAGGGTGCCTCTTCTACTTTAGTGGCACGGGTATGCACAAGGAGTTACATATTTCTCCTTTGGCAACCCACTTTCGAGGGATTCATGGACAACTGTTTGGGAAGTATCTCAACAACTTGACTTTGATTGGGGATCTTCTTAGCACACCTTTGGAATCTCAATTTTGAAAGTGGACATGGAGTTCTCAGACCAATTTGTGGATGGAAAGGTATGTACCCAAAGCAAGACCCTTTAATTGATTCCCTTTTGAGGGCGATGACAACATTCTCCCTTGTATTCGAGCCCTTCTAGGTGAGGTGATGATAATCTCCATGTTGGTTTGCATGTGAGGAGTCATGGTACTTAAGGCTAAT
The DNA here is from genome assembly GCA_020310875.1 of Ceratopteris richardii. Classification (NCBI taxonomy): domain Eukaryota; kingdom Viridiplantae; phylum Streptophyta; class Polypodiopsida; order Polypodiales; family Pteridaceae; genus Ceratopteris; species Ceratopteris richardii. The sequence goes on along the minus strand of CM035441.1, from coordinate 96,243,812 downwards.
TCGGATATCCTTGTACCAATGATCAAATGGGAGACTTTGACCTTGTTGCATACACCGTCTTTAAGTCGAGGTTCCTTTGTGGGGTTTGTCATTCCTTTTTTTGAGAACACATCGGATAGGGAGTTGAGGGGTTGGAAGTCCCTTGTGTTCTAGTATCGTGTCTCGTGCATTTAGTATCTCTCTGCACCAGTGTCCTCTAGGTGTCGATAGACCTTAACTTCATTCAAGAGATGAAGTCATGGATATATTTTGCCTTTTGAGTGGGATAGCTCTTGAGCCCCATCTTTGGCTAAGTTTTTTTTTGGTCTCCTTTTGGCATTCAATTTAACGGGCAATGGAGCAACGTGCCTCACAAATAACCAAAAAAAAAAAATCTCTTAAAGAGTATTGAATTCGATATGATAAGAATTTCAAATTTGATTTAAAGTTATTTTTATAAGATTTTCCATGTACAATTAGCATCTCAAACACACATTCAATTCAAACATCTACTTGAAAATGATAATTGATGTATTGTCTATGTGGATGGCAAGTGTTATCATCATGAGAGATTCTTGCAAGCATGTCGATCTTTTCCTAGGTAGTAACTTGGTTTCAGTTTTATTTGGCCTTAATTAAGTTCTTTGTTGATATTGAAATAATGAAAGCTCTAAGATAACACTTGTCATTAACAATAGTTGAAGATAGTGCATGAAAAAATCAGGCGTGTCATGAAATGATGCATCATTCTTGAAGTGGGTTGATGCATTATAAGTATCTTTGAGATGTTTTAAATGTTGGTTTATGGTGTAAGTGATATGTGACATAGCATATCCTATTCATGTCATTGCGAGTGAAAGATTAGTGATTTCCAGAAAAGGTGTAATTCTTAGCGTATGTGGGATAATCAAACATCCTACAAACACTTCTCTAGTCCCTCTCTTCCTCTTGCGTGCACCCCAAGTGGTGGAAACTCTTTTGAGAAGAAAATCTCTTTTATACCTTTTGCAATGGTGTTTTGTGAAGTACATAGACAACACATTTATGCCTATATTTTTCATTCCATGTCCAAGTGGAGTGATTTAAAGGGAGCCACAAGTTGGGTACATGCATGCCATCTTTTCTCAAATGGATTTGTTCTTTTACAGAGCTTGAACGTGGCTAATCTACACACTTTAGCTTACTTGGAGCCACTTTCAAAGACGCACAAGCATTGTGAAGCTTTCTTCTTTGACATGAGCCCTTGAAAACCTCGGCCACATGAAGTTTTAACTTTGCACATGCTTGGGACTATGAGATAATTATGTTCATATGAGCATTGAATCTTTTCTCAATTTCACTCTTGCTTGTTTCATATGCCATCGTAAGATTATTTTCAATGCATTTGAATAATTTTTGGTGCACTTCTTACCTCTCAACATAATTAATTAGTAGGTTCTATGCGTCATTACATGCATACACATATAAAGATAGCTCATTGTCATGTGAATATAAGCTTGTAGGTATTGTTTTTAGGCTTTCTTGTAGGTATAGAGAGCATAATGGGACAAGGACTAATTAAGCTAATGTCTCTTAGAAAGGTAGCATTGAGCTCATTAAGAACATGAGGGTAGGCGACAAAATCACTTTTCCTTGAGAAGTAAATCACTTGTAAAGGATTCTTTGATTTTATGTATAACATTATTATTTATATATAAAGAGTGATAATTTATTCATTTACGTTCCATTTAAAGGCTTGTTTGATCCTCATTGTTTGCTCTAACTATATGGGAGAAGAATTCCTCTTCTTAAAATATAGAATTTATTTGGAAGCAATTTTCTTTTTGAACATCTTAGACATTAGGGCAAAAAATGGCAAAAAAACAATCGTGTAAGGATTTCAATAAGTTGTGCTTAATCTAGATTAATATTGTCAAATCATCTTTAAAAATTTTGTGTATGTTCATTTAAAATGTATCGTACACGAAAATATTAGTTTTGAAAGAGAGAGAGAGAGAGAGAGAGTTCGTGTGAAAAATATGAAAAGTGATATGCCTTAAAATTTGTGTCCATTTGATGTTCAATGAATTTGAACTTTTTCCTCTTGTTCTTTGACCTACATAATGTGTTTTTAGGACGTGTTTCACTTTTATACTCTACTCTCCAAAGTAGATCGGCTTCTCTCTTTTTCATAGTTCTAGATGCATTCGCCATGGAGAACCTAAATCCAAACACTTTTGTTGAACTTTGAACCAACATGACTCTATGTGATAAGTTCCATACCAATCATTTGCTCTAGATTTTATTTTATAGGGTCCTACTTTAGAAATGTGAAGTGGTTGTTCCAAGGAAGGTGTTTATCTTGGAGCCACTTGTGACTAGTGTATTCTTTACAAGCATGAAGAAATTGATCAATTCTTCAAAACTTTTAGAGAAATGGAATATGTTATTTAGCCATACGTTGAGAAGTAAGTTTCCATTATATTTTCCATATATAATCATTCCATTTCTAAGCTTGAAGTTTTACAAACAAGTAGGGCTTACCATTTCAAGGGTCATTAGAGTTTAATAATAATTAACTTGAATGAATGCCATATTTATTTATGAATGTCCTTCAATCACATGGCAATTGCAAATTGTAAGTCATAGTGAATTTTCATGTATCATATTATTTCGATGCACTTTTGTATCACCACATTGCCATGCATTCTGATATTTTTTTGGCTTTGTAGTGCTGCCAAGCTTTTGAAGATGCATCTTGATAAACAATATCCAAGCATTTGCAAACTAAATGAAGAGAAAAAAAATTGTTTATATGCAAATATATGTGCCATTACAAAAAGACTCTACATCATGTCAATGGAGAGTAATTGCCAATGCAATAAGGTTCTTAGAGCATAGGCTTTATAGTCATGATTTAAATTTATCTGATTGCCGAGATGCATGGATCTATTTGGTGAGACAAAGAGCATTTCATAACATCATGAGAGATGTTTTTTGTCCATATTATCTAGAATCATTCCGATCTCCACCAGCAAATAAGAAGAAACATGATAAGAGGAAAGGTCCTCCTATTCATTCTCCATTGAAGCATGTTACAAAGAAAAAACACAAAGGTGAAGGCTCCAAGAAGGAAAAGCATAAGAAGCAAACGTAAATGTACAGTTTTCCATATGTATGATTAGCACTAGATGACAAGCCCATGTATTTCCAACATATGTTGCAAGATATTTTTTTGATATGTTATGTTGTGAATACAAATTCTATACAAAACGAACCCTTTAGAGCATTGTGTTTATAGAATGATGTATTTAGAATGATGCCATTCTAACTTGATCCTAAAGGTAGTATGTTTGTAACTCATATTTCTAGATTGAAATCACCATTTCTACTTCTAGATGGTGTTCTTACATTTTTCTCAAATAGGGAGAGGTTTTATGGTGTGCCTACCATTTATGAGATCAATTTATATTTTAAGTGATGTACCATTTATTTCTGCCTCAAATTCTATATCTTGATTTTTTAAATCTCTAAATATAAACTATTATTTTGTAAAGGAAAAAGAAAGGACCAATTCAAGCGAATAAAGCAATAAGAGAACTTCGTATGGCCCTAATCGCTTGAGTTGGTCGTGTCTTGTATCGCACCCTAGATTTATCATTCTGATATGCTTCTTCCCTCAAATGCTTTATCTTCATTTGTTCTCCTCTTACGTGTAGTATGGCTTGTATAAATTATTATTTTGTAAAGAAAAAAACCTGAGCAATTTAAGCAAATAGAGCTTGGATTATTCATATCTTGTATCTCATCCAAAATTTATCATTTTGATATATTTTGGACCTCAAATGATATATCTAGACTTGTTAATCATTGAAATGGAGGAAATCTTCATCTTTATCTTTATCCTTCATCTTTATCTATCCATATAAATTATCTTTTTACTAGTGTTATTGTGTGGGAGAAACTCTGTGAAAAATAGAAACTAACCAAGTCCAATGATGTAAAGCATAAGAAAGCCACTATGAACTTGAAAAATGCAATCATTGAATAACCAAAAAAGAGATGAGTGAAAAAAATATTTAGCATTCAAGGTGTCTGTTTTCATTTAAGATGAAACATTATCATTTTTGGTGGATAAAAAAGGGGAAAGAGTGTTTGTTACATTCTCAAATATTGGAACTTGATCACTTTAGGTAGCAGATAAGTAATGCAAGATAATGTTTTCTTTGATCTAATGTTTACCACTTCATTATCAATCAAAAATCTAAATTGTGAAGAAACCTCATCAAGGTAATCTAGAAGTTCTCTAACATTTTTGAGTTTCCAATTTGCAATGAAAATTATTTTCTTAGGTTGAAATTTTGGATGCATCAGTAATTCTTGTTGATATATTTAGGTAGTGATGTGTGTGAACACGCTAGGACCACCTGGGAACTTTTTTCCCTCTTTAGGAGGTTTTTCCCCCTCGGCTTGTATATACACCTATAACCCTAACATGTCACTTATCTTTGTACATTCTAGGGGTAATACATTCAATATTGTGTGTTGTGCCCCAAACTTCTTCTTCTTCCTTGTGTTGTTTGCGTGCTTCCGCAGACCTCCAACTCCAACAATTGATATCAGAGTAGGTTGTTGCTTCATCTAGGGTGTCATCGACACTGATCCAGTCACAGTCTCAAAATTGCACAAAATTAAGTGAGCATACACAGGCTGATTAGAAGATAAAAACAACTTCACTATGTAGTGCGGAAATCATGTTTTGAGCTCGTTTCAGCCTCCGAGCGCACTATCGTAGTGCTTGTGCAGGCATTTTTGTCTTTTTTGCCAAAGATATATGCAAGTTTTGGTTTGCCAATATAAGCATCTTGAAGTCTTCTATAGGTTTAGCGAAACTCAACAAGGTAGTTCTATTCAACTTTTTGGGATACATCCATTTTTCTGCATTAGGGTATTTTAGTTAGTGGCCATGGTTGAAAGTAGTGATGTATTCCATATGTTGGTTGTTGAGGACAAGTTGGATGATACAAGTTATCCATTATGGGCTTATATGATGCATCATGTATTGGTTGCAAAAGGACTGTGGAATATTGTGCAGGGTACATCCTGTTACACTTGCAAACACAGTTGCCCAAGGTGATGCAGACAACCTTGAAGATGATGATATTCTTCATGTTCCTGTTCGTGCTGCGGTTCTTGCTGCAC
>CM035441.1:96208652-96233652 GCA_020310875.1 Ceratopteris richardii | reverse complement strand
CAGCGTGTTTCCGAGATCAAAACAGCTTTGTTCTGTGGTGCCGAAATCGCGATCTGAGCGCTTGTGCAGGCTATTTCATCTTTTTGTGCCAAAGGTATATACCAGTTTCTGTTCGCCAGTTTAAGCATCTCGAAGTCTGCTACAGGTCTAGCAAAACTCGTCTGGGCAGTTCTGTTCAACTTTTTGAGATACAGTCAATTTTCTACATCAAGGTATTTTAGTTATCGGCCATGGCTGAAAGCAGTGATGTATTCCGTATGTTGGCTGTTGAGGATAAGTTGGATGGTACCAACTACCCATTATGGGCTTATATGATGCGACATGTTTTGGTTGCAAAAGGATTGTGGAACATTGTGCAGGGTGTCGAAAGACGTCCTATTACACCTGTAACGATAGGTACTGCAAATACAGGTGCTGGAGCTGATGAAGATAGTGTCGAAGATGATATTCCGCAGATTCCTGTTAGTGCTGCTGTTTCTGTTGCACCTACTGCAGAGCAGATTTGCTGGGATGGCAGAGATGCCCAGGCACATGCATTGATAGCTTTGTCTGTCAAACATGCAATTATTCCTCATATTCGCTCTTGCAGAACAGCTAAGGATGCTTGGGATATGCTTACCACATTGTACCAAGCTAGGAATGAGGCTCGTGTTGCTTACCTCCGAAAATAGTTAGAGAGTGAGCACATGAATGAAGGTGATTCTATGGACAATTTCCTAACAAAGATCAAAGATTTGAAGGAACAATTGATTTCTGCTGATGAGGTTATACCAGATAGCTCACTTGTGCAGACCGTTCTGAATGGTCTTCCTGATTCATATCAGAGTTTTGCTTCTACTCTTCGGTTGATGATGAAAGGCAATCCGAATGCCTTATCATTTGAGGAGTTAGTTTCTGTTCTGTTGCAGGAAGATCAGTCCAGGTAGAACAGGTCCATTATGCGTGTTGCAGATCAAGCTTTCTTGGCTAGTCAGAAGGGCAAAGGAAAATGGAGCTCTTCTACTAGTAAGCAGAAATATGCAAATGCTGCACATTCGAAGAACTAGGATAAAGATGAGAAGAAATTAGAAAAGCAGAAATTGTTTTGCAAGTATTGTAAAGGAAATGATCATATCATAAAGAACTTTCCAAAACTGGCTGCAAAAGAGGCAAAGAAAAAGGAGGCTGGAATGGTTGTTGCATAAGCCTCTACACCAAAAACAGAGTCTGCTAATCTTGTGCAGGAAGAAGAATGGGCGTTTACTAATGTTTGCAGTTTTGACCCATCTTCTCATGAGCAGTGCATGTATGCAGTGGACTCAGATGTTTGGTACTTTGACAGTGGGGCGACCAAACATATTACCTCGCAGTGTAGTGTCTTATCTTCACTCGAGCCTGCTCCTACAGGGAATACTGTCACATGCGCCAACAACTCCTCTTATCCTGTTATGGGAGTTGGTAAGATCATTCTGACTACTGCTGATGGTAGTTCTTGCACCTTGTCAGATGCCTTATTTGTGCGAGGGATCAAGAAGAATCTGTTATGAGTTTCTGCATTAGCCAAGATTGGCTTGGTTGTGAAATTCGTTGATGACAGGTGTACAGTTCATGATCTATCAAATGGCGATGTGATTATTGCTTCTAGCATTTTATGTCGTGGGCTGTATAAGCTCATAGACTATAAAAGATCTATGAATGATTCGGCATGTGCAGTACATGATTCTCAGGCTATGTCAGATGCAAAGCTTTGGCATGCACGCTTTGGTCATCTGAATTTTGCTAGTTTGCTACGCCTGCAGAAATCTGATATGGTGTCTTCTTTGCCCAAGCTTGAGGCACTTGGAAAACATGTATGTGAAGGTTGTATTTTGGGCAAAATGCAGCGTTCCTCCTTTCCAAAAGATGGTTCAGTTCGGGCTACGCAGAAATTGGAGCTTGTACATAGTGATGTCTGTGGTCTTATGCAGACACCCTCTTTTGGGAATTACCTTTACTTGGTGACTTTCATTGATGATTTTTCTAGGCATGCATGGGTATATCCACTCAAAGCAAAGTCCGAAGTGTTCATGTGCTTTAAACAGTTTTTGGTTTTGGCTGAAAATCTGTCAGCATGTAAAATGGGCACCCTCCATTCTGATCGAGGGGGGGAATATATGTCTTCTGATTTTAATGCATTTCTGGCTAAACGTGGGATAAAACACCAGTGTACAGTGCTGTATACACCTCAACAGAACGGAGTTGCTTAACGAAAGAACAGGTCACTCATGGAGATGGCGAGGTGCATGGTCAAGAGTCAGGCTTTACCACATAGTTTCTGGCTTGAGGCTGTCATGTGTGCAGCATATGTACTGAACATGTGTCCCACTAAAGCGCTGCAGTCTATCACTCCATATGAGGGTTGGCATGACCGCAAGCCATCTGTTGCTCATCTGCGTGTTTTTGGTTGTTTGGCATATGCATTAGTGCCTGAACAACATCGCAGAAAATTGGATGATAAGGCAGTAAAAAGTATTTTTGTTGGGTGCAGTTCTGAAAGTAAAGGCTATCGTCTGTATCATCCACAGACTAAATGCATTCTGGTATGCCGTGATGTTGTCTTTGTGGAAGATGCTATTCACCCATTGCTTTCATGTACTAAGGAGACATCTGTTAGCTCCAAAGACATGTATGATACTTTGATGCCTCTTTTTACAGGTGGATAGTCTAGTGCTGGTCCTAATGAGGCAACTTCTCAGCCTTTGCGGGGTTCATATGATGATGCAGATCATTCTATTTCTGATGCAGATTTACATGATGCACTTGTTGATGAGAGAGCTGATATTGAACAGGCAAAAACTATGCCAAAATGGCTGGTGCAGACTTTGCCTGACAACAAACTAGATGCACCTTTGTCATATCGTACTCGTTCAGGCTCTCATAGTGCCTCCTTTGCATCAGATTGCTATGCTATGGCTGCGTCTAGTCTCTGTGATGAGAATGAGCCTGTTTCTTTTGATGAAGCACAAAATTCAGAAAATTGGATGGCTGCCATGCAATCTGAATATGATGCTATAATGAAGAATGGTACATGGTCTTTATGTGACTTGCCTCCTGGCAAGAAGGCCATTGGCACTAAGTGGATATACAAGCTGAAGCGTAAACCTGATGGTACAGTTGACATGTATAAGGCTAGGCTTGTTGCAAAGGGTTATGTGCAGGAAAGATGCATTGATTTTGTTGAGACCTTTGCACCTACATGCCGTATGACTACTGTTCGCAGCATTTGTGCAGTTGCAGCCCATCATGGTTGGAATATACATCAGTTGGACATTAAAACAACATTTCTGAATGGTGACTTGCATGAAGAAGTGTATGTTTTTCATCCCCGTGGCTTTGTGCAGAAAGGGCATGAAAACCAGGTGTGTAGGTTAAAGAAGGCATTATATGGTTTAAAGCAAGCACCACGTGCTTGGTATGAGAAGATACATGCCTATCTGGTTGCACATGGTTTTGTGAACAGGCCAACTGAAAGCACCTTATATGTTAAGCGTGCTAATGATGTGCTTCTGATCATTGTTGTCTATGTTGATGACATGCTGCTCACTGGTCCTATTGAGAAGCATATTGCTGATTTCAAGGCTGATTTGCATGCCTCATTTTAGATGTCTGATTTGGGGCATTTGCATCACTACTTGGGCATTCAGTTTATGCAAGTTGATGGTGGAATGGCTTTGTGTCAAACGAAATATATTGACACATTATTGCAACATTTTGGCCTTGAAGACTGTAAGGCTATTGCCACTCCTATGGAGATAGGTTTACGATTGAGTCTTCATGATGCTGGAGATGCATTTGATGCTGTTCTCTATCAGTAGGCTGTTGGATGCTTGATTTACTTATGCATTACTCGGCCAGATATTCAGTTTGCTGTCTCACAGATGAGCAGGTTTATGCATTGCCCAGGAGTCACACATTGGAAGGCGGTTAAGCGCATCTTTCTCTACTTGAGTGGTACTCGGCTACTTGGGTTGTTTTATCCCAAGGGGGGATCACTACCGCCAGATTTGCATGCTTTTTCTGACTCTGATTGGGCTGGTTGCTATGAAACTCGTGTGTCCACCAGTGGTTTTTGCTTCATGCTTGGTATCTCATGCATATCTTGGTTGAGCAAGAAGCAGCCTACTGTGGCCACTTCCAATTGTGAGGCTGAGTATAGGGCAGCTTTCATAGCGACTGTTGAGTGTGTGTGGCTCAGATGCCTTATGGCTGATTTGGGTGTTGGCCAGTCTTCTGCCACCACCATCTTCACTGACAGTCAGAGCGCATTGGCAGTTGCGAGGAACCCTGTGTTCCATGCTCGCACTAAGCACATTGAGGTGCATTATCACTATGTCAGGGAGAGGTTCTCTGCTGGGGAGATCAACTTGGCATATGTGCCCACGCAGGAGAACATTGCAGACCTTTTCACGAAGGCTCTGCTTAGGGAGAAGTTTGAAGCTTTCCGCAAAGCTTTGGGCTTACTTCCTTTTGTGGAGTGATTTCCACATAGCTTGGCACTTCCTTATACATGAGTGCCAGCTCCTTGTTCACCACATCAGTCCCAGGGGGGATTTGTTGATATATTTAGGTAGTGATGTGTGTGAACACACTAGGACCGCCGGGGCACTTTTTTCCCTCTTTAGGAGGTTTTTTTCCCCCGGCTTGTATATATGCCTATTGCCCTAATGGGCTACTTATCTTTGTACATTCTCTAGTAATACATTCAGTATTGTGTGTTTTGTGCTCCAAGCTTCTTCTTCTTCCTTGTGCTGTTCGCGTGCTTCTGCAGTCGTCTAACTCCAACAGACATACTTTTATTACCATGTTGCATGTTAGAAAATCATAATTATGACACATCATATTAAGATTGGAACCCCATTACATCATATCTATTTTTGTTACATCAATTGGCTTTGAGCTTCTCAATGATTCTCTTTTGGTTCTCCAAAGCCATAGTTAGGGTGTAAGCCAAAATAGATTTTGTTATATCATCGCTATTCTTCACCCCTAGCCCTAGAGATATACCTATTTTCCCTAAAACTTTTCTGTGGAAGTTGGAGCCTGAATCTCTAATTACAATGGACCAATTGGACCTCTGTGTAATGGTTGATAAACATATAAATTTACTCAAGGCCTTCAAAAACCATGTCATGAAGTCCCCTTGAGGTCTCTATACTTCATGGATAATTACAAAACGTTCTTTGGGAAGTTTCCCAACATAGTTTGCAAGGGAAGAGCCACCTCCATGAGGTACTTGATCCCCTCTGTTCCTAGCTACAAACTTGTCAACATGTGTGTAGGTTAAAGAAGGCATTATATGGTTTAAGGCAATCACCACGTGCTTGGTATGAGAAGATACATGCCTATCTTATTGCACATGGTTTTGAGAACAATCCAATTGAAAGCACCTTATATGTTAAGCGTGCTTATGATGTGCTTCTAATCATTGTTGTCTATGTTGATGACATGCTGCTCACTGGTCCTATTGAGAAGCATATTGCTGATTTTCAGGCTGATTTGTATGCCTCATTTGAGATGTCTGATTTGGGGCATTTGCATCACTATATGGGCATTCAATTTATGCAAGTTGATGGTGGAATTGCTTGGTGTGAAACAAAATATATTGACACATTATTGTAGCGTTTTGGCCTTGAAGATTGTAAACCTATTGCCACTCCTATGGAGACAGGTTTACGACTAAGTCTTCATGATGCTGGAGATGCATTTGATGTTGTTCTCTATCAACAGGCTGTTGGATGCTTGATTTACTTATGCATTACTCGACCAGATATTCAGTTTGCTATCTCACAGATGAGCATGTTTATGCATTGCCCAGGTGTCAAGCATTGGCAGGTGGTTAAGCGCATCTTTCGCTACTTGAGTGGTACTCGGCTTTTTTATCCCAAGGGGGGATCACTACCGCCAGATTTTCATGCTTTTTTTGACTCAGACTGGGCTGGTTGATATGACACTTGTGTGTCCACTAGTGGCTTTTGCTTCATGCTTGGTAGCTCATGTATATCTCGGTTGAGCAAGAAGCAGCCTTCTGTGGCCACTTCTAGTTGTGAGGCTGCGTATAGGGCAGCTTTCACAGTGGCTGTTGAGTGTGTGTGGCTCAGATGCCTTATGGTTGATTTGGGTGTTGGTCAGTCTTCTGCCACCACCATCTTCATTGACAGTCAGAGCGCATTGGAAGTTGCGAGGAACCCTGTGTTCCATGCTCGCACTAAGCACATTGAGGTGCATTATCATTCTGTTAGGGAGAGGTTCTCTGCTAGGGAGATTAGCTTGGCATATGTGCCCACGCAGGAGAACATTGCAGACCTTTTCATGAAGGCTCTGCCTAGGGAGAAGTTTGAAGCTTTCCGCAAAGACTTGGGCTTACTTCCTTTTGTGGAGTGATTTCCGCATAGCTTGGCACTTCCTTATACATGAGTGCCAGCTACTTGTTCACCGCATCAGTCCCAGGGGGGATTCGTTGATATATTTAGGTAGTGATGTGTGTGAACACTCTAGGATTGCCGGGGTACTTTTTTCCCTCTTTAGGAGGTTTTTTCCCTCGGCTTGTATCTATGCCTGATGCCCTGATGGGCTACTTATCTTTGTACATTCTCTAGTGATACATTCAGTATTGTGTGTTGAGCTCCAAGCTTCTTCTTCTTCCTTGTGCTGTTCGCGTGCTTCTGCAGATGTCTAACTCTAACAATATTTTTGTAGTTTTTACTAAAACAAATTGTAGATCTTTGTGTTAACTTTGAAAGAAGCCATCACATGCTGAATTTGCACAATTAATGAGGGAGATATGACCATTTTTTTGACTGTGTATCTCCTTTTGATCACCTGTGTGAGCCCAACTTTTAAGATGAAGATAATGATGAAGAATTTATCACCATGATAGAAAAATTTTATGGTCATGATCAAATCCTTTTATTTCCATGATCAAAAGATTTGTATTGTGATAACTATGATTAAAGAGTTTATCGTGATCTCCTTGATCAAAAGTTTCATCGCTTTAGTCAAAAGATTTTAATATTATGATCGAAGAAATTTATCACCGTGATCAAAGTCATTTATCATGGTGGATTTTATTATGGGAATCAATTTTTGCTTACTTTTGGGTCTCATATTTGGATGAACAATAATTGATAGTTAATAATAGGGAGCTTTTCAAGATATCTATCCATCTCATTTGCTTATGGCCTCTACTAGGTAGAGGTGCAATCTTTGCATACTTGACAAAATAAAGGTGTATGACCATGCCATGTACTGTATTTTCAAGATTGCACCTCTACTAGGTAGAGGTGCAATTTTTGCATACTTGACAAAATAAAGGTGTATGACCATGCCATGTACTGCATTGACATTAACCTACTACATATTGTGATCAGTAGGTTGATACTTAGGAAATCTATTGCACATGTACATTGGATGATCACTGTCATGGACAAAGGAAACCATCCTGAACCTCAAATTCCATGTGAATCCTATATCTCATCATTGATTCAGAATTAGGAGAAACCAATGCTTTCATTGTGTCCAAAATGTGCCAAAACCCTCAGATAGATTACCTATTTGCTAAATTCTGACATTCAGAGGTTCTATTTGAATTGCTGACATCATTGATGACATGATCATCATCTACTCGCAACCTCCCTTGGGAACCACCATTGAAATCCTATATAAGGAGACCTTGGCCACATACATACTCACTCCTGCCAAAATGTCAGAGGAGCACTAGATTGTGCTCTCTGACTACAATAGACAAGATTACAAAAATGTACTGATTACAAGATCACCACATAGGGGAAACAATACAAGGATATGTAACTAATACACGAAGTCCCACAACCTAGGAATAATAGGTATGGATAAATCAACTAGAGATGATACACGAGATCCCACAACCCAGGATCATAAGTATGAAACAAGATATCTGGATTACAAGAAATCGCTTCTAGGAGATGAGCTAGATACAAGAAACAAATCAAGAAGATCTCATACTACAAGATTACAAGGGGACAAGGCTAGATGTCTAGGATACAAGACTAGACAAGACTAGAACAAGAGACAAGACTAGAACTGGAACTGGAACTTGAAAGTACTTACTTGGCGATCAAGACTCCGAGGCCTGATCACTAAGTATGGTTACTTAGAAATAATTTTCAAATTTCAAGGCCTTGTGCAAAGTTAGATCATCAAATATTTTTTCCATTCACCATCTTGGCCAAGATTAATCCATTCACCTTCAAGCTCGAGCTACCAAGTACCATGAGAATACATTGAGTTTTCCATGTATCCATGTTGGAACCATATCAGATTTCACCATTGAGGGGGGAGAGACCTTGTCCTTCACCACCTATCGAGATTGATGATCATGAAGAATTCGAGGTTGAGCATGTCCTAGATTCAAGAATATCCTAAGGAAGATTGGAGTACCTTGTTCATTGGAAAGGGTATCACATCGGTGATGGCACTTGGGAACCTGCAGAGAACCTTCACAGAGAACCAATCAAGGTTTGATAATTTCATAAGAGAAATCCAGTGAAGCCAAGACTAGAGATCATGACCGCTCCTCGTGGAACTCGTCACTTGAGGGGGAGGTGACGTCATGGACAAAGGAAACCATCTTGAACCTCAGATTCAATGTGAATCCTAAATCTCATGATTGATTTAGAATTAGGAGAAACCAATGCTTTGATTGTGTCCGGAACGCGCCAAAACCTAAGATCGACTGTCTATTTGATAAATTTTGACATTCGGAGGTTCTGTTTGAATTGCTGACATTGTTGATGGCATACTGTTGCTCTAGCACAATGGTAAGTACCACGTTAAGAAGCTCCATCTCCTTAATGTCAATCCACAGAAGAGATAGGAGTGAAGGTGAGAAGCATAGAGATGCACACACACATACACACACACATGTAGGAGACAAGCAAGACACAATGGAAGGTAAAAAAATAGACTCTATTACTCAAGATCTCAATTACAAGCTCAAAATAGCTCTAAGCTCACTCTACTCATACAAGCTAACCTCAAAAATGAGCTCTCTATCTCTTTCTATAGTTTTTAGACTAGTTTTGATCGGGTTCACATCTAGTGATCGGCATAGTTAAAAAATAGGTTCTAGATGTTATTTGAAGGGGTAAATGATGTATAAAAATAGCCAAAATTGGTAAGCTCATTCTACCTAAGCTCCTCAAGCTCAAAGACTCCTCGGCTTGCACAAAATGGAGCTACAAGTTACAAAAGTGGTTGTTCTATGTTACATATGATACTAAGAGTGATGAAAATCACTATTGGGAGTTTTTGAAAAGTATTTATAAAACATCTTTCTTTGAAAAATAATTTGAATGGCTCCCCACTACTTCATTGTGCTCAGCCTTCACATACTTCCGCACCGTCTGTGCCTCTGGCTCCTGCCAACACCCCCCTCCCTCTCGCTTCTGTCGTCCTTGACAGAACCTTGTTGCGGGGTCCGTCGGATATAATTTTGTAGGAGGTCCTGAGCGAGGGTGTGCTCTGAAATGCGAATTCCTCTGGCAAGATCTGCTTTGAGTTTTTCCCAATCTATGGGTTGAGGTTCATCTGGTGGTGGAAGTCTGTAGTGCGTGGAGTACACCATTTGTTCACATGCAAATAATTGGAGTAAGTGTGTGGGCTTGCTTATGAACACCTTTGAGTGATACTCCCAAAAACCGGTAGTGAACATTTCTTCGAAGGTCATTTTATAGCACGCCGATAAATATTTGATGGGACTGCCAAGCATAACACACCCGGAGCGATGGTGTCGTGCTCATATCATATGCTAGATCTTGATTGCCATGCTCGAATCCCGGGGTGTTAACATGTGGTGCCTTGACACGACGGAAGACTTTGAATGCTATCTTCATCATGTCAAAGATTTTGATAGTCATATGCACTGCTACATCGTCCATTCATCGTAAGCGAGGAAGCCAGTGGCAAATAGTTGCCATCATATATCCTACAGTTGTTGGTCCGATGGGTGGAGTGAAGTACGGGTAATTGAGCCAGTCTTGGCACTACTTGTTGTTCTGTACTTTGATTGCAAAGGCCTTCCAGGAGTGGTGACATGGCATTGGTCCCCAACATGGGTTATACTTTAAATGGAGTGGTGCCTTGACCCATGTGCTCATCATTTTTGGATATTCTTGTAATAAGTCCTGGTGCCAAGTTGGTTGATATATTTCTCCTCTCTACGTGTCTGGTGACAAATCATCAGACTCAAATTGAGTTGCGTGGGAGGGTTTCTTGCCTATTTTCTTTTCGATGGCCAATTGGTATTCTGCCATTAACCTAAAATATGGCTTATATTGTAGCTCATGCCCAGATATGTACCTGCGAGGGGCCAAGTGAGCGAAATAAGGTGATTGTAATATACTTTTCTCATGGCCATTGCATGTAATTGTGCTTCTACCCTTGCGGAGTGGGTCTTTGCAAGCTCTTCTACAATCTTCATCCACGCGGGGGTAATGAGTTCGAATGTGGTCTGACCCTCGGCCATGAAACATCTTCCTGGGATGGGTTGGGGCTCATAGGCTTCTTCAAAAGTGTCCTCCACCGAGATAGTCACTATTTCTTCATCTGCTGGTAGTTCCAGTGGGGAATCTAGACTAGGGGGTGCTTCGTAAGCTGCAATATGTGTTTGAAGGGTCAATACCTGGGCCCGTAAAGTGTTGAGTTCCTCGATGATCTCAGGAGATGTGGTCGTAAGAGCTGGTGGTACTAGCTGTACAGGTGCTTGCAGCTGTAATATTTTGTGTGCCTCTTTGAGCTTCTGGTATTCCTCATTCATAGTGTCATACTCCTCTAGTAGTTTGACATGATCTTCCAATAACATCTTCATGGATTCAGAGGGGACAGCTTTGAAACGACTGGGACTCAAGGGTTCATCCGGTTGATCTAAAGCAGCTTCTAGATTTCCTCTATTCTGTTCTTGTAAGCATTGATTCTCTTCTTTAGCTGCTTCTAGATGGTGTCTGAGTAGTCCCATGTTTCTAGTGAGCGTCGCATTGCGAATAGTTTGAGCCCTTAACAAATTGTCAATATCTGTAACGACCTCTTTTGTCTTCTGTTCACTTTCGAGTTCTAGTGTATGGTAGGCCTGGCATAGCTCTTGGTAATGTGTGTTAAGGGAGGCATTCTCGATTGATAAAGAATTTAGCTACGATTGTAAGTCGTTCGTGGTTTGCTGCAGTGTTTGATAACTTCTACCTAGAGATGCGAACTCATCTCTCACTTGGGTCATGCATGCAAACATTTGACGGAATGCAGTGTCGATTGTGGGTGATAATATTAACGGTGGAGTGAATGAAGATGCTGTGGGTGTGGGTGTGGGTGTTGATGCAAGGGGAAAGGAAGTAGGGATGGGAAAGTGGATGTAGTGGTGACTGTGGAAAAATTTGATGTGCCTAAATGTGGTGGTAATGAGATGACATTAGCTGGTGGGGGTGGCTGCTGAGCTAAAACAGGTTGAGGTCTCTGTTGAGCCTGATAAGGATAGTTCTGAGGAGGCCTATGGTAATGAGGTTGAGCATTGTATTGTCCTTGATACCTTCCTGGTTGCGGGTATGCTTGCAGGTAACTCTGTCTCACTACTTGTTTGTTGTAAGGGTAGTCCTGAGCCGTGTGATTTGTGTATCGTCTCTCAATTGTACAGTATTGGCCACTAGGGTTGGCTTGTGTTTGTGTTGCATTGGGACACACATTCGCCATATGATCACCACCACAGGTGTAACAACATGTGTTTGTTGTTAACCTAGGCATCTGTTTACTAGAAACTCCTAGTTTTTGGGCCACTTTTTCTGCTAGGTCTTGTATTGAGCTGGACAGTTTTGAGGATGCTAGAGATGAACAATCTGAGTCCTTATAGACCTTTGAGAGTTCCAACTCGTCTCCTAAGTTGTCTTCAATGTCTATACAAATTCTCACACATTGCTCTTACGTTCTGGGTTCCTTCAAGTACACATAGGAGCGTAGTTTAGAGATCAAGATTTTACATCTTTATGTGGATTTTGAAATCTAGATTTTACATCTTTATGTGGATCTTGAAATCTAGATTTTACATCTTTATGTGGATTTTTAGGGGGGATTCTCAAAGGAGTTTGTACCTGTCACTAGTCTAAACCTATTGCCTTCTAAATTGGATCCATTGCTGTGTAGATTAGTACAAATTGAATTTTGGGATTAGAACCTGTGTATGACCCTTTTTGGCTTAGTTATCTCCCAATAGATTTTCTTGATTTGTCCCTCATCTCACGAAGTATGCTTTGAACAAATACATTGTGAATATCATAGGAAATCACATTTTTGGTGGGTGGGCTCACAAGATTATTAGACCAATATTGCTTTTGGGTGAATTTATGCATAGCTGGCTTTCCAAGAGGGCTTAAATTTAATTTATCTCAGCTTAAATGAATTGAATAGGGTCATTCCCACTTGATGTAGGTGGAACCTTAGGGGGTTTGCTATCATCACCACTAGAGTTTGCTTGACACATGATCTCTCCTTTGTCATTTGTATGGGCAATGTCACGAGTGAGTATGTAGATAGTACCATCTTGATCTTCATAGTGGTCATCACAAAATTTCATGATTGGGTAAAGGGAAATCATCAAGCAATCAGGGTTTTCAAGCCCAACTCCCTAATGATTTAGGCCATCAAGATAGAATCCTACATAATGGAATCATAATTATGGAATTGCAAAATGGTGTGATAATCTCAGCTAGATGAGCCCACTGCTTCAGGGTTGATTCTAATGGAATCCTACATAATTATGGAATTGCAAAATGGTGTGATAATCTCAGCTAGATGAGCCCACTGCTTCAGGGTTCACCTTGGATGTCTTTAGATACTACCATTTGATTCTAATCAAACTTTCACTCACTACTAGATGAAGTCACACAAAAGTGAATTGGATGTAGATGACTACTCCCAATAGAAGAGATGTGGCTTCTAATCAAATGATGTTACCCTTGAGTCCTACCAGATCTAAGGTGCATGTACAATAGTTATGGTGTGAAACAACTACAAATGGACTTGCTTCACATGCATGTAGGTAATCACAGACAAAAATTCACAAAATCAAGAGAAAATTTATGATCTAGCTAGGTTGAAAGTAATGCACTTTTAAATCAATGATTCACGTATGCCAACACAATCAATACTTCAGTCTTTGTATTTGAAATCAATGCTCCTTTTAATCCCTCAGTCTGCAAACTTCTCGTTATGCCACTTCTATAGAAAAAATAACTACTTCAATATAATCATTTTAAGAGTGGTGATCTCTACAACGTATTCTCTTTTCCCTTTTTAGAACATGGAACATGCAAGAGTCATAATTATGTGGCATCAATATATGCTAATCGTCCTCATCTTTGTGCTTTTATGATGACAATAAAAATAGGACGTCCTTGTGCCTTAATCCGGCTTTGAGTACTTTTGCACTTTCTCTAGGCACAACACTTTAAGGCCCTATCAACAAATATAATACCATATATTTGCCAATATCGTTTCACACTGTATTTCTTGTAACTCTTACCATAAATGATCCCATTTAATTGGATTATAATTGTTCATAGGAGATTTGGTTGGGCACTCAACTCTTTCTTCCAAAACCCATAGGTGAGTTGGTTGGAGACTCACCGCTTGAGGTAGAAGTTATGTGTTCAATCCTTGGAGGCTTGTGGACATGCTTGGGCCAATGTGTCCAATCTATTCATGTAATTCCTTCATGCCATTGAAACTAGATGCTTTCCCTTGGGAAGCCCTTTCCTTGTAATGCTTTAGAATTCTAAACCCTACTTTGTGGGATATAGGGGAGTCCAATGGGTACTATGCCCTTCACTTGTACAGTTGTTCTTTCAATACATTCAAGTTAAAAAAGAGTAAGCTTTGGCCAAACTTTCTGTATAAAAAAAAAGTCTCTTTTCACCATGCATGGGGCTTAGATTTTGATTGGATTATAACAGTTGTTTTGAGCACTTGTGGAAATTATATTTATGCAATAAAAACACTTATCCACAAATAACGGTTGCAATGCTTTTCCTTCTAATAAAAAAAAATTCTAATTAAGAAAAAATTCTTGGTACACTCCTTGATACTCCTTGAGAGAGAATAGATAGGATTTTCTAAAAGTGTATAGTAAATTAGGATGCTCACCTAAAGTATCTATATTCCAATGTCAATTACAATGTGTGAATATGATACAAATTGACAATATCTGAATCTAGGCAGAAATAGGAACTAGATACAAGAGATTGTGCCCCTTTGCGGTATGAAGAGTGTGTGTGTGTGAGAGAGAGAATATGGAGAATATGAATAGTTTAGAACCATTTTACAACAAACCCAAATTTTGATTATCCTAAATCAAAAACTAGTGAATGAACAAGTGAGGACAAATGTAGATGTTACTCACAATATGTTGGCTGACATGAACTCCTCCAAATGTCTCCAGATGTAGATCACATCTCCTCCAAGTGTGTGATAACACTTCCTCCAAGATGACCTCCTCCTTGTGTTGCTCTAGTGCTCTAGCTTGAGCATGAGAAGATGATTAAGAAGTGAGCTTGGCCCTTCTTATATAGTTTATGATTCTTTATGAAAAGCACTATACAAAAATCACTTGTGCAAAATGCTACAATCAGAATAACACTATCAAATTGTTTCACTAAGTCTATTGTAATCGCCAAAATAAGAAACAAAAAAAAATCTGATTTCCTTTTGCCAAAAAGCGTCTGTTAAGTTGCCGATAGGGGTTGAACTACGATCGCCACATTGCAAGGTGTATGATTTATGCACTCCGTCGATGTGCTACTTCTTGCGAAGCATTTGGAAGAAACATTTTATATTCTGAAGTTTCACATTGTCTCTCCAACAAAAAATGGGATGAAGGGGTAGAAAATAGAAGTGTTGGAAAGGGAAGAGTAGGGAAAGGTATAAGGAAGTAGGGGGTAGTATAATTGAAAGCGAATAATCATTGGAGGAGGAAGATTCTACACAAATAGGTGGATGGGAGTGGGATAATGAAGAAATATGTAAGAAGATAGGGAGGTAAGAGATTAAAATATCGGAGGTATATGGATGGACAAAAAATGAAGACTGGAAGCTTTATGGGATGAATGGAAAATAAGGATGATATGTGTGATGGAGACTGATTGTCAATGAATAGGGAAAGGATGGGTTCAAGATTAACAATGAAAATGAGGGCAAAAAGATGGTTATGATGACAAATAAGAACGGAGGAATGGCGATTCCAAGCAAAATGTCTATTGACACTACTCTCCATTTCTGTAAACATCATATACCTGCATGAGTCATCCCCCATTGCACCTTTCTCAATCTATTTCAAGGCTCATATTTCCCAAAGATTCTTTTCTAGAGCTATCCAAGACTCTTCATAAGTGGCATCCGATTGATTTTCCCCGATGGAAATCAAGCACATATTTCTTCATGGTTCATGCACCCATATAACTTTTTGGTTTTGGTGTTTTTTGACCAATGACATCCTTTCTATAAGAACTTCAAGGACAAAAACATAAACAGAAACAAAATAAATGAAATGGAGTCTAATCTATTGGTGATGAAATTTCAAGTTTTAGTTACAGCTCCAAAATCACCACCCTTGTAATCTAACCCTATCCCTAGAGGTAAGAGCAAAATAAAAAATGGTACTTCTTGCAATGGAGCTAATAACTTGAATTACCAAGCAACAATTAACAAGCACGATTAGTGATTTACCCACAAGCTTCACATTCCATCACAAAAGTTACCTAGGCATGGTCGATGCTATCCTCGACAATGGCCCAAAAAGTGTTGATGTGCAATACATGGCACTCTCATACACATTTACTTTATCAAATCCATGGTGTAGACCTCTACCTAGTCATAATCAAAGGTAGTAAGCACATAGGATGGATAGATGTCTTGACAAGCTCCTTTTATTTAACTGTCAACTTCCTTAATATCCAAAAATGACACCCAAAATTTTGGGAAAAATGATCACCATGATAAAAATGTTTGAAGTGATCATGATAAAAAGATCTTTGATTTAGATGATCAAGATAGATATCTTTGACCATGGTGATAAAAGCTTCCGATCATGGAAATAAATTCTTTGATATGGGAAATCATGATAGAATCTTTGGTCTAAGTGATCATAATAAATATCTTTGACCATGATTTTAAAAACTTTTGATCAAGGTTATCACAATAAAAACTTCATCTTGTTCATCATCTTCAACTTCAACTTTGGGTTTACACAAGCGATTAGAGGAGACAATTAGTTAAAAAAAAAAGGTTGTATCCTACTTGTTACTTGTCAGAATTGAGTGTATAATGGATCATTTCAAAGCTATTGAGAAGACTTACAAGGTACAATAGGAATAAAAATTTTAAAATAGCATTTACACCTTTGTAAAAAGCCAAAAATAGCTATGTCCATCAATAGATACAAAATTTTAGTAGAAACAACTTGTAATCATGAGAAAATACCAAAAAAACTTAGCTTAATGATAGTAGACAAATATGGAAGCAAATATCAAGTATCATACATTAAAAATCAAGAAAAAATAGTTCACCAAGAATCCATGATTTTTTTTGCACGCATTTTGCAAGAAGAAGAGCTCTCTTACTCACACTATCAAAAAGTCATTACCAAGGAGGATTTTGGTCTTTTTATAGTGTTTGTCTTTTTCATAACCAATATTTTATTTTGAAAAGTCTAAAGACATGAAAGGACCTACTCAAACTTGCTCTTTTTTTGTGGATTTTTTGATGAAAGAGTTCTTTCTATGCCATAAAGTTTATAGAAAAGAAATGCAGAATCTAGATACAACTCCTCTATACACAAAATTCGTGAAAAGGAATTGAACAAATTGAAAATTTTGTGGGTTTTGCCACATAGAGTAACACTCTAATTCATCCTTTCTCTTCTTCACAATCTCATCCATCCTCTCATGCTTTTCTCCATTGTATTCTTTGTTTGAATTTCTACTCCAAAACTCTTCCCTCTTAGATTATGTCATCCTCAATATATGTTGATGTTATCATCTTTGGGGAAGTATAGATGTTAACACATGTTGTGGTTGTAGAGTTTCTACAAAACAATACATGACATAAAGTCTAAAAGTTTGTTTTTTAATAACAGTAGTAGTGGGCATAGTACTTAGTGCAATACTTGGTCTAAAGGACAAAAAGTGCCTTGTGCTTGAAGTTGTAGGGTGGTCATGCATGCCTACTATGAAAAATAAAAAGAAAAAGAAATTGATTCAAGAAGAAAAACATCTTGCGTGGGCTACTCAAGGGCATGCTATCGACAAAGCATTGTATCCTAAAAATGGAAATATTGCACTTGAAGATGGTTTGTTGACTCTGAAGTGATTACTTGTGGCACCTGCTATAGTGATTATAGAGCTTGAAGTGTGAGAAAGTGAGAGTTGAAGCTTGGAAATTTTTTTTTCATTGCTTGACACAATTGCAATGTGCTTTTGATTTAGTTGTACATCAAGATATTCTCTAATGAAAAGCATAAACTATGTTGATGTTTCTAGGATATGATAAGTGGACACATAAAACACCAACATCACCAAATACATGTTGAAGAGGATTGCCTTCTATCAAAAGAATGAACCCTTGATCGGCCATAACTCTTCTAAATCAATTATTGCATGAAAATCAATGTGATTACCTTTGTGTTTTAGCTTATCATTTTTATTATTGATATTCAAGATCTAACAAAGGTAGTCATCAACTCCGCTTAGAATCATATATTTGAATTTGGATAAATTTTCTAGATCAAAAGCCTTATTCCAATCGCCTTTTTCTTTCTCTAGTAGCTCCATATTTTGCTTACTCTTTGGACCCTTGAATGCGTGCATCTTGAGAACTCGAAAGCTTTTGTAGATAGAAGAATTACATCGATTTCTAAATCTAGAGATATGAATCCTATGTCATCAGTATGAGTAAGCTTCCCCCACTATAGATTTTGTCATGATTTGAGTGTATTTCATTGGAATGTAGAGATTAACCTCATTTGCATCAGTATAGTTTCCAACTTTGTCAATGGGGACTCATATGGAACTTGAAGCATAATCATAATGATTGCATTGATTTCCTCTTTACTTTTGAATCGCAAATTAGATGTTTTTGTACATTCATTTGCTTTTGTATTGGTCAAGATATCTTTTGCAATGAATTACGACTTGGGCCCACATCAATTTGTACTTTAGGGCTAACTGATGTACCTGATGGTTGGTCCTTGTCTTTTAGGATTAGTCTTTGGTCAAAGTCTATCTTGGTGAAAGGTAGATTTTGATTAGCTTCACATTTCCACCTAGCCGATTGCACTTGGTCCCATAGTCTTTGATGTTCTTCTATGAAGTTCACATCCAGAATTCACACATCTTCTAATCCTATCTCACCTTGTTCTAATTGGTTCATAGGTTTGGCTCCTTTTATTTTAACCTCTATCTCTATGTCTACTTTTATGATGAGCTTTTGGAATAGAAATTCAAGGATTCTTGTCACAGGGACCGCTTGAGGAACCATTTCCATTAGTTTCTAGTGTAGCACCCATCAACAAGTGATCCTTGCTAGTAATCAAATGTTTGTAAGTAGTGGCTTGGCAAAAACATTA
Organism: Ceratopteris richardii; assembly: GCA_020310875.1. NCBI lineage: Eukaryota > Viridiplantae > Streptophyta > Polypodiopsida > Polypodiales > Pteridaceae > Ceratopteris > Ceratopteris richardii. The sequence goes on along the minus strand of CM035441.1, from coordinate 96,215,003 downwards.
TTCGAGAGAAGTATGCTATTAGGGTAGCTCTGACTGGCATGAACAATACATCAAATAGAAAGGCTTTAGTGCATTCGTGTATTCCTATGAAATTCAAAAGGAAAACTTTGCATGCTTGAAGACTTTGCGTACGATCAAAATAATTATCAAAATGTTTTTAATTGTTTTTATGATGAGATCAAGAACCATTGAATGTAACTTTAATAAGTGCTCTATAGTGTGGATCATATAATCTTTGATTAGCAAGTAGTCTCATGGCAAGCTTGGAGGTAACGAGAAATGTAACCAATTCTTTGATATTCACTTTTTACTTTGTGCGTACCAAAACTTTGGCCATGATTCTCTACGTGGCACAATCCAAAAAGAAGGATTCACCTATAGTTAATATGACACATCGACCCAATGGTGTTTTAGTTTGAGGTTCTATTCAAAAAAGATATTTTGCGAAATCGGGTCTATAGCATCAAACTCTTCCTATGTATAATTGAACGTATATTTGGTAAATTTCAAGTCTTCATAGTGATTTGCTTTATGTATCACCGAGTCTATTCTTCCACGGTACCATAAGGTGGTAGATAGGGATGCAAAATTTTCTCAATGTCTTTACTCTTTATCTTTGCATCTTTCATACATTTGATTACTTCATTTTGAAACTCTTCACTAATTCATGCCATCAATTTCTCCCATTCTTTTTGCTCTAATAAATCCATAATAGAATTGGAGGCATGTTTGTGTGTTCTTCCCTTTGCACATGTGATGAGGGTGGAGAAAACGGACATACCTCTTTCTCTTAAGCATGCTTTCTGTGAATGGGTGACACTCTTGAACCCATTCTACATGAGATGTGTTTTTTGGATTTGTTAATTTTGCTATCTATGTTGCTAATTCCCGAATGACCTCTTCTTGTTTGTTTAGTTGTTCCATTTCTTTATGCAAAGCTTTTTCAAGCTTCATTCTTTCCTCACCCATTATTCTTAGCTGATATGGATTATGAAATTGTTGAGGATATTGAACTTCCAATTCAACTATCTTTTGTTTTAGTACCTTCTCCTCTACTTGGTGTCTTTCATTTGCCACTTACCTTGCCACCATTTTGATCTTCTACTTGTGCTTTATAGGTTTCTACTTGGGCTTTGAGAGCATTAACATGATCTTCTTGTTTGCTGTTCAAGTTGATGGGTTGGTCAGACATTAATAATTGCAATAAATCATCATTTCTCTCTCTCAACTACTTCACATTTTCCATCACCTTTTCTTATGTTTCAAAATTTGACATTTCTTTGTTACCTTAGCTTTTTGTGCTTGCAAAGATATATGATTTTCCTTCAATGCTTCATTTTATTATTCTAATTTATTATAGTTGTTTATGAGTTCTTTGTGATCCCCTTTTAAAACATTATTTTGTGATAACAACGAATGAGTAGCACAACCATCATTTCCTTGCACATGTTCTTTTGTTTTCCTTTCAAGTTGGACACTTCCTTGTTGGAGCAAGAAAATCAACAATTGATGATTATATGTGTTGAAATAAAGAAAACAACTCCTAATCTACACACATTAATCAATCTAAGGAGGAAGGAACAAAAGATAAGCAAACATGATGAATGAAATAAATAGAAATGAACTTACAAAGAATGCTCTATGAGCATGGAGACTCCATGAGGAGTGCGAGCACACTCTTGGCAATGAGCTAGAGTGGAATGGCTTGTGAGGAGTGAAGGGAGGCCTTGCTTGTATGGAGTTTGGGAGAATTCCCTTGCATGTGGGATAAATGCACTTGCATGTGAATGATTCTAGCTTTGGACAAAAGGGTGGAGCATGGAACTCTCAACACCCCCCCTCCATGTGATGACCCTTTTGTTTTTAGCATGGGAACTAGTGACATATGGGATCACTTAGTCCATTTGGTTTTTAGGATCTAAGGACATATAGGATCCTTAGACATAACTTGGACTTATGGCATCCAAGTGTGGGACATATGGCATCCCTAGGATCTTGGGACATATGGGATCCCAAGATATTAACTTGGACATTTGGGATCCAAGTGGTTTTTGTTGAGATCTAGGGACGTATGGGATCCCTAGACATGTACAAGGGTTTACACCATGGGGTAGGTGGTGCTTTGTGGATCCATTTGCATATTCTTCTTGCAGACTCCTTTTGCCCTGTTGATGAAGTAGTTTTCCTTGTGATCCATTGTTGGGATTCTTCGAGCTCCTCTTGGTCTTCATTTGTTGATGTGGTCTTTGTTCTTCTTCTTTCTGAAGTGATTGCACCAATGTAGTCAGCTGCGTAGGAGGTTGGAATGATTCCACTATTGTTCTCTGATAGGGATTCTTGAGGCAGGCACTCTTATTAGCTTCCTTGGCTTCTGAGAAGCACTGCCGCTAACCTCCCACTCTAAGCTTGGTGATGCAGAATCAGGTGCTGTACCAGTGAGAGAAGCTCTTCTGCTCTATCTTATGTATGGAGAAGCGCTGGAAGAGAACTCTGTACGCATGCGTGTAGTGTACCTAGCTTTGCTGACAAAGAAACCTTGCAATAGACCAGTCCACATTGGGAACATGGCACATGCGAAGCAAATGATATAGACGATGCAAAGTTCTAGTGTAATGATGATAATGAAATAGTGCTGAGAAGCACTTTTATTATTAGAATGAGATATGGGTGGGAGGGAGGGATTAACAGAACTTAACTTGAATCCATGGTGATGATGGAGATATTAAAAACGTAAACTCAAAAGAAAATAATGAGAGAATTAACAATAAGGTACATGCTAATGTGAATACAATGAAAGAAAGAACTCAAAAAAAATAACCTATGCTCTGATACCATGTTGAAATAAAGAAAACAACTCCTAATCTACACACATTAATCAATCTAAGGAGGAAGGAACAAAAGATAAGCAAACATGATCAATGAAATAAATAGAAATGAACTTACAAAGAATGCTCTATGAGCATGGAGACTCCATGAGGAGTGGGAGTACACTCTTGGCAATGAGCTAGAGTGGAATGGCTTGTGAGGAGTGAAGGGAGGCCTTGCTTATATGGAGTTTGGGAGAATTTCCTTGCATGTGGGATAAATGCACTTGCATGTGAATGATTCTAGCTTTGGACAAAAGGGTGGAGCATGGAACTCTCAACAATATGAAGCTTAGGGGTGAAGCCTTGAAGAAAAGATTGAAGCCTAAGAGCATGAAGTGAACTAGAGGTTCAGAAAGAGATGGTCTATATACACATGTATATTAGCATTGTAAATACTTCACAAATACTTGAAGTAATGATGAATCCACACTCATATGTATATATACACTTTTATATAGTCGTAATACATATGAGAGATGAATTATGGATGAGATTGATAGGAGTAGATCATAAGTTGAATGAGTATCATCCATCATATGTAAGATGAGTTGAATAGAAGAAGTTTTTCTGAGAATCGCACGTCGATCTTTTCTCCATTTCTCCTTTTGTGCTTGATCATTTTAGAAATCCTTTTTTATGTGTCTAAGTCCATAGTTAATGCATCTATGGTCAAGTTTTGAGAGTCCAATTGCAATTAGGCTGAGAGAATTGTGAGTAGGAACATTTGTATGTGAAGAAGTGATAAGTGTCTTTTGAAACAAGTGCAAATTTGATGATCAAAGAATTGATCAGATCTCAGTGTATATTGTAAATTTTTACACATACGAGGAGTAAAAATCTAATTTTTAAGGTAAGTCATCTATATCTAAAATAATTTTATTAAATGGGCTATATTTTGTGAGGACCAACTATTTAAAGTTGCATATGTAAAAGTCGCCTGTAGAAAGTGTTTGTTTCAAACATAGGTTTACTTATTGAATTAAATCTAAAGTTTTGTAAGTTCTTTTGGAGATCTTTAACTTGGAATAGTTGCATAAACACAAGAAAAGTGTTGTATCAAATTTTCATAGAAAACTTTAATCATTTCATCAGTCAATGAGTGAATTTTGTGAGGCAGACTTTTCTGAGTGAAGCTAGTTTTCATAGAGAAGCTGAGTGTTCATATTTTGGTAAAAGATTTCAAAATTGGTGAAATTTTTGAGCTATAATTGATATAGGGATGTTCTAAACTCAAGTGTAATTTGTCTTTTGGAGATTAATCATCTCCATCAGTGGTATTAGAGCAAGAATAATCAGATTTGAAGAAAAGGAAGATCCCGACTACTGCAAATATACAAAATTCAACATCAGAGACAGAAATAACAAAGATAATGTCAAAGCTTGCTGGATATGTGGTAAGACCAATCATCTATCTCATGAATGTTGGCATACTAATCAAAGCAGTGGTAGCTTTAATCAGAGTTTTAACTAAAGAGAAAGAGATGGAAGGAAATCAGAGAGGAAATTACAGAGGTAGAGGTGGTAGGAGTTTCTTTGGAAGAAATGGAGGAAGAAACTTCCAAAACCAATCCTACGATAACACCTACTACAATTATGCATCATATTAGAAAGAAGATTCAACTCTTATTATGAATGCAACATGTGGAGCTTCAAATGAAGACTTATGGGTATTCTATATTGACTTAGGGTGTAGCAATCACCTGAGTAGAAACATTGGTTTGATGACTGATTTGGATCATAAGACAATCAATCATACAGTTCAAACAGGTGACAATACAAAGCACAAGGTGAAGTAAATTGGATCAGTTAAAGACAAAGATGGAAGTACTCTCTTGAGTAAGGTTTTGTATGTTCCTAGAATTCCAAAGAATTTAATTAGTGTAGGACAAATTGTGGAAAAAAGATATGAGGCGAGGTTCACTAATGATGGAGTTTATGTTGAAGACCCTAGCCAAGGGTAGAAGCAAATTGTTACAGGAAAGAAAGAAGGAAGGCTCTTCACATTGAGGGTACAAGGTAATGTTGGACATGCCATTTTTACATATGGAGAGCAAAAGGTGTCTGAGTTGGATCTTTGGCATAAGAGGTTTGGACACTTCAATCAAAGAGGTATCAAAGAGATGATTAATAATGGTTCAATACTTGGATTACCTAATTTTTCAAGTCAACACATGACATATAGATATGAAGCATGTCAATTAGGTAAGGCTCATAAGCAATCGTATAATAAGCATGTTTTCATGTATTTAGAAAGACTTGAATTGGTACATACATATGTGTGGGGTCCTTCAAAGGACTTTAGTATAAATGGTTCAAGATATTATGTCATATATGTTGATGATGCTACCAGGTGGATCACTATTTATGTGATCAAAGATAAGTCAAAAGTGTTTGGTACATTTAAACACTATCATGCATATGTAGAAAGAATTACACGACAAAAATTGAAGAGGTTAAGATCAGATAGAGGGGGAGAGTATTTCTCAAATGAATTCAGTGATTATTTGTGGAATGCAAGTATAAAGAGAGAAGTTACATGCTGGTACTCTCCTCAACAAAATGGTGTAGCAAAAAGGAGAAATAGAACTCTTGTTGAGTTTGCAAGATCAATGATCAAGAAAAGAATTGCCCATTATTTGTGGGCTGATGCTATAAATACATCCTCATACTTGGTTAATAGGCTACCATGTAATACTTTGTGGTATGATACCATATGAAGGTTGTTGGGGTAAGAGACCTACATTAGATCATTGCAAAGTATTTGGTTGCTTAGCCTATGCTTACGTTCCTTCTCAATCAAGGCATAAGTTGGAACCAAAGGCTGAAAAATATGTGTTTATTGGTTATGATGATAAGCAAATGGGATACAGGTTGTGGAGTCCATCTACAAAGCAATTTCTTGTGTCAAAGAATGTCACATTTGATGAGCAAAGTACTTGGTATTCAGGTACAAATAATACTTATGCAGGTCTTAAAGAAACATTGAATCAGAAGAAAGGTAAGTCAAAGGTTCAAATATTTGAAGAATAAGAGAACAATGAAGCATTAGTTGAAGTTGAAGAGATGCCAAGGTTTGGTCCATAATGTGATGAACCACAAACTTTAAGAAGTGGAGAACTGAGAAGATCATCAAGGCACAAATGGCAACCCACAAGGTATAGCTATGATACTTCATTCTTGACTACCAAAGATTATGCTTACATGATAAAAGCAGATGAAGATCCATCTACATATGATGAAGCCAAAGGAAAGGAGAATTGGGAAAAAGCTATGAAGGAAGAGTATGATGCACTCATTGAGAATGAGACTTGGGAATTGGTACATAAACCATTAATCAGAAGGTAATTGGATGTAAGTGGGTTTACAAACAAAAAGATTTGTAGATGGAAGTTTGTCTAGGTACAAAGCCAGACTTGTTGTAAAAGGATATGCACAGATATATGGTGTGGACTATGATGAAACTTATAGTCCTGTTGCAAAGATG
>CM035441.1:96196152-96198652 GCA_020310875.1 Ceratopteris richardii | reverse complement strand
AATAACTTTCTTACCATTTGGTTTAGGAACAAGTTCCCATGTCTTGTTCTCCTCCAGTGCATTGAACTCTTCCTTCATTGCTTCTTCCCATTGCTTCTTACCTTTAGCTTCATCATAATTCTGGGGTTCTTCATCATCTTTGACCATATATGCATAGTTCTTCTGAGTTATGTAAGAAGTATCATAAGAATACCTTTCTGGTTGTCTTCTAGTCCTGCTTGACCTTCTTGGTTCACATTCTTCATAAGTTTCTGGATACACCTCTTCATCAAATATAGGAGCTTCTTCATTCCTTCTTGTTAATCCACTTCTGGATGTACTTGCTTGCATATAGTCTTCATCTCTATTTACCTGCACAATTGATTTTCCTTTCTCACATCTTCTTACCTCTTCTTCAAATTGTTCAGCTGTATGACTTTGATATGCATACCAACTTTTCTGTTCATCAAATGTAACATCTCTAGAAACAAGAAATTGTTTTGTTAGAGGATTCCACAACCTGTAACCCATCTGCTTTTCATCATAACCAATGAACACATATTTTTCTGCCTTTGGTTCAGGTTTATGCCTAAGCTGTGATGGCACATAAGCATATGCAATTGATCCAAACACTCTACAATGATCTAGTGTTGGTTTCTTACCCCACCAAGCTTCATATGGAGTCATTCCATTCAGAGCTGCACATGGTAATCTATTCACAAGATATGTGGCTGTATTTACAGCCTCAACCCAAAGATAATTTGGACAGTTCTTCTCCTTTAGCATAGCTCTAGCAAACTCAACCAAAGTCCTGTTCCTTCTTTCTGCTACACCATTTTGTTGTGGTGTATACCTGCAAGTTATTTCTCTCCTAATACCTGCATTCCAAAGATAATCATTGAACTCTTGGGAGAAGTATTCTCCCCCTCCATCAGACCTCAGTCTCTTAAGCTTTTGACCTGTGACTCTCTCTGCATATGCATGAAAATGCTTGAAAGCTCCAAACACTTCTGATCTTTCCTTCAAAACATATAATGTTATCCATCTTGTAGCATCATCAATAAAAAGAACATAATACCTTGAGCCACTGATAGATCCTTCTTTTGTTGGTCCCCATACATCTGTATGAATGAGCTCAAGTACTCCATCATGTTTGAATCCTTTCTTCTGAAATGGTAACCTGTGTGCTTTACCCATTTGACATGCTTCACACTTATAAACCATATGTTGACTTTGCACATTTGGTAATCCTAGTACAGACTGATTAGCAACCATAGCTTTAATTCCTCTTTCATTGAAATGACCTAATCTCTTATGCCAGAGATCAAGTTCTGTAATCACTGCTTCACCATGTGTGAGCAAAGCTTGACCAATGTTTCCTTGCACTCTTAAAGTAAAGAGTCTACCTTCTTTCTTACCAGAGACAATCTGATTATATCCATTCTCTGGATCTTCAACAAATACTCCTTCATTTGTAAACCTGACTTGAAAACCTTTTTCAACTATCTGTCCCACACTAATCAAGTTTTTAGGTATTGTGGGAACATACAAAACATTGGTTAGCAAATCTGCTCCACTCTTGCATTTCACTTTTCCAATTGAATGTACACTATGTCTTGTATTATCACCAGTTTGAACAGTATGACTAGAAATGCCTTTTTCCAATTCTGACATCAATTCAATGTTTCCTGACAAATGATTAGAACATCCAGAGTCAATGTAAAATACCTTTAGATCTTCTTTATCTGATGTGTTGATTGAGTTCATCATCAATGATGTATGACTTTCATTCTGTGTGTCATTTGCATAGTTGTAGTAGGTGGTGTTGTAGGATTGATTTTGTCCCCAACTTCTTCCTCCACCTCTACCATAGCCTCCTCTTTGACTTTGTCTACCTCTTTGAAAATTACTTTGATATCTTCCACCTCGGCCTCTGCTATTGTTGTTTTGATTCTGGTTTGATCCTTGTTGGTTGTGCCAACAGTCATGAGCCAAATGATTACTCAATCCACAGATCCAGCAAGCCTTCTTGTTGTTATTTTGATTACCTCTTCCTCTTCCAAAACCTCTTTGTCTTCCTCTGCCAGTGCCTTTACCTCTTGCATAATAAGCTTGAGAACTAGACTCCTCTTCATCCTTTGCTTTACCTTTATCTCCTTTCTTCTTGTTCTTCACGTACATTGCAGAACTTTGTCCTTTATCTCCATCTCCCTTCAAGTCTTGCTCATATGTGAGCATCAAACCAAGCAACTGGTTCAAATCTGGAACATAATGATTTAACGAAAGTTCTGTTGATAAGACAAAAGGTTTCCACCTTTCATCCCCTCTCAAACCTGCAAGTAGCTGAGCAATCAATCTGTGATCTTCAACATCTTCATCTATGGATCCAAGACTGTCTGCAAGATCCTTCATCTTAGTGACATAATCACTAATGGTTTGACTTGGCTTCTTCTTGAATGTTGTAAACTCTGACCATAGACTTGCTTTCCGTGCTTTAGTAGTACTTTGGAAATGATACTCC
>CM035441.1:96163652-96166152 GCA_020310875.1 Ceratopteris richardii | reverse complement strand
GTTTGCAAGATCCATGATGAAGGAGAAAAATTGCCCAAATTATTTGTGGGCTGAGGCTGTAAATACAGCTACTTATTTGGTCAATAGGCTACCTTGTAAAGCCTTGCAGTGTATGACACCATATGAGGCATGGTGGGGTAAGAGACCTACACTAGACCATTGCAAAGTATTTGGATGTTTGGCCTATGCATATGTGCCATCACAATTAAGGCACAAATTGGAACCTAAAGCTGAAAAATATGTGTTTATTGGTTATGATGATAAGCAGATGGGATACAGGTTGTGGAATCCATCCACAAAACATTTTCTTGTATCAAAAGATGTTACATTTGATGAGCAAGGTACTTGGTATGCAGGTACTATCAATATTAATACAGATGATGAAGAAATTGTGAGCCAAAGGAAAGGTAAATCAAAGGTTCAGATATTTGATGAGCAAGAGAATAATGAAGTGCAGGTTGAAGTGGAAGAAACACCAAGATTTGATCCTGAATGTGAAGAACTAGAAACATCAAGAAGTGGAGAACTTAGGAGGTCTACAAGGAACAAATGGCAACCTACAAGGTATAGCTATGATACTTCATTTTTGACTACTAAGGATTATGCATACATGATAAAAGCAGATGAAGACCCTTCTACATATGAAGAGGAAAAAGGTAAAGAGATTTGGAAAAAAGCTATGCAAGAAGAATATGATGCATTGATGGAGAATCAAACATGGGATTTGGTTCCAAAGCCAAATAGCCAGAAGATCATTGGATGCAAATGGGTCTATAAGACAAAGAGATTTGCAGATGGAAGTGTGTCTAGGCACAAAGCTAGACTTGTTGTAAAAGGGTTTGCTCAGACATATGGTATTGACTATGATGAGACTTATATTCCAGTGGCAAAGATGACAACCATCAGAACACTCATAGCAATTGCTGCATGCAAAGGTTGGAAATTGTGTCAATTAGATGTGAAGAATTCTTTTTTGAATGGTTATATTTCAGATGATGTTTTCATGGAGCAACCTCAAGGATTTAGAGATGGAAGATATCCAGATCATGTGTGTAAGCTCAAGAGAGCTTTATATGGCTTGAAGCAGGTCCCAAGGGCATGGAACTATAGGCTTGTAAAGTTCTTAAAGGAACTTGGATTTCAAGTTTCAAAAGCAGATAGTAGCTTGCTTGTTAAAGCAAGTGATGATGGGTTCATTTACATATGTATATATGTTGATGATATAATTCTTACAGGTACAGATGAGAAAGGCATACAAAGCCTAAAGAAGCAAATGGAGAAAGAGTTCAAGATCAGTGACTTGGGAGATTTGTCATACTTCTTGGGCATGGAGATTTCATACACTCAACATGGAGTGTATGTGACTCAAGAGAGGTACTTGAAGAACTTGTTAAACAAGTTTAAAATGAATGATTGCAGAGTAGCACCTACTCCAATGGAGGTGAATCACAAATTAAGCAGATTTGGAGGTGAAGAGTTCAAGGACATGAAACAATATCAGAGTTTGGTTGGTAGTCTTATCTATGCTACATTAACTAGGCCTGATTTATCATATGCAGTTGGTGTGTTGTCTCAATTCATGCATTGTCCTAGAAAAGAGCATTGGATTGCAGGTCAAAGAGTGTTGAGATACATTAAGGGAACACTCAAAGAGGGTTTATATTATGGTTTTACATCAGATACAAATATCAAAATATATAGTGATGTAGATTGGGCAGGTAATCCAGATGATAGAAGGTCAACCTATGGATACATGTGTTATGTGGGAGATAAGTTAATCTCCTGGTCCTCAAAGATGCAACATACAGTTGCTTTGTCATCTACAGAAGCAGAGTACAAAGGCATGGTTGAAGCTGCAAAAGAAGTGATATGGCTTATGACTCTCATGAAGAGTTTTGACACTATACAGAGCATACCTATCATTTATGGTGATAACATGAGTTCATTATATCTAGCTGCTAATCCTGTTTTTCATGCCAGGACCAAACACATTGAGATACAGTATCACTTTCTAAGAGAGAAGGTGATGGATAAGGAGATTGAAGTTATACATACTTCAACAAAAGATCAGATAGCTGATATGCTTACAAAAAGTTTAGATGGACCAAAGTTACAGAAGTTCAAAGACATGGCAGGCATAAAGAAGATAAGAGAAACCTCAATTGATGATTGAGGGGGAGCTGTTGGTGCAGACCAATCACCAATTGAAGTTTGGAAGACAAAAGATGGAGATAAGATCAAGTCTTGAAGCAAAGAAGGAGGTTACATTCACAGAATGAATGATATGTACACATATGTACATTAGTGAAGACATAGATCACTTATACTTTTGTCTAGTTATAAGTTTGTACATATTTGCCTATAAATACTTTGGAAAAATGTCGGGGCAATAGAGGAGACAATAGGAGAGTATGAGAATAGTACACTTGTAAGTTGTAAGACTCATTAGAGTTCATAGGAATGAGAAGAAGTCTCTCTCACAACTCAATTCTGATTTTCT
>CM035441.1:96071152-96148652 GCA_020310875.1 Ceratopteris richardii | reverse complement strand
GGATGTAGCTCATAGTAAAGCTAAGTATTTTCTAAGGTGATGGTTGATTTGAATTCTTGTTTGGATTTTTTCCATAGAACTTGCACTTAATCTTAATGGAATATTGAAGTAAAGGAGATACTTCAAAATACTTTAATACTCCAAAATTGTGAAATTGGTTTATAATTTCAAGCATTCCTTGCATACAACAAGAGTTTGCTTTGAAAAGAATGTTTCTGCACAAAAGAATGATTTTCTATTGCACAAGTCAAGTTCTCCTATTAGTATTTTGAGTTCTTAATGCACCAAAAACAAATGTTTTAACATGTTTATCCATCAAAAGAAAAGAAAAAAAATGCATCAACGTCATACATGTCAGATATTCCTAGAGCAAAGGAATCTTTGCATTAAATTTGGTATGCAAGTATATGCATTTTTATGCAAGCACATGCATTTGTATGAGTGAAAGTCTTTGCATTATGGAATACTATGCAAAGACTTTGAAGATTTCCTTTAAGTATGCAAAGTTCTTAAATAAAGAGAATCAAGCAAGGACCATAATCAACTATATTGATGATAAATTATTGAAATTATCTTTGAAGAAAGGTCTCCAAAGAATGTTAGCACTTTGGAACCATAACTTTCAAGGATAAAATTCTTTAAGATACCAAGTTAAAGTTGAGAAGGACTTATGGAAAGTTGTCAATTTAGTCTATCAAAAGGAAAAACTTTGGGAATTCTAATTCAACGACATTATGGTTCAAAGATTTAGGATTTCAAAAGTGGTCTTGAATAAGTATTATTCGTACTTTACCATTGAAGGAATACCTTAATGACACATGTTGAACCCATTTAATATCAAGGTTGCTAAAATCCAAAGCACTAGACCTTTGGATAAAAATTGACCGAACATGATTTGTTTTGAGCTAAATGCACCGAACTAGAATGAGAAAGCATAAGCTTTTGTCTTGCTAAAGAAAGAAGATAGTAATGGTTAAGTTTAAAGGATGGGAAGGAGGAGGCCTTGGGTTCAATCCCCGTGAGTGGCATAGGGAATGTATTTTGCTCATAGATCCTCTAGAGCTCTCCAATCAAGTTAGTGTGAGTTAAGTTTAGAGAGACTTAAATGGCAAGTAGACGTACCACAAATAGACTCCAATGGAAGGCACTAAACCAATAGCAATGATTCCACATGCATATGTGGACTCTAATTACTCTAACAATCATGGTTAGTTCCCCAAATCAATGTAATGGTAGGTTGGATGGAGAGTCAGAGTTATACTCTCATGTGCATAAGTTAAGGTATTTACATTTACGCATTGTGAAAGTGTATGGAGGTCTCACACCAAGGTTTTGAAGACAACAACTAAATCAAGTGACAGTCCAAGAGAGAGTTTCAAGATCATAGTAGGAGAGGGGCTATTCTACATTACTTGCCAACTAGGAAAGAAAAATTAGGGTGTTAAGAGAATTTATGCTTAGAGAAGGAAACTTGACGTAAAATTTGAGAGATCTATGGCATGATTAACCTCTTTCTCGGGGGAAATACAAGGGGGATTGGTGTTGATATATTTAGGTAGTGATGTGTGTGAACACACTAGGACCACCGGGGCACTTTTTTCCCTCTTTAGGAGGTTTTTTTCCCCCGGCTTGTATATACGCCTATTGCCCTAATGGGCTACTTATCTTTGTACATTCTCTAGTAATACATTCAGTATTATGTGTTTGTGCTCCAAGCTTCTTCTTCTTCCTTGTGTTGTTCGCGTGCTTCTACAGACGTCTATCTCCAACAATTGGTATCAGAGCAGGTCGTCGCTTCATCTAGGGTGCCGTCGACACTCCTCCGTTTGTAGTGTCAGATTTGCACGAAATTTGGTGAGCATACTCAAGGTGTTTCAAAGATCAAAACATCTTCGCTATGTGGTGCCGAAATCACGATCTGAGCTCGTTTCGGCCTCCGAACGCACTATCACAGTGCTTGTGCAGGCTATTTCGTCTTTTTGTGCCAAAGGTATATACCAGTTTCTGTTCGCGAATTTAAGCGTCTCGAAGTCTGCTACAGGTCTAGCAGAATTCATCTGGGTACTTTCGTTCAACTTTTTGAGATACAATCAATTTTTTGCATCAAGGTATTTTAGTCACCGGCCATGGTTGAAAGCAGTGATGTATTCCGTATGTTGGCTGTTGAGGATAAGTTGGATGGTACCAACTACCCATTATGGGCTTATATGATGCGACATGTATTGGTTGCAAAAGGATTATGGAACATTGTGCAGGGTGTTGAAAGACGTCCTGTTACACCTGTAACGATAGGTACTGCAAATACAGGTGCTGGAGCTGATGAAGATGGTGTCGAAGATGATATTCCGCACATTCCTGTTTGTGCTGTTGTTTCTGCTGCACCTACTGCAGCGCACATTCAATGGGATGGCAGAGATGCCCAGGCACATGCATTGATAGCTTTCTCTGTCAAACATGCCATTATTCCTCACATTCGCTCTTGCAGAATAGCTAAGGATGCTTGGGATACACTTACCACATTGTACCAAGCTAGGAATGAGGCTCGTGTTGCTTACCTCCAAAAACAGTTGAAGAGTGAGCACATGAATGAAGGTGATTCTATGGACAGTTTCCTAACGAAGATCAAAGATTTGAAGGAACAGTTGATTTCTGCTGATGAGGTTATACCAGATAGCTCACTTATGCAGATCGTTCTGAATGGTCTTCCTGACTCATATCAGAGTTTTGCTTCTACTCTTCGGTTGATGATGAAAGGCAATCCGAATGCCTTATCATTTGAGGAGTTAGTCTCTGTTCTATTGCAGGAAGATCAATCCAGGCAAAACAAATCCATTATGCGAGTTGCAGATCAAGATTTCCTAGCTAGTCAGAAGGGCAAAGGAAAATGGGCTGTTCAACTAGTAAGCAAAAATCTGCTAATTCTGCATATTCGAAGAAGGAAGATAAAGATGAGAAGAAATCAGAAAAGCAGAAATTGTTTTGTAAGTACTGTAAAGGGAATGATCATATCATAAAGAACTGTCCAAAACTGGCTGCTAAAGAGGCAAAGAAGAAAGAGGCTGGAATGGTTGTTGGAGAGGCCTCTACACCAAAAACAGAGTCAGCAAATCTTGTGCAGGAAGAGGAATGGGCGTTTACTACTGTCTGCAGTTTTGACCCATCTTCTCATGATCAGTGCATGTCTGCAGTAGACTCAGATGTTTGGTATTTTGACAGTGGGGCGACCAAACATATTACCTCACAGCGCAGTTTCTTCCCTTCACTCGAGCCTACCCCTACAGGGAATACTGTTACATGCACCAACAACTCCTCTTATCCTGTTATGGGAGTTGGTAAGATCATTTTTACTACTGCTGATGGTAGTTCTTTCACTTTGTCAGATGCTTTATTTGTGCCAGGGATAAAAAAGAACCTGTTATCAGTTTCTGCATTAGCCAAGATTGGCTTGGTTGTGAAATTTGTTGATGACAGGTGTACAGTTCATGATCTCTCAAATGGCGATGTGATTATTGCTTCTGGCATTTTATGTCGTGGGCTGTATAAGCTCATAGACTATGAAAGATCTGTAAGTGTTGGCATGTGCAGTAAATGATTCTCAGGCTATGTCAGATGCAAATCTTTGGCATGCACGCTTTGGTCATCTGAATTTCGCTAGTTTGCTACGCCTGCAGAAATCTGAAATGGTGTCCTCTCTGCCCAAACTTGAGGCACCTGGAAAACATGTTTGTGAAGGCTGTATTCTGGGAAAAATGCAGCGTTCATCCTTTCCAAAAGATGGTTCAGTTCGGGCTACTCAGAAATTGCAACTTGTAAATAGTGATGTCTGTGGTCCTATGCAGACACCTTCTTTTGGAAATTACCTTTACTTCGTGACTTTCATTGATGATTTTTCCAGGCATGCATGGGTATATCCACTCAAAGCAAAGTCTGAAGTGTTCATGTGCTTTAAACAGTTTTTGGTTTTGGCTGAAAATCTGTCAGCATGTAAAATGGGCACCCTCCGTTCTGATCGAGGGGGGGGGAATATATGTCTTCTGATTTTAATGCATTTCTGGCTGAACGTGGGATAAAACACCAGTGTACAGTGCCATATACACCTCAACAGAATGGAGTTGCTGAATGAAAGAACAGGTCACTCATAGAGATGGTGAGGTGCATGGTCAAGAGTCGTGCTTTACCACATAGTTTCTGGCGTGAGGCTGTCATGTGTGCAACATATGTACTGAACAGGTGTCCCACTAAAGCGCTGCAGTCTATCACTCCATATGAGGCTTCGCATGACCGCAAGCCATCTGTTACTCATCTGCGTGTTTTTGGTTGTTTGGCATATGCACTAGTGCCTGAACAACATCGCAGAAAATTGGATGATAAGGCAGTAAAATGTATTTTTGTTGGGTACAGTTCTGAAAGTAAAGGCTATTGTCTGAATCATCCACAGACTAAACGCATTCTGATTAGCCGTGATGTTGTCTTTGTGGAAGATGCTATTCAACCATTGCTTTCATGTACTAAGGAGACATCTGTTAGCTCCAAAGACATGTATGATACTTTGATGCCTCTTTTTACAGGCGGACAGTCTAGTGCTAGTCCTAATGAGGCAACTTCTCAGCCTTTGCATGTTTCATATGATGATGCAGATCATTCCATTTCTGATGCAGATTTACATGATGCACTTGTTGATGAGAGAGCTGATATTAAGCAAGCAAAAACTATGCCAAAATGGCTGGTGCAGACTTTGCGTGACAGCAAATTAGATGCACCTTTGTCATATCGTACTCGTTCAGACTTTCATAGTGCCTCCTTTGCATCAGATTGCTATGCTATGGCTGCGTCTAGTCTCTATGATGAGAATGAGCCTGTTTCTTTTGATGAAGCACATAATTCAGAAAACTGGATGGCTGCTATGCAATCTGAATATGATGCTATAATGAAGAATGGTACATGGTCTTTATGTGACTTGACTCCTGGCAAGAGGGCCATTGGCACTAAGTGGGTATACAAGCTGAAGCATAAATCTGATGGTACAGTTGACAGGTATAAGGCTAGGCTTGTTGCAAAGGGTTATGCGCAGGAAAGAGGCATTGATTTTGATGAGACCTTTGCACCTACATGTCGTATGACTACTGTTCAGAGCATTTGTGCACTTGCAGCCCATCATGGTTGGAATGTATATCAGTTGGACATTAAAACAACATTTCTGAATGGTGACTTGCATGAAGAAGTGTATGTTTTTGAGCCCCGTGGCTTTGTGTAGAAAGGGCATGAAAACCAGGTGTGCAGGTTAAAGAAGGCATTATATGGTCTAAAGCAAGCACCACGTGCTTGGTATGAGAAGATACATGCCTATCTGGTTGCACATGGTTTTGAGAACAGTCCAACTGAAAGCACCTTATATGTTAAGCGTGCTAATGATGTGCTTTTGATCATTGTTGTCTATGTTGATGACATGCTGCTCAGTGGTCCTATTGAGAAGCATATTACTGATTTCAAGGCTGATTTGCATGCCTCATTTGAGATGTCTGATTTGGGGCATTTGCATCACTATTTGGGCATTCAATTTATGCAAGTTGATGGTGGAATGGCTTTGTGTCAAACGAAATATATTGACACATTATTGCAGCGTTTTGGCCTTGAAGACTGTAAGCCTATGGCCACTCCTATGGAGACAGGTTTACGATTGAGTCTTCATGATGCTGGAGATGCATTTGATGCTGTTCTCTATCAGCAGGCTGTTGGATGCTTGATTTACTTATGCATTACTCGGCCAGATATTCAGTTTGTTGTCTCACAGTTGAGCAGGTTTATGCATTGCCCAGGAGTCACGCATTGGAAGGGGGTTAAGCGCATCTTTCACTACTTGAGTGGTACTCGACTAGTTGAGTTGTTTTATCCCAAGGGGGGATCTCTACCGCTAGATTTGCATGCTTTTTCTGACTCAGATTGGGCTAGTTGCTATGACACTTGTGTGTCCACCAGTGGTTTTTGTTGCATGCTTGGTAGCTCATGCATATCTTGGTTGAGCAAGAAGCAGCCTACTGTGGCCACTTCCAGTTGTGAGGCTGATTATAGGGCAGCTTTCACAGCGACTGTTGAGTGTGTATGGTTCAGACGCCTTATGGTTGATTTGGGTGTTGGCCAGTCTTTTGCCACCACCATCTTCACTGACAGTCAGAGCACATTGGCAGTTGCGAGGAACTCTGTGTTCCATGCTCGCACTAAGCACATTGAGGTGCATTATCACTATGTCAAGGAGAGGTTCTCTGCTGGGGAGATCAGCTTGGCATATGTGCCCACGCAGGAGAACATTGCAAACCTTTTCACGAAGGCTCTGCCTAGGGAGAAATTTGAAGCTTTCCGCAAAGCTTTGGGCTTACTTCCTTTTGTGGAGTGATTTCCACATAGCTTGGCACTTCCTTATACATGAGTGTCAGCTCCTTGTTCACCGCATCACTCCCAGGGGGGACTTGTTGATATATTTAGGTAGTGATGTGTGTGAACACACTAGGACTGTCGGGGCACTTTTTTCCCTCTTTAGGAGGTTTTTTTCCCCCGGCTTGTATATATGCCTATTGCCCTAATGGGCTACTTATCTTTGTACATTCTCTAGTAATACATTCTGTATTGTGTGTTTGTGTTCCAAGCTTCTTCTTCTTCCTTGTGCTGTTCGCGTGCTTCTGCAGACGTCTATCTCCAACAATTGGAAGCTAAAGTCTCTAAGAAAGAACCCATATTGCACACTGAAATTATTTCAATAGTTTTCTAAAGAGAAACCAAAGGCAATTTTCATGTAGATACACACCACAAGAGAATAGTTTTGTTGAACAAAATAATAGAAATATTGCAAAAATAACAAGAAAATAGTTTTGTTGAACAGAATAATAGAAATATTGCAAAAATAACAAGAGCCTTGCTGGCTAAAAAAAATATTTTCCATTGTTACTATGTAGAAATTATACACCATGAATAGAAATCCAACTATTGTTTACATTAAGTTATGCCTCAAGAGAATTTTACAAGTAAAAGCAAAACTTATCACACATAAAAGTATTAATTTGCATTGCATATGTACATGTTCTAGATGAGTTGAATATGAAGCTTTTCCCAAAAGAAAAAATGTAACTTATTGGGTACTCCTTTGAAAAAAGGGATATAAATGCTAAAACCCAATCACATGTAAAGTGAAGGTAAGCAGAGATGTGATGTTTGCTACAATGGAAAGATTTTATGCTAATGCTAAAGGAGGACTTAATGATGACTCAAATGACAAAGGAAATGCTAAAAAGTCAAGTGCAAAATCTTATGTTTTGATTGGACTAGATGTATCACCTAACAATAGTTCCAAATCATAGGGTTAGCACATGGATATGTTTTCAGGTGGCCGGAGATCACTCTTTGGGTCACCCCAAAAGGGTTCCAAGAGCACATAGATGTCCGATGGCCAGATTTTGGGTGGCCAGAGATGAACCTCGGGTCAATGGATTTAGGTGCACATGAAGGTCCAATGGTTGGATTTTAGGTGGCCAAAGAAATAGACCTTGGGTCACTTGTGCACATTTTGAATTTTGATTGGTTGATTTTCTTGCTTCAACATGACCCACAAAATGATCCTCGAATTTCATCTTTGTATTCCTTTTAGGCATCTTGTTAATATTTATTTCATATTCATGTAATAAGCTTGATGATCCGAAATACCTACAACAATGAAAAAAACATTATATTGAATAAAAACCATGATATAATTACTAAAAAAATATTATGGTACTTTCACAAATATTTTCTAAAAGAATTTTTTACTGTTTTAGCTTTGTGATCCATAATGTTTAGCCTCAATTGAATAAAAATCAATAAAAAAAAAAAAAAAATCAAAGCTTTGTGTGTGGAGCCTATGAAAAGCATAATAAAATTAATAAGATAACAATGGTTGGACTTCAGGTCACCCGAATAGATTAGTGCTAACAGGCACCTGTCCATTGAACTCACTTGATCTGGGTCACCCAAAAAGTGAAAATATGATTGGACTCACAACCAAAATCCTCCATGTGAAAGGGGTATCAAACTTGTGGGGTGGAAGATTGCATGGAAATTTCAATCTAGAAAATTCATCAACTACAACTACAACTTTTGTTGTTAATAAAAAATCTACAAGTTTTGAAGATATGAATTGAGAATCAAGCTTTATAGAAAATATTCTTGATGAGGAACTCCGATATCCCTTTGTAAAGACTCAAGGAGTAAAAAACACACATGTGGATGGTACAATAAGAAGAATGATCAAGAAGTAAGAAGATCTGGGAGGGTGCAAAATTTTGTGTAGTGATTAACATATGATAGCTACATGGCTCCTCATTATGCTTACATGACTAAGGTAATACAAGATGTTGAACCCTCTTGTTTTTAAGGTGAGATTAGAAAGGCATATTGCGATAAACCTATGGATGAGGAGATGGCTGTGCTTTATGGAAATGAAAGATATACTCAATACTCCACCCTAAAGGGACCACAAATGATCCATGGTGCTCTAAGTTGTAAGGCCTCCATTATGAGGAGAAGCCATTGGATAGCTCAGACATTTGATGAACTCTAACTTCCAAGTTAGATGAGGTCTATGTGTGACCTTTGATGGAAATAGATGATCTTTATGAGACTAGCCATTAGATTAGGCATAAACTTCTAGGACATGTTGGAGATAGATGTTGACAAGAGCACGCAAACAACACAAGGAAGAAGAAGAAGCTTGGAGCACAACACACAATACTGAATGTATTACTAGAGATGTACAAAGATAAGTAGCCCATTAGGGCAATATGCATATATACAAGCCAGGGGAAAAAAACCTCCTAAAGAGGGAAAAAAGTGCACCGGTGGTCCTAGAGTGTTCACACACATCACTACCTAAATATATCAACAAATCCCCTTTGGGAGTGATGCAGTGAACAAGTAGCTGACACTCATGTATAAGGAAGTGCCAAGCTATGTGGAGATCACTCCACAAAAGGAAGTAAGCCCAAAGCTTTGCAAAAAGCTTCAAACTTCTCCCTAGGCAGAGCCTTCATGAAAAGGTTTGCAATGTTCTCCTATGCGGGCACATATGCCAAGCTAATCTCCCCAGCAGAGAACCTCTCCCTGATAGCCCAAAGCTTTGCAAAAAGCTTCAAACTTCTCCCTAGGTAGAGCCTTCGTGAAAAGGTCTGCAATGTTCTCCTACGTGGGCACATATGCCAATCTGATCTCCCCACCAGAGAACTTCTCCCTGACATAATGATAATGCACCTCAATGTGCTTAGTGTGAGCATGGAACACAGGGTTCCTCGCAACTGCCAATGTGTTCTGACTGTCAGTGAAGATGGTGGTGGCAGAAGAGTGACCAACACCCAAATCAGCCATAAGGCGTCTGAGCCACACACACTCAACAGTCACTATGAAAGTTGCCTTGTACTCAGCCTCACAACTAGAAGTGGCCATAGTAGGCTGCTTCTTGCTCAACCAAGATATACATGATCTACCAAGCATGAAGCAAAAGCCGCTAGTGGACACATGAGTGTCATAACAACCAGCCCAATCAGAGTCAAAAAAAGCATGCAAATCTGGCGGTAGTGATCCCCCCTTGGGATAAAACAAACCAAGTAGCTGGGTACCACTCAAGTAGCGAAAGATGCACTTAACCGCCTGCCAATGCTTGACTCTTGGGCAATGCATAAACGTGCTCATCTGTGAGACAACAAACTAAATATCTGGCCGAGTAATGCATAAGTAAATCAAGCATCCGACAGCCTGCTGATAGAGAACAACATCAAATGCATCTCCAACATCATGAAGACTCAGTTGTAAACCTGTTTCCATAGGAGTGGCAATATGTTTACAGTCTTCAAGGCCAAAATGCTGCAATAATGTGTCGATATATTTCGTTTGACACAAAGCCATTCCACCATCAACGTGCATAAACTAAATGCCCAAATAGTGATGCAAATGCCCCAAATTAGACATCTCAAATGAGGAGTACAAATCAGCAATATGCCTCTCATGAGGACCATTGAGCAGCATGTCATCAACATAAACCACAATGATCAGAAGTACATCATTAGCATGCTTAACACATAAGGTGCTTTTAGTTGGACTGTTCTCAAAACCATGTGCAATCAGATAGGCATGTATCTTCTCATACCAAGCACGTGGTGCTTGCTTTAAACCATATAATGCCTTCTTTAACATGCACACCTGGTTTTCATGCCCTTTCTACACAAAGCCACGGGGCTGAAAAACATACGCTTCTTCATGCAATTCACCATTCAGAAATGCAGTTTTAATGTTCAATTGATGTATATTCCAACCATGATGGGCTGCAAGTGCACAGATGGTCCGAACAGTAGTCATACGACATGTAGGTGCAAAGGTCTCATCAAAATCAATGCCTCTTTCCTATGCATAACCCTTTGCAACAAGCCTAGCCTTATACCTATCAACCGTTCTATTAGGCTTACACTTCATCTTGTAGACCCACTTAGTTCCAATGGCCTTCTTGCTAGAAGGCAAGTCACATAAAGACCAAATACCGTTCTTCATTATAGCATCATATTCAGATTGCATAGCAACCATCCAATTTTCTGAATTTTGTGCTTCATCAAATGAAACAGGCTCATTCGTTTGCATTTGGTGCTAGGCTTCATTATGGTTGAGTTTGCCCATCACTTCCGGAAGTGATAGAAACTCAGTTCGCAGAGCTTCTTGTGAGTTCATGCTCGTGGTGTGTGTGCGTTGTGGGGTGTGTGTGTGAGCATGCATTCATTCTGAGCTCTATACCCACTATTGGGCACTGAGGACGTTAGTGGGGATGTCATAGTATTGAGTCAATACTGTGCATAGTGGAGCTGATACGCTATATAGTCTTGTGGTTGACTACCATGAGCTTGTAGTTGCACTTTCCTTTGAGGGTGAATTTGGGGTTTACCTAGATTCATTCTGGTATATATGATTGTCGTATTAGCGGACATGCAGTTTTCACTTGTGGATTCTTCGTCCGAGTTGCGACAGTTGTTAGGTGTGTATACCCTATCAACTATGCTTTTTCTGTAATTTTTCCTATGTTTTGTTTGCATTTGGTGCTAGGCTTCATTATGGCTGAGTTTGCCCATCACTTCCGGAAGTGATAGAAACTCAGTTCGCAGAGCTTCTTGTGAGTTCATGCTCGTGGTGTGTGTGCGTTGTGGGGTGTGTGTGTGAGCATGCATTCATTCTGAGCTCTATACCCACTATTGGGCACTGAGGACGTTAGTGGGGATGTCATAGTATTGAGTCGATACTGTGCATAGTGGAGCTGATACACTATATAGTCTTGTGGTTGACTACCATGAGCTTGTAGTTGCACTTTCCTTTGAGGGTGAATTTAGGGTTTACCTGGATTCATTCTGGTATATATGGTTGTCGTATTAGCGGACATGCAGTTTTTACTTGTGGATTCTTCGTCCGAGTTGCGACCAGTTGTTAGGTGTGTATACCCTATCAACTATGCTTTTTCTGTAATTTTTCCTATGTTTTGTTTGCATTTGGTGCTAGGCTTCATTATGGCTAAGTTTGCCCATCACTTCCGGAAGTGATAGAAACTCAGTTCGCAGAGCTTCTTGTGAGTTCATGCTCGTGGTGTGTGTGCGTTGTGGGGTGTGTGTGTGAGCATGCATTCATTCTGAGCTCTATACCCACTATTGGGCACTGAGGACGTTAGTGGGGATGTCATAGTATTGAGTGGATACTGTGCATAGTGGAGCTGATACGCTATATAGCCTTGTGGTTGACTACCATGAGCTTGTAGTTGCACTTTCCTTTGAGGGTGAATTTGGGGTTTACCTGGATTCATTCTGGTATATATGATTGTCGTATTAGCGGACATGCAGTTTTCACTTGTGGATTCTTCGTCCGAGTTGCGACCAGTTGTTAGGTGTGTATACCTATCAACTATGCTTTTTCTGTAATTTTTCCTATGTTTTGTTTGCATTTGGTGCTAGGCTTCATTATGGCTGAGTTTGCCCATCACTTCCGGAAGTGATAGAAACTTAGTTCGCAGAGCTTCTTGTGAGTTCATGCTCGTGGTGTGTGTGCGTTGTGGGGTGTGTGTGTGAGCATGCATTCCTTCTGAGCTCTATACCCACTATTGGGCACTGAGGACGTTAGTGGGGATGTCATAGTATTGAGTCGATACTGTGCATAGTGGAGCTCATACGCTATATAGTCTTGTGGTTGACTACCATGAGCTTGTAGTTGCACTTTCCTTTGAGGGTGAATTTGGGGTTTACCTGGATTCATTCTGGTATATATGATTGTCGTATTAGCGGACATGTAGTTTTCACTTGTGGATTCTTCGTCCGAGTTGCGACCAGTTGTTAGGTGTGTATACCCTATCAACTATGCTTTTTCTGTAAATTTTCCTATGTTTTGTTTGCATTTGGTGCTAGGCTTCATTATGGCTGAGTTTGCCCATCACTTCCGGAAGTGATAGAAACTCAGTTCGCAGAGCTTCTTGTGAGTTCATGCTCGTGGTGTGTGTGCGTTGTGGGGTGTGTGTGTGAGCATGCATTCATTCTGAGCTCTATACCCACTATTGGGCACTGAGGACGTTAGTGGGGATGTCATAGTATTGAGTCGATACTGTGCATAGTGGAGCTGATACGCTATGTAGTCTTGTGGTTGACTACCATGAGCTTGTAGTTGCACTTTCCTTTGAGGGTGAATTTGGGGTTTACCTTGATTCATTCTGGTATATATGATTGTCGTATTAGCGGACATGTAGTTTTCACTTGTGGATTCTTTGTCCGAGTTGCGACCAGTTGTTAGGTGTGTATACCCTATCAACTATGCTTTTTCTGTAATTTTTCTTATGTTTTGTTTGCATTTGGTGCTAGGCTTCATTATGGCTGAGTTTGCCCATCACTTCCGGAAGTGATAGAAACTCAGTTCGCAGAGCTTCTTGTGAGTTCATGCTCGTGGTGTGTGTGCGTTGTGGGGTGTGTGTGTGAGCATGCATTCATTCTGAGCTCTATACCCACTATTGGGCACTGAGGACGTTAGTGGGGATGTCATAGTATTGAGTCGATACTGTGCATAGTGGAGTTGATACGCTATATAGTCTTGTGGTTGACTACCATGAGGTTGTAGTTGCACTTTCCTTTGAGGGTGAATTTGGGGTTTACCTGGATTCATTCTGGTACATACTATGAGAGCCTGATCGAGTATGATATGACAAAGGTGCATCTAATTTGCTATCACGCAAGGTCTGCTCTAGCCATTTTGGCATAGTTTTTGCCTCCTCAATGTCAGCTCTCTCATCAACAAGTGCATCATGTAAATCTGCATCAGAAATTGGATGATCTGCATCATAACATGAAACCTACAAAGGCAGAGAAGTTGCCTCATCAGGACCAGCACTAGACTGTCCACCTATGAAAAGAGGCAGCAAAGTATCATACATGTCTTTTGAGCTAACAAATGTCTCCTTAATACATGAAAGCAATGGCTGAATGGCATCTTCCACAAAAACAACATCACAGCTAACCAGAATGCGTTTAGTCTGTGGATGATACAGACGATAGCCTTTACTTTCAGAACTGTACCCAACAAAAATACAGTTTACTGCTTTATCATCCAATTTTCTACGATGTTGTTCAGGCACTAATGCATATGCCAGACAACCAGAAACACACAGATGAGCAATATATGGCTTGCGATCATGCCAAGCCTCATATGGAGTGATAGACTACAGCGCTTTGGTGGGACACCTGTTAAGTACATATGTTGCACACATGATAGCCTCAAGCCAGAAACTATGTGGTAAAGCATGACTCTTGACCATACACCTCGCCATCTCCATGAGTGACCTGTTCTTTCATTTAGCAACTTTATTCTATTGAGGTGTATACGGCACTGTACACTAGTGTTTTATCCCACGTTCAGCCAGAAATGCATTAAAATCAGAAGACATATATTCCCCCCCTTGATCAGAATGGAGGGTGCCCATTTTACATGCTGACAAATTTTTAGCCAAAACCAAAAACTGTTTGAAGCAGATGAACACTTCGGACTTTTCCTTCAATGGATATACCCATGCATGCCTAGAAAAATCATTAATGAAATTCACAAAGTAAAGATAATTTCCAAAAGAAGGTGTTTGCATAGGACCACAAACATCATTATGTATAAGCTGCAATTTCCGAGTAGCCCGAACCGAACCATCTTTTGGAAAGGACGATTTTAGATTTCTGCAGGCGTAGCAAACTAGCAAAATTCAGATGACCAAAAGGTGCATGCCAAAGCTTTGCATCTGACATAGCCTGAGAAACAAATATTGCACATGCCAAATCATTTACAGATCTTTCATAGTCTATGAGCTTATACAACCCACGACATAAAATGCTAGAATCAATAATCACATTGCCATTTGACTGATCATGAACTGTACACCTGTCCTCAACAAATTTCACAACGAAGCCAATCTTGGCTAATGCAAAAATTGATAACAGGTTCTTCTTGATCCCTGGCAGAAATAAAGCATCTGACTAAGTGAAAGAACTACCATCAGCAGTAGTCAAAATGATCTTACCAACTCCCATAACAGGATAAGAGGAGTTGTTGGCGCATGTAATAGTATTCCCTGTAGGGGTAGACTCGAGTGAAGAGAAGAAACTGCGTTGCGAGGTAATATGCTTGGTCGCCCCACTGTCAAAGTACCAAACATCTGAGTCTACTGTAGACATGCATTGCTCATGAGAAGATGGGTCAAAACTGCAGATAGTAGTAAACGCCCATTCTTCTTCCTACACAAGATTAGTAGACTTAGTTTTTGGTGTAGAGGCCTTTGCAACAACCATTCCAGCCTCTTTCTTCTTTGCCTCTTTAGCAGCCAGTTTTGGACAGTTCTTTATGATATGATAATTCCCTTTACAGTACTTACAAAACAATTTCTGCTTTTCTAATTTCTTATCATCTTTATCTTCCTTCTTCGAATGTGCAGCATTTGCAGATTTTTGCTTACTAATTGAAGAGCTCCATTTTCCTTTGCCCTTTTGACTAGCCAGGAAAGCTTGATCTGCAACATGCATAATGGACCTGTTCTGCCTGGACTAATCTTCCTGCAATAGAATAGAGACTAACTCCTCAAATGACAAGGCATTTGAATTGCCTTTCATCATTAACTTAAGAGTAGAAGCAAAACTTTGATATGAATCAGGAAGACCATTCAGAATGGTCTGCACAAGTGAGCTATCTGGTATAGCCTCATCAACAAAAATCAATTGTTCCTTCAAGTCTTTGATCTTTGTTAGAAAACCGTCCATAGAATCACCTTCATTCATGTGCTCACTCTCCAACTGTTTTAGGAGGTAAGCAACACGAGCCTCATTGCTAGCTTGGTACAATGTGGTAAGTGTATCCCAAGCATCCTTAGCGATTTTGCAAGAGTGAATGTGAGGAATAATGGAATGTTTGATAGACAAAGCTATCAATGCATGTGCTTGAGCATCTCTTCCATCCCAACAAATGTGATCTATAGTAGGTGCTGCAGAAATCGCAGCACGAACAGGAATATACAGAATATCATCATCTTCGACACCTTTTGCCTCAACTTCTGTACCTGCAATTGTAATAGTTGTAGCTGTGATAGGACGTTTTTCAACACCTTGCACAATGTTCCACATTCTGTTTGCAACCAATACATGTCGCATCATATAAGCCCATAACGGGTAGTTGGTACCATCCAACTTATCCTCAACAGCCAACATATGGAATACATCACTGCTTTCAGCCATGGTTGGTGATTAAAATACCTTGATGCAAAAAATTGACTATATCTCAAAAAGTTGAAGAGAACTTCCTAGACCAATTCCACTAGACCTATAGCGGAGTTTGAGATGCTTATACTGGCGAACATAAACTGGTATATACCTTTGGCACAAAAAGACAAAATAGCTTGCACAAGCACTGCAATAGTGCGTTCGGAGGCCGAAACGAGTTCAGATCGTGATTTTGGCACCAAAATTCGTGCGATTCTGAGACTGCAATCGGAGGAGTGTCGACGACGCCCTAGATGAAGGGACCACCTGCTTTGATACCAACTGTTGGAGATAGATGTCTCCGGGAGCACGCGTACAACACAAGGAAGAAGAAGAAGCTTGGAGCACAACACACAATACTGAATGTATTACTAGAGAATGTACAAAGATAAGTAGCCCATTAGGGCAATAGGTGTATATACAAGCCGGGGGAAAAAAACCTCCTAAAGTGGGAAAAAAGTGCCTCGGCGGTCCTAGGCTGTTCACACACATCACTACCTAAATATATCAACAGGACATTGGTTGCCATTTAAGACAAAAATAAAGGCCTTGTGATGTTGGATGGTTTCTCCATAGAGCCTTAATGGGGGGAGTGCAGGGGGGGTTTGTCCGATTCTACGGGGTTTGGGGAGGGGAAGGGCTATGCCCCTAGCACATGGGTGGAGATGGTAGGACTTTGGTGTTGGAGAAACAATCACTAATTGGACATATATTTGAAGGTCAAAGCTTTAGAAGAAAACCACATGCCTATGTGAAGGGACAGATTCACAAGTGTATTATATTTGTAAAGTTAGTTCACTTTAGTTCTAGAAGTTTTATAAAAAAATCACGAGAATAAGAAAATCTATATAAGTTAGTTTGTATCAACTCACGCGATGTGGAAGACAATGACAAAGTGAGTTAGTACTCATTTTATATGACTAAGAATAGTGGAGCTTCTCTATGTGAGAAAGCACCTGTGTATTTTTTAGTTTTCATAGCTATGACAAGAACTAGTTAAAGTTCTGTGTATAAGTCTTCTTCCTCCATCTTCAATGTTTGTCTTCTGTGTAATGTTTTGAAGAATTGAAGTTTTCAAGCAAGTCGATGCCTGGCATTGAATGTATGTTGAAAGGTTGAGTTTTATGTGGGAAGTCGATGCTTGGCATCGAATCTTGGCTGATAAGTCATTGTTTTCATTCTCTGAGTGTTACTTGTTGTTGAATCTTCTAAAAACATGAAGTTTGTGAAGCAACTCGATGCCTGGCATCGAGTTTCAACATAAAGTCGATGCCTGGCATCGACTTCTAGCATAAAAGTGCTTCAAACATATCTTTGCTTACACGCACCTATTTCAGGAATGAAAAAGTGGCTGAAAAAGCTGAAAGTCGATGCCTGGCATCGACTTTTGGTTGCAAGTCGATGCTATGCATCAAATTTTCATTTTTAGACACTCAGGATTACTAAAACAGGCAAAAATTCCATTTTTAGAAGTCATCCAGGGTCATCTTGTGAGGGTCATAACTTGAGTTCTAGAGATTAGTTTCAAGCATATGATAGCTTGTTGGAAAGCTCTACTCTTCTACTTTCATCCACTAAAAGATCTTGGAAAAATAATATCTGAGCTAAGAGAAATTAGCAAAATACTTAAGGTATGTCATTTTAGTGACTAGGAATTTCTGTAGAAGCAAAGTTCTCACTTTAGACTATCATTTCTCAAAGTTCGGAGTGGCAATGAGTTAATGGTGACCATAGAGGTGTTCTAGTGTCACATTAATTCATTTCTTATGGTGTTTCATACATCAACAAGTGGTATTAGAGCTGAAGGGTCCTAAAGAGCAGAAGGCGACAAAGATACGAGAAGTTTTGAAAAGTTTTCCATTAAAGTTTGTGTTGATATATTTAGGTAGTGATGTGTGTGAACACACTAGGACCGCCGGGGCACTTGTTTCCCTCTTTAGGAGGTTTTTTTCCCCCGGCTTGTATATATGCCTATTGCCCTAATGGGCTACTTATCTTTGTACATTCTCTAGTAATACATTCAGTATTGTGTGTTGTGCTCCAAGCTTCTTCTTCTTCCTTCTGCTGTTCATGTGCTTCCGCAGACGTCTAACTCCAACAATTGGTATCAGAGCAAGTTGTCGCTTCATCTAGGGCGCCATCGACACTCCTCCGTTTGCAGTCTCAGAATCGCACGAATTTCAGATCAGAACAGCTTCGCTTTGTGGTGCCGAAATCGTGATCTGAGCTCGTTTTGGCCTCCGAACGCACTATCGTAGCGCTTGTGCAGGCTATTTTGTCTTTCTGTGCCAAAGGTATATACCAGTTTTTGTTCGCCATTTTAAGCATCTCAAAGTCTGCTACAGGTCTAGCAGAACTCGTCTGGGCAGTTCTGTTCAACTTTTTGAGATACAGTCAATTTTCTGCATCAAGGTATTTTAGTCACCGGCCATGGTTGAAAGCAGTGATGTATTTCGTATGTTGGCTGTTGAGGATAAGTTGGATGGTACCAACTACCCATTATGGGCTATATGATGCGACATGGTTTGGTTGCAAAAGGATTGTGGAACATTGTGTAGGGTGTTGAAAGACGTCCTGTTACACCTGTAACGACAGGTACTACAAATACAGGTGCTGGAGCTAATGAAGATGGTGTCGAAGATGATATTGTGCAGATTCCTGTTCGTGCTGCTGTTTCTGTTGCACCTACTACAGAGCAGATTCGTTGGGATGGTAGAGATGCCCAGGCACATGCATTGATAGCTTTGTCTGTCAAACGTGCCATTATTCCTCATATTCGCTCTTGTAGAACAGCTAGGGATGCTTGGGATACACTTACCACATTGTACCAAGCTAGGAATGAGGCTCGTGTTGCTTACCTCCAAAAACAGTTGGAGAGTGAGCACATGAATGAAGATGATTCTATGGACAATTTCCTAACAAAGATCAAAGATTTGAAGGAACAGTTGATTTCTGCTGATGAGGTTATACCAGATAGCTCACTTCAGACCGTTCTGAATGGTCTTCCTGATTCATATCAGAGTTTTGCTTCTACTCTTTGGTTGATGATGAAAGGAAATCCGAATGCCTTATCATTTGAGGAGTTAGTCTCTGTTCTGCTTCAGGAAGATCAGTCCAGGCAGAACAGGTCCATTATGCGTGTTGCAGATCAAGCTTTCCTGGCTAGTCAGAAGGGCAAAGGAAAATGGAGCTCTTCTACTAGTAAGCAGAAATCTGCAAATGCTGCACATTCGAAGAACCAGGATAGAGATGAGAAGAAATCAGAAAAGCAGAAATTGTTTTGCAAGTACTGTAAAGGGAACGATCACATCATAAAGAACTGTCCAAAACTGGCTGCAAAAGAGGCAAAGAAAAAGGAGGCTGGAATGGTTGTTGGAGAAGCCTCTACACCAAAAACAGAGTCTGCTAACCTTGTGCAGGAAGAAGAATGGGTGTTTACTACTGTTTGCAGTTTTGACCCATCTTCTCATGAGCAGTGCATGTCTGCAGTGGACTCAGATGTTTGGTACTTTGACAGTGGGGCGACCAAACATATTACCTCGCAGCGGAGTTTCTTCTCTTAACTCGAGCCTGCCCCTACAGGGAATACTGTCACATGCGCTGTCGGGATGAAATCCTGCAAGGAGTGTGCATTGTTTTTTTTTTTAAGTTCATTGTTTTATGATGTTTTGTGTGATGTTTTGATCTAAAGAGGGTACATTTCATGCATAATATGGCAGAATTGATTGATTGTGTGATGCGAAAACATGTTTGAGATGTATGTTAGACCTATGTGTAAACAAAACTGACATTAGACCCATGAAAACCTTATGTTTGACCCTTGAAACTGACTGAAAATGAGGGTTTATCCCATGAAAAATGAACTCAAACCCTTGGAAACCTTTAGAGTTTAGGCCGAATTCGTAAATAAACCCATGAATTGGTGAGTTTGAGATAATTGTGATCAAAACCCTAATTTCCCCGACCAAAATCCGTAGCTTAGACCCTTGAAATCGGTGTTTATCCTCGCCTAAACCCTTAGATTAATTAACCCTGTATATAGTGTGAAACCAAAACATTAATTTAGGGAAAATAAAAAGGACAAAAATCAAAAATAGAATCACGAGATGAGATTTTCCAAGAATAGTAAGTGAACATGCATGATCGTCTGAAATTGGAAAGTTGGTTAAGGAGGTTGGAAGTTTCTAGAGGAAAGCCCAAGGGTGGGGAGGCCTATAAATAGGTGCCTAAACTCATTTCTTCCTCCCCGTGGTCTTTCTTGTGGAACTTTCCTACAGGTATGCTCCTTGACCTTACTTCTTCATTTATGTTTTACTTCCTCTTTCATACTTCCATGGGGATGCATCCAGATGGAGATAGTATTTCCATTAGTCATCTTAGAAGAGGAGATTTGGAGGCGACCGTGAGAGAGAGAGAGAGAACCGATCGCACTCTGTTGCTGTAGAGAGAGTTGAGTTGGTCAGCTGCTTCAAAACGTAGAGATTGGTAGAGAAAGTGCCGATGCGAGTGGGCAGAGGCTATGAGGGGAGAGAGATCAGGAAACGGTCAGCGTTGCTTCGACTGTTAATACACAGAGAGAAAGGTGATATTGATGGCTTATCATGGAGAAGCACGTGCTCTTCTCGAGCTACAAACTTGTACAGGTCCACGTGGAGGAGAAGAGCAGGCGAAGTAGTTGGCGGTGCGCAGGATCTTGAAGTCAGAGAATATACGGGGGAGACCACAGTTGATTGAAAGCGGCGTATATGCAGCAGTTGGACAGAGAAGTCGGTGTTGATGGCTATTGTCACACGTAGACAGAGAGAGATAAGTAGTTGGCGGTGCGCAGATAGGTCGGAGCATAGAGCGGAGTGAGACTAGAGTCATGGAGAATCCGGTGCTGCAGATCGCACGGAGGTGCCACTCACGCGTGGAGGAGAGAGGGTATGCGTCTCTGGCAGATGAGAGAGAGAGGGGAAGGTCTGCGCATGAACATCCATGGAAAGAGAAAATCGGGAGGGATCTGGTAGATTGTGCCCGTTGGACGCGTGCACAGATGAGCGTTGATCGTGTGAGAGAGTGACGTCGCAGGAGAAGCTCGTTGGAGAGAGATGTTGTTTGGCGGCCGACGGAGCGGAGATGATGCGACCTGAGATATGGGGCTATAGAGCCACTTGTCAGAGAGATGATCATAGTGGCGGCGCTATTGGAGAGGGCTACACACTCGGACAGAGAGACTTCAGGCGATGCTCACAGGATTTGATGTGGACACGTAACAAGGAGCCTGAGAGAGAGAGAGAGGGTCATGGCAGCAGCGTGTGCACGGCAGAGAGAGAGAGAGAAAAAAAAATCCATGGCGCTGTAGACAATTGGATGAAGAGATAAGGCGGTGGCTGATTGTGCTCACGCTGCAGAGAAGATATCACAGAGAGAGAGAGAAAATGATGAGAATGGAGGTTCTATGGCAATGTGTTTTAATGTTTGAATCACCCGCCGCTTAAGTATCTGGGCACATAAAATCAAGAAATTGTTCTATTCCTTAAAAGATGAGCGGGCACTCCAGTAAAGAACTCAAAGTTTCTCCACTTTTCTTGGAGCACAAATGATCACAGTAGCAACAGCAGAAAGGAAGCGTAAGGATGAGACGAAAGAGAGAGAGATTAGTTCGCATAAGAATTTTGATTCGAATGGAAAAGTTTTGAAAAAACCAAAAACCTCAAATTCTATGGAAATAGTGATTCACATGCTTAAAAGAAATACTCTTGAGTTTCTTTTGAACGGTTATCTCTAGATGTTCATAAATCATGGTCCCAATTCATAAAAAGGGCTTTATGTTGTGATTATTGGGGTATAAGTAAAAGAAAATTAAAGCATGAGGCATATGTCTTGAATGTGGTGATTTAGAGAGGGATGTTTTAGGGTTGTTATGGAAACAAGAGAGAGAGGGACATTGTTTAAAAAAAAAGAGAGAGGATTTATGATTTATTTTTAATTGATGACTAACAACCCCCGTGGTCTTTCTTGTGGAACTTTCCTACAGGTTTATGCGGTTTCTGATTATCTGAAGTAAAGAGAAGGGAGGATACTGCTGAGGGTACCTGAAGTAAAGAGCGGAACGAAGACCTGAAGAAAAGCTTGGACCGTGAAGACCGAAGCGGAATCCCGAGGGCGGTTTCTCGCACTGTAGCGAGGGATCTAGTTTATATCGGTCGGCCCGCACTGTAGCGGCGGCTTTTATATTGTAAAAATCATCGCACCGCACTGTAGCGGTTTTATTGTACTATCGGCCCGCACTGTAGCAGCCTGTTTGTATCATTCATTTTATTAGAGGCTTCAGTTCTGTTTCCGATTGTATCTTCGAGCTTGATCTACATTACGTGTATCACTGCGGTACCTCTGATCGTCTCTTTCCGACACCCACGGTCCCACGTCTCGACACTTCCGAGGGGCAAGGGACCCTACGAGGATCGCGCACGCTCTGGAGAGCACAGGCGAGGCGCCCAGCGCGTAGACGTCGCTCGCAGGATAGCGGGAACGGCGCACCAGAGAGAGGCCTGATCCAACCCCAGCACCGGCTTCCTGCCACGACCTCCTTCTTCCTGACACCTGAACCCGATGTGAAGCGAGGTGGTTGCGTGGTGATCCTCGACACGCCACCCACTCCTTGAGGAAAGAGACAAGAACCTCGGCATCGGACAGAGACTTCAGGTACCAGCATTTCAAGTTATTTGAAATTTTGCATTGCTTCACATACACTGCTGAAACAGAAAGATTGCTTGCTGCTTGAGTTTGAGCATCCACACTTTGCATTAGTTTAGTCCATACGTGTGTGAATTTTTTTCCCGCTTAGATTAGGGATTTGCTGATTTTCTAGCTTAGACAAAACGTTAGAAAACATTAGAAAATTCTCATTGAAAGAGGGGAAAATACATTGAAATCTTGGGAATCGAAGAGAGGACAATTCGACTAGACTTTGGCCTAGGCAAATCAGAGAGCTTAGACTGACCTTTACCTCCTGGCTTGTGACTCATCAAGCCTCTTCTCTGATCTCTACTCTGAGCTTAGAGAGATAGTTGAACCACTTACACTAGACCTTGTGCTACATTCTAGGACACAGCAGAGAAGAGAGATGGAGGATATATTCAAGGAAATGGTAATAGAGAAACAAGGGGCCCGCGTAGTCCAAGCGGTATTGAGAGAAAAAGGGAAGTTTACAGGCTTGAACGTAACTGAGTACCTAGATATTTTTGAGGAACAGGCACGGATTTATGGTCTACCCGAGGATGTGTTTACACATTACTTCACACGGGTAGTATCAGGATCCATTTTAGCCCCTATTACAGCACATATAGCAAAGCCTTGGGCCGAATTCAGAAAAGAATTGCATAAGTTGTTTTATTTGGAAGATTTTTCCCAACACAGTAGAGAAGGGTTCTTGCGGTGGATAAGCTCTCCGAAGCCCACTGCATCCCTCACTCAACTTTTGAATGAGTTCTTGAGAAGATATGAACAACTTCCACAGGCCGATTTAGATGCTTTGAAACCTGACCTAGTTATATCTTTCCTTAGGATCTTAAGTCTTGAAGACAGGACTGAGGTTGAAAGGAGGATTGAAGAGCCTGGAAAGAGATTTGGATTGACTGAAGATTGGGGTGTAGTGAGGAGAGAGGTAGAAGCGGTTGCCCAAATGAGGCAACGCCAGGCGGTGTTATACGATAGACCTGCAGTGGTAACACCACAACCGCCTAGGGAAGCTCCACTTTCGGCAATTCCGAATGTGCCTGCAACATCAGCTTTTGCTAATGTTGCATCCACTTCGCGATCGCCAATGGAGCTACAGGTTGAGATTCTCAGTCGACAGATAGAGAATCTTATTATGATGCAAGCGTCTATGTCAAAAGAAATGGCGAGGATTCACAATAAAGTTAATTCTATGGGATATCAAGACCCCACTCCTCCTCAGGCGAGTACGAGTTATGCAGATACATTACATAGAGGCACTATGCCCATTCCAAATATGCAAGGCTATGTGATGCCACAGCCTGCACCTCCAGTGCAGCCTGTTGCCCAACAGATACCTACACCACCAGTGCAAACCACATTTCAAAGAAACACTGGACCTTTTGAGAGACGAGCGACTGGTGGGTTCAGAGGGGCTAAGAGATGCGTATGGTGTGATGCACAAGAGCATTTTTCATATGCGTGTGAAGAGCTTAAGCTAGCAAAAGAGCATCAACTGGTGATAGATATCGATAAGAAGTTATGTGACTTCAGGACCCGCCTTCCTCTACCTGTGAATTGGGGAACGGGGGGAATGAAGAAGTTTTATGAAGAATTATCTGGCAATAATGCGAGTACATCAGCCACACGGTTAGAGCTTGTAGAGGAGGAAGATGAAAAAGTGGCTAGACCTCGACCCCAAAGAAATTATTCCATAGAGGCTTTAGTGAGGGCTAGGGATGCCATTATGCAGAAGACTGCCTGGAAGTCTCCTGTTGATGAATCCTTGGTCTATTCGCACATATCAAATATAGAAGAAAAGAGGAAGAGAGATGAGAGTCAGGAAGAGACTGAGCCAGAAAGAAGAGTGACCAGAAAGCAAAGCCAAGAGGCCGAAGAAAAGGCTAAAGAGCCAGAAAAGAAAGTACAATTCAAAGAGCCTGTTGTTTCAAAGGAAGAGGCAAAGAAGAAAGAGATAAGAGAGGGAAAGAGGCCGGCTGGGCCAACTAAGATTCAAGAACTGACTAAAGAGAAAGAGAAAGAACCTGAACCGGTTCAAAAGAAAGATGAAATTCAAGAAAGTATTCAAGAGGCTGACAAAGAAAAGAAGAAGAAAAGAAGAGAACTCCAAAGGCTGTATTAATTTCTGAGTTGGAAAGGAAAAATGATGCAAGAGAGATATTAAATGACATTTTACTGAAGAGCCAAGTGACCATGTCCTTGGAGCAGGTCTTCTCCATAGCGAAGCCTGAGTTCAAGGACAGTTTTATAAAGCTTGTTAAGAGAAAGAGGTTTCCACTACCTGAAGATGTAGAGATGGAAGAAGCACCTGAAGATATTCAAGTGACAAATGAAGTAGTTACATTGAGTGATACATCTGATGATGATGATGATGAGGTTGCCAGGTGTCATAAAAATTCTCTAGGTCCTATCATACCTGATGATGAAATGAGGAAGACAGAAAGTGAGTTTAGCAGGACCTTTTGGGCGAGAGGAACTCCAGAGATGAAGATAAAGCTACGGAGCAATGAGGAGTCATGTTTTGCTCTGGCCTTGATTGACTCAGGATCAGAGATAAATGTGATTTCTAAGAAGCTCTATGATAAGTTTAGGTGGCCGATTGATAAAGATCATGGATGGAGGATGAGGACAGCGGATAATGGTTCAGGAGCACTGCTTGGGGCATGCGCCTTTGTGCCTATGGCCATAGGAGGGATTTCTGAGGAATTTCACTTCTTCGTCCAGGACCATTGTTCATATGAGGCTATCCTTGGGCAGCCCTTTATAGCTGAGGTAAGAATGGAGACTAAGGCCATGGATGATGGATCTGCCTATGCACGAATCCGTTCTAGATCTGGCCTTCATTCTCTGCAAGTGATGATTGTGTGTCCAAATCACTCCAAGAATAGAAAGAATATAAGAAAGAAACCTATTAATTCACATGACCATGATGAGTGTATGCCTGTTGGAGAGTATGGAGCTTCTGCTGATAAAAATTTCAGTTAGGATCCATTGTTGAGCGAGACAACAGTGGGAGTTGGTTTGATGTCTCGCATGACTTTGTACATAGTTTTGAAAGTTTTTCTATTTATTCATCTGCATTCAAGTTGCTATGCTTACAGAAAGAAAATGTTTCAAATAAATTCAGAAAAGTTCATGAGAGACACTGTTGACAGCACACGGGAAGAAGCAAGTACGGACACACATGCAGATCTAGCACTAAGGCAACCCTTCATTTTTTTTCAAAACCCTTACATCATTTTAAAGTGATTCTCATCACTAAAAACCCTTGTAAATATCATTTCACCTTTTTGTAGCTCCATTTTGTACAAGCCGAGGAGTCCTCGAGCTTGGGGAGCCTTAGAAGTAGTTGCCTGCCAATTTTCATAATTTTTAGATCTCGTTTGAGCCCTCAAATAAGCCATGGAACCTAATTTTTAACTAGGCCGGACACTAGGTCTGGACAGGGCCAAAGCTAGTCAAAAACTATAAATAGAGCTAGAGAGCTCATTTTTGGGGAGCTTCTTTTAGTTTTGAACTTGTATGAGAACTTGGTTGCAATATAAGTGATTCCATTGTCTTACTCTCTTTGTTCTTGCCGTGTGTGTGCGTGTGCGTGTATGTGTGTGCATGCTTGTGTGCTTTTCACTCACGCACTTGTACTTCCACTTGCTCATGGTCTTCATACCATCCTCACGTCTTCCCGGATTGACATTAAAGGAGGTGCTACTCATCACTGAGCTACACCAAATTTTGGCGCCGTTGCTGGGGATCGAGCTTTGAGGACGAGCGTGTGATGGTAAGACGTAGAGAGGACGTGTTGGAATGGTAAGTAGTTGGTAAATTTTTGATTTTTCTCCATCTCCATCTCCATCTTCACCTCCTTCTCCATCTCCACCTCCACCTCCTTCTCCACTACATATTCCCTCTTCCTTATCATTCCCTCATTTGTTGTGTGCGAGTTTGAGAGAGAGCGAGCGTGTGTGTTCTTGTTTTGTGTGTTTTTTGCATGTTTCTTGCAGGTGGCAGCTCCATCATCATCTCCAGCAAGCTCAGCAGGTACAGAATCTATCTGCACAGTCCCCGAGGCGTTGAGCTCGAGCTATCGCGACACTCCGAAAATTTCACCTAATCACGATTCTGAGTGCACCACGACACTGCGCAGGCCTAGAGCTCCCAGGATCACTAGACAGAACAGGAAAATTCACCATATCCCGAGCTATCGCGACACCTCGCGACCTATCGCGACACCTCGACCTATCGCGACACCTCACGACCTATCGCGACACCTCACGACCTATCGCGACACCTCGCGACCTATCGCGACACCTCGACCTATCGTGACACCTCGCGACCTATCGCGACACCTCACGACCTATCGCGACACCTCGACCTATCGTGACACCTCGACCTATCGCGACACCTCACGACCTATCGTGACACCTCGACCTATCGCGACACCTCACGACCTATCGCGACACCTCACGACCTATCGCGACACCTCGCGACCTATCGCGACACCTCGACCTATCGCGACACCTCACGACCTATCGCGACACCTCACGACCTATCGCGACACCTCACGACCTATCGCGACACCTCGCGACCTATCGCGACACCTCGACCTATCGCGACACCTCGACCCGACCTATCGCGATACACGGCCTTTAACACATGAAAAATTAGGGTTATTTTTGAGTGAATTGAAGGGTAGTTGAGCTTAATTTTAGACACCTTGGTATAACTTTAGAACCTCGGAAGTGAGCAAAAGACCTAGAAATCAGAGAGGGAACTCCTGAACCCTGAGAGCCTGTTTTGACCCTTTAGTGCCTGAATGGTCGTAACTTGACCATACGAACTCCGATTGTTGAGATTTTGGCCTCGTCGGAAAGCTCGTTGAGAATCCTACGTGGACCTCGACTGGTTTTTGTAAGAATCATACGCGGAGTTTTAGAACATGTATTTTTAAGTTGACCTTTAGGTGAAACTTGGTGGTCCTAATATTGAGGGGGTACAGTGAGCTACTCCAGGGGAACTACAAATATTGATGTGTGTCTGTCAATTACTTGTGGTAAGAGAGCTATACTGACTGGTGAGCTTTTGCAGGAACATTGTGTGCACTCAAGGCAATCCAAAGCAAGCTAGCAAGGGTGAGTACCAAGCTTGGGAGAAGGCTTCCTGGGCTTGAGTAGCAGTCTGGTCAACCAGCTAATTGAGGTTGGAAGATCTCTCAACCCTCCTTTGTCAATTCCTAGCATAGGCTAAGTACGACTTAGGTGTGGTAATTAATTAGGGCAACGTTAGGCACGAATCAAGTCCAAGAGTATTAATCAACCAAGTGCAAGAAGTAAGTAGGTCTTAAGTGCAAAAACTCTAAGGGACAAAAGGTAAACTAGAGTCGATCACTCATCAAGTGCGGAAATTCACTTAAGTACTCCTAACGACGCGATTTCAGACAAGACCATAAACATAATATTCAACTCAAAAGAACAAAGTGATTGGTGCAAATTAGCCTGCAACGAGAGTGTGCTTAGGTCCAAGGGGGTAGATAAATCAGGCATATGAACCTTAGATCAGGCAGACACTTAGGCCGAGACAGACAAAGCCTCAGATCTTCTGAAGCTAGTGTCAATCACACTGCCAGGTCTTGGGCCCAACAATTGAGTGATTACCCATACACTCCGAGATCAGAAACAAGTGATTCTGAGATGTCCTATCACATGGAGAGACCAGTAGGTAGTTCAGGGTTGGCTTATCTAGAAAAGCCAGAAGGACCATACAAGACTCAACTAGAATACATCAGGACTAATCGTCTAGGTGCTCGCATCTATGAAGATGGCCTGAGAAGATCAGTGGTCCAGATTAAGAACCCCGATCAGCCCCATGGATTAGACCACCCGGTAGTCAAGTTTGAGAATGGAGCATACCTAGATAAAGAGGGGACTATATATGTAGTCACCACTCTTCCTGATAGAACTGATGAGTTTGGAAATGTGATTGCTGAGACCGACATGGGTGATATAGAGCAAGGGAACTTAGAGAGAGAGCCAAGAACCCCCCGTGGTAAATCTGTCTTGACCAGGATCATGACTCCAGAGTGGATTCCACAGGATAATAAAAGCATAGATCTGCTTTTAAACCGAGAAATCGATGAAGCTTTTTGGAGATATAAATCTGCTCAACCTCAGGAAGTGAGTGACCTCACAATCTATGAGTTTAAAGACCCTGATAACCCAGGCCAAGTAACCTACCTAGACAATGCATCAGAGAGAATCTTCATGGTCACGGAGCATGGCAGACAAGCCTACACATGGAAGGGTGAATTTGTTTTTCCCCAACCAAGGTCTAATGCGTTCTTTGGTCACCAAGGAGCTGGGACCTCCCAAGCTCATGGAGCTCAAAGAGATAGAAGTAGAGACAAACCTGAGGTAAGTTTTGCCAACGCCCTGGGAAGAGAAAGAACGGGAACGGAAAGGAATAGAGTAGAACCTGAGAGACATAGAACCCCATGGAATCAAAGGAATGCTGACGATTTTCCTTTTCCAAGGCCGAGAGAACACACTAGGACCCTGCGACCAACTCAACTGGTGAAGTCCATGAAGAATTACTTCGATGGCACTGGAGACCCTTATGACCATGTGGCAGAATTTCGGCAAGTATTGAAAGTTGAACAGGTAGAGGACCTATTCACACAATATAATGCTTTTGGTCTAACCCTTAGGAACACTGCCCTTACGTGGTTTCAACCACTAAACGAGAGGCATTTCAGAAACATAGACCAGCTTTTAGAGGCATTTATCATTGAGTTTTCTAAGAGTGGAATCAGGCACAACACTTCCTCACTAATTCATAGCTTCAAACAAACACCTCAAGAGACGGTCAGATTAGCTGGAAGAAGATTTAGGCAGTACCTGGAGAGATGCCCGATGCCGGAGTTACCCACACCAGTCAAACAAGTGGCCTTGTTCTTAGATGGATTGTTGAGCACCAAGCTCAGGTCATATGTGTACTTAAAGGACCCTAGAACGATAGAAGAGTGCGTGCGCATGTGCATAGACATTGAGGACAATCTAGGTGAGGAATTGGAACTATCAAAAATCTATAAGGATTCTCATAGCTCTAGTAGCCTCACATCTGGTCAATCCACATCCATTGAGGAACTTGCAGAGAAGGTAGCTCAAAAACTAGGTGTCTCTAGCAAACAAATTCCGAGATTTACCCCAGTTAAGCGGTGTTACACTTGTGGCGGTGACCATATGACAAATGTATGTCCCATTATGGCCCAACCCCAGGCGAATCCTAGTAGCCAGTACTGCACCATAGAGCGCAGGTACACAAACCACACTGCACAAGACTGCCCATATAACAAACAAACTGTTAGGCAAAATTACCCTCAGCCATATCCACAACAGGGTAGATACCAGAATCAGTACCCACCACAACAATACAACAGACCACAGCAAACTTATCAGCCACCTTATCAAGGGCAGCAGAGACATCAACCAGTCCTAGTACAGCAACCCCCTGCTCCAACCAATGTGATCCCAGTGAAATATGCATCTGCTGAAGAAAATCCGAACAGAGCCATAGTCCCAATCACCCCATTGCTATCAGACAGTGATCCAAGTGACCATAGTTTTGACTCCACACATATTGATAGCCCACAGGCTTATTACATGCAGTCACCCGAGCATAACGAGTCATACTATTATGAGGACCCAAGTGAAAATAGTGGGGAACTTGAGTATGCTAATGTCATGTACACAAACCCCAACTCTAGACCTCAACCTAAAC
Source organism: Ceratopteris richardii (assembly GCA_020310875.1). Taxonomy (NCBI): domain Eukaryota; kingdom Viridiplantae; phylum Streptophyta; class Polypodiopsida; order Polypodiales; family Pteridaceae; genus Ceratopteris; species Ceratopteris richardii. Next base: position 96,118,347 of record CM035441.1, on the reverse strand, counting down.
AGGTACGACACCCATTTCCTAGAGGACCATGCTTCAGATGTCAGGGAGATCACCTTATACGTGATTGTCCACTGCCTGCCCCTACACAACCTCAACCAGTAACCATTCAGGGTTTCTATCAAGACTGCGGGAAAGAGCATCTCCTACGAGATTGCCCAAAGAACCCTAATAACATGCCTAAAATCACTCCTATCAATGTTGTTGGGTTAGTTGTAGACTCCACAGGGAGTGTGACTTCCACTGCACCGGTGCAGGTGATCACAAGAGCCCAGGCACTACAACAAAACCAAGGTGTTGGTCAGGAAAAGAGCCCCGAGGTGAGTGAAACAGAGAGCATAACCAAAAAGAGAACGAGAGCCTGGAAGGATAGTCGTGAAAGAATGAAAAGGCAATGGGCAAAAAAGATGAGCGAACTTGAAGAAAGCTTGAGAGAAACCAAAGCAAAGATCATAGAGATCACATCTCAACCGCACTCTCACACATTCCCACCGCTACCATCCCCATCACCCTCCATCCCTCCACCCTCTAATACACCCCACGTATCCCACCCACCACCCCGAGTAGGATCAGTATTAGCTGATCCCACTCCTGAAGACATAGACATGATGCTTAAAGCATATCAGGCCAGAATCCAAGAAGGGCCAAATGTAACGGATCATGACAAGTGCTACCCTAGAGCTAACCTAGAGATAGAAAGAACCAAGCTTTGCGCGAAAATGGTCGCATTGGCTCAGACTATGTTTGAAGCCAGTCGCCTTTTCAATTACTCGGGCTCAACCAAGACACAATTACACTTGGATGGACTTCTAGAGAAGTTAGAGGGCATAATTGCAAGATCTGCCAAGGAAGAAAAAAATCAAGAAGGAGATAAAGCAAGCAAAAACATGACCCATCCCCCACCAAAAGCTTATGTGCCCAATTCCACTGAACCAGACAACCCCCCCTCCTTAGAAATAATAGAGAATCTAATGGCACAATCACAAAAGGAACACGCCCCTCAACACCATGACGAGGCTAGTGGAAGAGCAGGTCTTCCTACCCAGAAAGCCTATGTGCCTGAAGCCTATGTGCCTAACTCTACGGAGCCAGACACACCATCTTCTATGAATCGGTTCACACCAGAATTCCTACGCGAGATTCAAGAAGACAAATGGGCTAAGGAAAGTGAAGTCCCTCCTCCCATTGAACTTGTGGATGATGCACATGACCAATTCCCACAAGACATCCCATCCAATTATGGGGAGCAAGAGAGCACCCAATCTCAAGAAAGATTAGACTTCGAGTCTAACTCTCTACAGGAATTACCCCACTTCATGGGCCCATGGGAAGCCAAGTCTACTTGTATGAGAACCCCCACAGTCATGGTAAGAAACGAAGATTCAGTCATACCTAGGAACACAGAGGTAGTGAAGAACACCAAAGTGCAGTTCAATCTCACTTTGGAAGAGCTGCTCAAGGTTAGACCAGAAGTGTGGAAACATGTAGCAAATCAAGTGCCCGAAGTAGCAAAACCTCATTCCCAGGAAGGATCACATAGGACAGTGCCAGAGATACCCTTGGATAAGATAGGAGACATGTGCGAAGGTGAAGAAGGGAACACCTATCTTCCCATCTCCTACCAGGGGCACACCACCAAGGCAATTTTGGACTCAGGTGCAGGAGTTGCAATCGCCACCACATCCCTCTGGAAACGTTGGGGCAAACCCGCACTCAGACCCACGAGGATGAAATTGCAAATGGCTGATGGTCACATAGAGAGACCCTTGGGATTGCTAGAAGGAATAACTCTCACCACCTGTGGTGTCGAGTTTGAACATACATTTGCTATATGTGACTTCAGCAAAAATCATGCCTATGAAATGATTTTGGGAAGACCTTTTCTGCGGCAGTTGCAAGTGGTACAGGATTGGGGAACCAATTCCTTGTATTTGCAACATCTAGGTGTCACAACCAAAGTCAATCTTAAGGATTACTCTCATAGAGACAAAGATGAGACTGAGTCTGTGCACACCATAGGATCCGGATCCTCGTGGATGCATGAAGACACCCACTTATGGATGTGCAAAGTGGCAGTAGAAGAAGAGAAAAGAGAAAAAGCCAGAGAGGTAGGTGCAAAAGAAACCCATAGATCAATCCAAGACCCAGCCTATTCACCTGTAGTCTTTCCGGACGAAGAATTTGAACCCCACGGCTGGGCAGAAATTCTAGCAACCATGGATGTAGCCATCAATGAGGAACAATGGACACCCCACTATGATGAGGATGGCTATGATATTTCAGTCTTCTCCATAGAGCCAATCATGGGAGAGGCAGTTCTAGAAGAATGCGAACCTAGCCCTAATGCATTTGAGGATGCAAGTGACTCCGATCTAGAGTCAATCATTATGGACCCACCCTTTGCATCAGATGAAGAATACTTCTATGAAGTAGAATTTCAACCCCAGAGGCACGGAGAGCTTACAAACGAGGTGAGGTTAGCCACACAAGTAGCTTCTAAAAGCGGAGGAAAGAAAAGAAAGAAGAAGGAAGTCACACTGGAGGTAGAAGAATCTTTGTTTGAGGTCCCTGAAAACTTTAAGAAATATGAGATAGACGATAGGAGGGTCATGATAAGAATGCCTCAACGTGAGGCACAAGCAGGAGAAGCCTATGATAGCAAGGAAACCACCAAGAAAATAGTTGTCGCCATCGAGGAAGGAGAAGAAAGATGCATATACATAGGTCATGACCTAACAGAAGAAGAAGAACAAGAGCTGATCGCCTTGCTAAGAGAATACCGAGATGTATTCGCTTGGAGCTACAAGGATTTGAAGGGTGTTGACCCAGACATATGCTCACACACAATTCCCATGACCTCAGATGCTAAACCCTCTAAGCAAAAACCATATACATATAATGATAACTATGCTGCTAAGATCAAAGAAGAGATAGACCGCTTGGTGGAAGCCGGATTTATCTATGAAATTGAGCACACTGAATGGGTATCCCCCATTGTAGTGGTGCCCAAGAAGAACGGCAAATTACGAGTTTGCATTAACTTGAAGAAGGTTAATGCAGCCACTATTAGAGATAGCTATCCTCTTCCTATCACTGAGCATCTATTAGAAAGGGTAGCAGGCAAGGAAGTGTACAGCTTCCTAGATGGGTTTTCGGGCTACAATCAAGTAGCCATTGCACCAGAAGATCAGCATAAAACGGCTTTTGCCACAGAGTGGGGTATATTCGCTTTTAGGGTAATGCCATTCGGGTTGACCAATGCTCCCGCAACCTTCCAAAGGCTGATGTGCCATGTATTTAAGGAGTTCCTGAGGAAGAACTTAGAAGTCTATGTTGATGATCTTTGTGCTCATTCCAACATAAGGCAGACCCATATACCCGAACTCAGACAGATCTTTGATAAATGCAGAGAATATCAAGTCTGCCTGAACCCAGAAAAGTGTGTTTTCATGGTTAGGCAAGGTAAGATTCTAGGACACATAGTGTCAAAGAATGGCATATCCACTGATGAAGAGAAAGTGAGAGCCATAGCAGAGCTACCTAGGCCAAGGAATGTCAAGGAAGTACAAGCGTTCATGGGGCATTGTGGTTACTACCGCCAATTCATTCACATGTATGCTGTCATTGCAAAGCCCATGTATGGACTTTTGACAAATTTTGAGTGGACTAATGAGTGTGAGAACTCCTTCAATGAGCTAAAGAAGCGATTGTGTTCAGCACCAATCTTGACCACACCAGATTGGAGCAAGCCATTCCATGTTCATGTGGATGCCTCCAATTATGCTATTGGATGCGTACTTGCACAACCTACGGGTGAAGGGAACATGGATCTCCCTATTGCCTATGCTAGTAGACAACTAAATGCAGCTGAACGGAATTATACCACCACTGAGAGAGAAGGACTAGGCATGGTGTATGCGGTTAAAAAGTTTAGACATTATTTGCTTGCAAATAAGTTTAAGTTTTTTACTGATCATCAAGCATTGCTATACCTGGTAAACAAACCATGCAACACCGGAAGGTTAGTAAGATGGTTTCTCTTACTAATGGAGTATGACTTTGAGGTTGTGGTGAGGAAAGGTAGGACTCATTTGAGAGCAGACCATCTCTCTAGGCTCACATCCGGAGAGGCCCCACAAGGAGTGTCAGATGACTTACCTGATGCATACTTGTTCAATTTGGAAGTGGTGCCCCAATGGGCCAAGCCCTTAGTGCCGATACTTACATATGGACCTAATCATCCAATAGTAAACACACAGGATCAGGAGGTAGTCAAAGCTCAAAAGTACCACATCATGGCTGGAAGTATGTACAAGCACACAGATCAAGGAATCTTGGCTTGTTGTGTAGAAGAGGACGAGTACGCTAAGTGGTTGCAATTAGCACATGTAGGTGCATTAGAGCAACACTACTCAAAACAACGAACCCTACAGACCCTGAGGAGACTAGGAGTGCATTGGCCGACCATGGAAGCTGATGTCCAGAAGTTGTGCAAGGAATGCCCAATCTGCTGCACTAAACCACCTATGGAACATGCCACTCTTTATCAAGTGTCCATAGTGCCGGATTGGAGTGAACCCCTAGTATCCTTCTTGAGGACGAAAACATTTCCTCAAGATATGACTTTGGCCAGACAAAGAAGTTTGGAACAAGAAGCCTTGGATTACACCATCATTGGTGATAATCTATACAGAAGGGGTAAGGATGGTTACCTGAGACTATGTGTCCATGAAGGTGAATACCTAAAGATCCTGGAAACAGCTCACTAGGGTGTAGCAGGAGGACATTTTGGTCCAGATAGGGTGATCAAAGCAATTCTATTTGCAGGATTTTGGTGGCCAACCCTTCACATGGACGCACATACCTATGTGAAGAGGTGTGAGATTTGTCAGCGAACCCAGTATCCTATACGCAGAGATGAGATGCCACTGAAGCCTATGATGGGCGGACGTGCATTCTCTAAGTGGGGAATAGACTTTGTAGGTCCTATCAATCCCCCAGCTAAGGGTTCCCATGCTGAGTATATCATCGTTGCCACGGATTATCTGACCAAGTGGGTAGAGGCAAAAGCCACAACGAAGAACGACGCTCAGACAACTGCTAAATTCTTGTTTGAGAATGTATTCACAAGATACGGGCTACCCATAGAGCTAGTTAGTGATAGAGGCACTCACTTCTTGAATGAAGTTATTGAAAATCTGCTCCAAGAATTCTTGGTAGTGCATAAGAAGTCTGCCCCCTATCACCCTCAAGCTAATGGACAAGCCGAAAGCACCAATAAGATCCTATGCAATGTATTGACAAAATTAGTGAACAATAAACGCTCTGATTGGGACAAACAGCTACACCATGCTGTTTGGGCATACCGAGTCGCCTACAAAATGGTACTCCAAGCCACCCCCTTTCAGATGGTATTTGGCCAAAACGCAGTGCTACCGTTGGACTTCTTAATACCTACATTAAAAGTAGCACAAGAGCACGAATGGACGGGTCATGAACTCTCCTCTAGACTTTTTGACCTTGAACGATTAGGAGAAACAAGACTGAGAGCAGCTGCAGGGATATATGCAGCTAAGAAGAGACAGAAGGCATACTTTGATGCCCATGTGAAGGATAAAGGCTTGAAAGCAGGAGATCTAGTTTTAGTTTACACATTGAAACAACATGCAAGAAAGCTAGAAAAGAGAGGCTACGGACCTATGATCATCAATAGGATCTCCACGAGTGGAGCAGTGCAACTAGCCACTTTAGAGGGTGATGTTCTCCCAAACTATATTAGCGGATGCAGAGTCAAGCTGTATCAAGAACCCCTCACGGAGGAAATGCTAAGTCGACTCAATACTGCTAAGCAACGTAAAGAGGAGGAAAAACGAATTCGAGAAGAAGCACAGGCAGAGGCCTTAGAGCGTATCAGACGAATGAAGCTGAGGAGACAAGGGAGGGATCAGCCTATGACTGACACTCAAGCGTCTCCAGGCTATCACATGGCCATGTGTGAGGCTTCAGGTGAACGTACCCATAAGATAGTGGATCGAAGACCTTTTGTGACCCTAGAAATAGGACAAAGAGACAGCACAACAAGCGTGAGAGCTTTAATTGATTCAGGAGCAGCCACAAGTGCAGTTCGGCTTTCTTATTGCAAGCAGCTGCAATTGGAGGTAAAGCCCCTAGAAGCATATCTGATAGGACTAGGAGGTGTTGAAACCCCTTGCATGGGGGAAGTGGATCTTCCCCTCTACATACAAGAGGTCCTCATGCCAGCAAAAGTGCTAGTGTGTGAAGACGAGGATCTGACCGAACCTCTTGTCTTAGGCCAAGACTGGATCTATGATCACGCAGTCAACCTCAACCTAAGAAGTGGACTTCTTCAGGCTTGGGTAGGCCAAAGCCGTCTCACGATTGAATTAGAAAATCAAGCACTCAAACCAATAGAACAGGCACCGACTCCTGGTCCCTCCAGGAATCCACATAAAGATAACAATGTTGTTCTTGTACAAACTTCTATGGTGCAGAGGATAGTCAATCGTACTGAAGGTATAGGAGCCAATAAGGAGTTCCTAACTGATCCAAAGAAGATTCTAATCGAGCAGACCGAACATCACTCAACACAAAGGAGGCTGATGATCAAGAGGCAGGAGCGCCAACCCGTGCAACATGGAGCATCTCGTGGCGCAAAGCAGATCTGGATACGCAAGGATGGAAGACCCACAACTCTAAGAGCAGACTCTCAAGGAGACAAGAAACGAGCCTCACCATCAAAGAACAAAGTGAAGAAGCCCTCTAGGATAACCCCTAGGCATACCATTTCTATTTGGGTTCCTAAGCGGTCAATGAAGGCCATCCCTAATACTAGACAGATATGGGTGCCCAAGGCCTGCTTACAAGCCCAAATTAATTCACCATCAGGCACTAGGATGAAGCAACATTCACAAGCACTCGTGACCAACAACTCAGAAAACGAAAAGATACCTACACCACTCACTGTCTCCACTCCCATCAACCCTAGGAATGTCTGGAAATGGGTACCCAAAAGGTCCCAAATACATCACCCTTTCATCCGGAAATCTTCACCTGTCTTTAGCTCTAAGACCTACGAATCCTCAATCAAAGTGTGGAGAATTAAACTGTGTATTAAACCCCCTGACCCAATTCTGTAAATCCGTCCACTCTAACACAGGAGCATTCTGAGCCCATTGCATAACCAAAGTAGGCGTCTAGGATGACACTGACCTCTAATCACCACTCACACCTATCACAAACACTTCACCACTAACCACTGACCTCCGGGATTGTCATGTTAGTATTGTGAAGGGAACACCATTACGTCTTGTTTCCTATGCAGCACTAATGTGCCCTTCTTCTTCCAGCAGATAAGTAACCTCCTCTCATGGCAACCGCGGCAGGCACAAGCTCTCAGGCAGGCTCTGGTGCTCCAATCAATTGGGATGCCATGCCGGTGGAGGCCCCACCAACAGCTCGGCCTGAGGAGTTCGTGAATGTGCGGAGAATTCCTATTCCAGATCCACCAAATGGCCTAACCGAAAGAGTAAAGGGGCATTCTCACTGGTTCAATGAGATGCCAGGAGATTTGGGAGACGCGGATCATATCTAGGAATCCAAGATGGAATGTGGAGGAGTGTGGTGGACCTTCCAGTTCTTCTCACGAGAATTCGAAGCATTGCAAAATGCAGCTCCACTTCAAGATATCTGGCAAAAAGCAGGATTACAAACTTATTTCAGTGCAGCTCTGCCTAAACCCGATTTCCTCAGGTGCTACTATCTAATTGCCACGCTGAAGCCGACAGGGGATAAAGATCATTCAGGCACATTCTGGGTGCCCTCCTTGTCAAATCTGGAGGAAATGAGGAAGTTCGAATTGAATGTTACTTTAATCAGGGAAGCACTTCAGATGTATGGCACGCATGTACCTTCTGACCGCGACCCCTTGATACCTGAGTCGATGAAAAGCAATAGAATCAAGAAGCTCAAAGAAATGTGCGCCCTCACCCCCAACATCGCCATACCTTTGCGGATGTGCCTCCAACACTTTGCATTCCCAGCTCAGGACCGTTTCACCCAACCTCACAAGAAAATATGGTATGGGCTATATCTAGCAGAGACTGGAAGCTTGCCCCTTAAGATGCCGGTATGGATCTTAGACCAAGTGTATGAGGCAGGCAAGCGGGGTGTGAGGAAGCCCACTTTGCATGGCTGTTGTGCACTTACAAGAATTATTTATAGATGTCTTGCATATGATGTGCCAGTTGCCAGAGCCCTAAAATATGCACAACTAGAGCTGTTCAAAGGGCGGAAGTCAGGGAGCCAGCCGGCAAAACGAATGCGTGGATCGCTTTCCCAGGTTTCCCAGGTAATGACCCCTCAAGAAGCCACGACCGAAGCTTCTCCCCCACCAGAAGCTCAGGTCGCACCCTTCACGATCCATCTTCAAGGAGTTCAAGCTGGGGAGGTGGTACAACCCGCTCCATCCGCCCCCCCACTACCTACCGATGTAGAGTTTGCATCCATGGCCACCTTCACAGAGGACCCAAACTTTGATTTTGAAAGATTCCTGCAGACAGTCCCCCTATCAGACAGTGAAGATTCCCCTGACAATCTTGATCCAGGAACATCAGTCCAAAGAGAACAGCCACGGGGCGAGACAAGCAGAGTACATGGGGAAGAAGTGGCACAACCTCATCATGACCCAAACACTCAAATTCAGGAAGGTGCACAAAGAAATGAACCAGAAGACAGTGAAGAGGAGGCCCTTGCCTACACAGCACAACTCAGACGGCTGCACAAGACAATCAAGCAGGTACAGAGAAGACATAAGATGACAGAAGAGGCGAACAGAGCTCTAGTGAACCAGATGCTTCAAACCGAGAATGTCGACTCACACTTTGTGGAATCATTGAATCTATTGGCAGAAACATGTGGGATCGGGGAAGCATTGAGGACAATGGTCTATCAGGAAAACCCTATCTATGATCAACGAAGGATTGATACACGGCCACGCCGAGGGAAAATGATTCAAATGGAAGTCTCTACTGCCATGCCTACCACCATTTCAGAGGATGTTCACATGACGAGCCCAAGTCCCGCTGACGAACAAGAGGTAATTACCCAGGTACCATCTCCACCGTCACCTTCCATTCGACCCTCAGAACCCTTCTCCACTAGCCCTTCTGAACAACCGATGTCCACCCATCATGAAACTATTGTACACACCTCTGTTGTTACATCCTTCCCTTTACCCACATCCATCACTTCCACACAAATTTTTGTACCCCACACCGGTCATCCTGCCACCGATCAAACCATAATAGGTCACCCTTCCTATCTCCCCGCGCTTGGACAACCACTTGCCACTAGCCAGACCTCATCCCATCCTTTTCCATTCACCCACACCCAAACCCTATCCACCACGTCCCTAGTAACCGCCTCATCCGCAACCCAAGTCACACAACCGTCATTCTGGACGAACCTTGTAAATATACTCTAGCAAGTGGATAATTATAATAAAAAGTCCCTTTCCCAACCCCACTTCCCCACATTCACTGCCACCACTATCACACCACCCACCATTCCTGTATTCTCAGTTCACGAATCACACACTCTCACGTCCGATCCCATGGACATCTCACCATCCACGGGATCACCCACCACCACTGTTATTCCAACATCACCACGTGTCATTTCACTTACGTCGCCATTTCCAAACACTGTAGGCACAGCATCCACTTTTCCCTTTCCCATCTCCCGACCCCTTGCATCTTCCACCCTCACCCCTGCACCCACCTCATTTAGTCATGCACTCAACACCATGCTCGAAGCTGCGGCCCAACTTAAACAGGAATACAGGTTATTAGAAGAAAACAATAAGGAGCTCTGTACATTGTCATCCCACCTCCAGGCACGTGTCACTGCCTTGGAGTTGTCTAATACGGAGTTACAGCAGGAGGTGACCACCCTCCAACAATATCAGGTGGAGCTCGAGTCCACACATACAGAGAAGAGTAGGGCAACGGAAGAACAACTTAGAGATCAGCTAGCCCGTAACGCTAGACTACAACGAAACATGGCTCTACTGCGACGCCATTTAGCGGCTGCCCAAGAAGAAAACAAAAGACTACAACAACAAAATCAAGACAACCTCGAAGCAGCCATGGAAAATACTCCAGGGGCACCCATCGACCCTGCTAAATTCCAAGCCATCCCCTCAGAGAATATACAACAAATATTAGAAACCTATGCCACTCTCTTAGAAGCTCATGATCAGCTTACTGAACAAGTCAAAGACCTACAGAGAGCCCAAGTGCCTGCACCACACCAACAAGAACCTAAAGATATGGCCAACGCTGCAACCTCACCAGAGCCAGAATTATCAGTAACCAATGAGGTACTTGAGCTACGGCAACAGGTGGCGGAACTAAAAATTAAATTGTTACAGTATGAGCGACCTCCCTCTCCACCTGATCAAACCATAGAAGAAGACACAGTAGTCATTCCAGTGGAGGAGACATTTGAAGACAATTACGAGCCTCAACCCCTTCCAGGAGGCAGAATTACGGAGGAAGGCCAGGATACATATGAGGAACCCCCGTCAGCATGGATGAAGCAGGTAGAGGAGATGGGCCACACTCACGAAGAGCGCGTAGCAACTCAGATGCTAGCAATGAAGGCCATTGAAGAAACCATACTTCAATCTGAGTATTTCAGGCACCTTGCTCCTAGACGACTCATCACGAGCTCTGAATTACAATATAAGCCATATTTTGTATTGTTGGCCGACTACAACGTAGAGATCAAAAGAGTCACCAACAAGTGCCCTACCTTCGCCACCCAATTCGAACCAGAAGATATACCAGAGGCAGCCAGGAAAGGGGCGATTTTCCAACCTACTTGGAGGCAAAGATTATTGGAAACATACCCGGACATGTTGAGAACATGGGATCACGCTCCCATGCATTTGAAGTATAACCCTTGTTATGGGCCAGTACAAAGAAGAAGATCATGGAAAGCCTTCGCCATCAAGGTTCAGAACAATGTAAACTGTAGAGAATGGCTCAATTACCCCGCCATTGCACCCCCAACCGGCACCCCCACAGTATCTTACATGATGGCGACCATCAGACATTGGTTGCCACGCCTCCACCCCATGCCAGATGTGGCTGCCCAGATGATGCTCAAGATATTCGATATGATGCAGGTGGTGCTCAAAACTTTCCGCAATGTATGCCATATTCAGCCTCCGATTCCCGGCTTCATCAATGGTAATTATGACCTCCTGTATGATATGAGCACAACCCCAAGCATACGAGTTGCTTATGCATGGCACGCACACATCAGATATCTCCCTGCCTGCTATAAGCAAACTTTCGACGATATGTTTACCACGGGGTTCTGGGAGTCACACTCAGAAGTGTTCGCACCACGCCCAACCCACCTGCTCCATCTATTCGCGTGTGAACAAACCATGCACTCAGAACTATACACAACGCCACAACCGGACATACCGGGTGCAGTCAATTGGGAGACCCTCCAGAGAGACTTGGTTCGGGGACTACGCATCAAGGAACAAGAAGTGGCAACCGACCTCCTACAAGAGTACATTGATCAAACAGTGGAGCAGAGGTCTGTCAGAGGCGACAGACGCTAGGGGGGGGAGAGTGTTGACAGCACACGGGAAGAAGCAAGTACGGACACACATGCAGATCTAGCACTAAGGCAACCCTTCATTTTTTTTCAAAACCCTTACATCATTTTAAAGTGATTCTCATCACTAAAAACCCTTGTAAATATCATTTCACCTTTTTGTAGCTCCATTTTGTACAAGCCGAGGAGTCCTCGAGCTTGGGGAGCCTTAGAAGTAGTTGCCTGCCAATTTTCATAATTTTTAGATCTCGTTTGAGCCCTCAAATAAGCCCTGGAACCTAATTTTTAACTAGGCCGGACACTAGGTCTGGACAGGGCCAAAGCTAGTCAAAAACTATAAATAGAGCTAGAGAGCTCATTTTTGGGGAGCTTCTTTTAGTTTTGAACTTGTATGAGAACTTGGTTGCAATATAAGTGATTCCATTGTCTTACTCTCTTTGTTCTTGCCGTGTGTGTGCGTGTGCGTGTATGTGTGTGCATGCTTGTGTGCTTTTCACTCACGCACTTGTACTTCCACTTGCTCGTGGTCTTCATACCATCCTCACGTCTTCCCGGATTGACATTAAAGGAGGTGCTACTCATCACTGAGCTACAGACACTATAAGCATTTAGGAATGATGTTATCTGATGAGAAGATTGAAGATGTGATCCAGTTGGAGAGAAGTTCGACTACTCTGGAAGAGCTTGAGAAGGCATTTGAGAGAAATGAGACATCAGAAATCATTATGCTCAGCTCTATCCAAGAGTATGAGATGATTAAGGAGTTTATGAGAGAGCATGAAGTAAATGTAAATACGAAGTATAAGACTGTGGATAAGAAAGTGAAGCCTATAGCTTAGCCATTGCCAGAAGATAGTCATGAAAAGTATCTACGAGTGTCAGATGACCCTATGCTGAGACGACGAGAGCTCATAGGGCATCATTTCACTGATGAGACTATTAAAGAGATCAAGTTTGGAGAAAAATCATTCCTGAGAGAAGAAGAGAAAAAGAAATTTATTGAAGCCATCAAGAAACACGAAAAAGCGTTTGCACTTTTCCCACATGAGATAGGGTGCGCAGACCCGAAACAAGTACCTCCTATGATTATATTTACAGTGCCACATATACCATGGAATATCCGGCCTATACCAGTCCCAAAAGCTCACTTACCTGAGCTGATGAGGCTGCTGAAGGAAAAGATTTCCATGCGGATATTGGAACCCTCCTCGTCTCCATATTCGAATAGGTGGTTTACTGTGCCTAAGAAAAATGGGAAGCTTCGTTTCATTCAGGATCTGCAACCTGTGAATAAAGTCACAATTATAAACATAGGGACAGGACCCATAGTGGATGAGTTTGCTGAAGCGTTTGCTGGGCATTCCATCTACTCTATGGGTGATCTGTATTCAGGTTATGACCAGTTTCAGTTGGCTATGGAGAGTAGAGACATTACGACCATGAGGACTCCACTGGGCCTTGTACGCATGTGTACTTTGCCACAGGGAGCGACGAATTCTGTGGCTCACATGATGAATGCCATGAATCTGGTTTTACGAGACTTTATACCATCTGTGACTATGCCATTCATTGATGATGTTCCAATAAAGGGATGTGAGGAAAGAGTGAAAGATGTGAGTTTAGATGCTTCAAGATGTAGAAAGTTTGTGAGAGATCATATTGCTAATTGTGAGAAGATCTTTGAGAGGTTTGAAGATGTGGGGCTAACACTTTCTTTAGAGAAATCGGTTTTTGGCGTTGATGAGGTCCTCATTGTAGGACATCTGTGTGGACATTATGGCCGCAAGCCATACCCGCAGAAAGTTGAGGCCATTAGCAGGATCTCTGAAGTGTGTCGTAATGTCAGTGAGGTGAGAAGGTTTCTAGGAGCCTGTGTATTCTGTGATATGGATTCCTCACTTTGCTCACGTTGCAAACCCCTTATATGATCTGCTGAGAAAGAGAAAGAAGTTTGTATGGACAGAGAAACAGTCGAGAGCTATGCGTAAACTGAAGCAGCTGCTAATTGAAGCTCCAATTCTGAAGCGTGTTGACTATTCAGGTCAGAGACCTATCATTTTGACCGTTGATACCAGTCCTATTGGCAAAGGCTGGGTCATAGGGCAAGATGATGATGAGGGGCAGAGATATGCAGTGCGCTTTGGTGCTAAGATCCTACATGATACCCAAAGAAAATATCCTCAGATTAAGAGAGAGTTATGGGGATTAGTGACTGCTTTAAAGAGCGATAAAGAGTATTTCATTGGGGCGAATGTGATAGTTGAGACTGACTATCTTCCACTGATTGGCATGATTGCAAATTGTTCATCTCCGGATATTGCTATGCTTAGATGGATCTCTTATATAAAGTTTATAAATCCTGCATTTGTACACATAGCTGGGAAGTCGAATACAGTGGCTGATATGCTTTCAAGAGCGAAATTTGATGATGAGTCTGATGATGATGATGAGGTAGAAAAGGATATACATATAATAAGATATGATCCATTGGTGTATGCATATGAGCAGTTTCGAGAGAATGAATATGATGGCGAGTGGAGAGATATAGGGAGATATCTGAGTACTCTGAAACCTTCCCCAGGCTGGTCCACAAATAAGTATAGATCCATTAGGAAAAAGTCTTACAACTTTTTCTTGAAGGACGGGCTTATTTGGCGACACGCTAAAGGCAAGGTGAAGAGTCCACAGAGAGTATTGAGTTCGAGGAGTCTTCATAGCAAAGTGATGAGAGAAATGCATGAGACCTTATGGGCAGGTCATAAAGGATTTTATGCTACATATGAGAAGATTAGAGAAGCCTACTGGTGGCCAGGGATTTATGTGAGTGTGAGAGATTTTGTAGACACTTGTGCTACATGCCAGGTGCATTCATCAATTAGGCACAGAGACCCATTACATCCGACCTACCCTCCTTGTATCCATTACAAGTGGGTAGTCGACCTTGTAACCATGCCCAAAGGGATAGATAAGATGAGATACATTGTACTTGCCAGAGAGGACTTGACCAACCATGTGGAAGGTCGAGCTCTTGGTACGAAGACTACTTATAATGTATGAAAATTCCTTTTAGAAGAAGTGATCTCGAGATTCAGATACGTTGAGAAAGTGGTTGCGGACAGGGGAGAGTTGGATGCGAGAGAGGCAAAAGAGTTCTTTGATCGTCATGGATTTTGATTGTCTCTCACCACTGCCTATAATCCAGAGGCAAATGGGAAAATCGAGAGAGGTCACCCTTCCATTGTGAAGGCGATCTCTAAGGCTTGCAGCGATGACATCAAGCAGTGGCCTAGGTTTCTTCTGTTCGCGTTATGGGCTGTTAGGATGACTTACACTCGGTCCACAGGTTTCATGCCTGCTGAATTGATGTATTGTCAGAAGCCAATCTTCCCCATCCAGACTGAGATAGTGACATGGTTGACGCTCCCATGGAATGATGGTATGAAGAGAGAAGAGTTATTATCATTGAGAATAAAGCAGTTAGAACAAGGAAATGAAAAGTTGAAAGAAGTAGTCCAAAAGTTAAAGGAGTCAAGATTAAAGAATAAGATCTATTTTGACAAAACCCATCGACTCAGACCACATAGGATTGAGGTAGATGATTGGGTGTTGGTGTACGACAGTACATTCGATACTCAATACGATGCTAAGAAGAAATAAGCCAAATGATGGTTTGGGCCGTATGTGGTTACATCTGTGTTTGAAAATGGTACGTATGCACTTCGCGAGTTAGACAGTACTCCTTTGAGATCTTTGATTGCAGGAAAGAGGATAAAATTATTCAAGAAAAGAAATGAAGCGGATTATGAGATTGAGCAAGAACTTCTGGAGGATGCTGATGATACTGAGGCTGATGCTGATGAAGAATGATAGACCGTGAAATTAAAGAGAAGCTGGATCAATCAATGATCAAAATGAAGAAAAATGACTAGGTGAAACGTTTCTGATTTGAGATGTGTTTTCTTTCTGAGCATATGCTTTGCATTTGTGTGTATGATAAAGATATGCATGAATTTATGAAAATCATGTAGAAAGAAGATAACAAATATCTATTATGGGTTTGCACGAAGCATGAGCGACTAAGAGTTATATGAATAGGATCAGTTAGTGGACTAGAGACTTTTGGGAGTGAAAGCTTGGGAATGTGATGGCATGCTTAGACCGAGTGCATGTATATGCTGATTGATTTGAACACTTAGTGATTGGAAAACTTTGGATCCTTGTATTTATTTCTTGCGAGATCTTACCTCCATATATATCATGATTTATGAAAAACATTCATACTCATGCCAGCTGTATATGTGCGTGTATGTTGTTGCTGCGCTACGATGGGCTAGTAGGCGGGTGGAACCACCTTGGTCGGGTGATCAAGGCCACGAGCCGTAGCTAGTTTCGTCATAGGCCTAACCTATCTGTTGTCATACGCCTGTATGGGTCGGTAGGCGGGTGGAGTCACTCTGATCGGGTGGTCAGGCCACGAGCTGACGTCGATTTCATGCAGGGCTGACGTTGTGTATGTCGTGCGCTATGTCGGGTCGGCAGACAGGTGGAACGAACTTGGCCGGGCGGACAAGTCCATGAGTCGCACCCGATTTTGACATAGGCCGATTTGTGAAAAATAAAAGATAAAAAGAAATGCTGAGCTGAGATGAAGAGGAAAAGAAAAAGAAAAAGAAAGAAAGATCTAATGGAGAGCTTGACAAGTAGGAGATAAATAGTAGGAATCGAGGTATATTCTACAAACTGAGTTAGTAGAAACATATGTATATGCTAGTACTTAGAATGAGCAGTTGGATCTGAACCAGTTGAACGAACAAAAGATCTAGAAAGCCGACGATTTATTCATGTGATTACTTGTCAGATTGCAGACGCAGAAACATAATATGATGTTTGTGAAGCTTAAATCTACTTAATTTTCTAAAATTCGTACTAATCTTTATAAAAGATTGCATGACTGCATGAGATCATGATTTGAGTTTTGAAAAGCAAAAGATAAAAAGTGTAAATAGATTTCAAAAAGAACCCTGATACTCTTCTGTTGGATCTTGCAGGTTGGCCCATCGGGACGATGTGTAGGTTTAGCGGGGGCGAATGTCGGGATGAAATCCTGCAGGGAGTGAGCATTGTTTTTTTTTCAAAAGTTCATTGTTTTATGACGTTTTGTGTGATGTTTTGATCTAAAGAGGGTACACTTCATGCATAATATGGCAGAATTGATTGATTGTGTGATGCGGAAACATGTCTGAGATGTATGTTAGACCTATGTGTAAACCAAACTGACATTAGAACCATGAAAACCTTATGTTTGACCCTTGAAACTGACTGAAAATGAGGGTTTATCCCATGAAAAATGAACTCGAACCCTTGGAAACCTTTAGAGTTTAGGCCGAATTTGTAAATAAACCCATGAATTGGCGAGTTTGAGATAATTGTGATCAAAACCCTAATTTCCCCGACCAAAATCCGTAGCTTAGACCCTTGAAATCGGTGTTTATCCTCGCCTAAACCCTTAGATTAATTAACCCTGTATATAGTGTGAAACCAAAACATTAATTTAGGGAAAATAAAAAGGACAAAAATAAAAAACAGAATCAAGAGATGGGATTTTCCAAGAATAGTAAGTGAACATGCATGGTCGTCTGAAATTGGAAAGTTGGTTAAGGAGGTTGGAAGTTTCTAGAGGAAAGCCCAAGGGTGGGGAGGCCTATAAATAGGTGCCTAAACTCATTTCTTCCTCCCCGTGGTCTTTCTTGTGGAACTTTCCTACAGGTATGCTCCTTGACCTTACTTCTTCATTTATGTTTTACTTCCTCTTTCATACTTCCATGGGGATGCATCCAAATGGAGATAGTCTTTCCATTAGTCATCTTAGAAGAGGAGATTTGGAGGCGACGGTGAGAGAGAGAGAGAGAACCGATCGCACTCTGTTGCTGTAGAGAGAGTTGAGTTGGTCAGCTGCTTCAAAACGTAGAGATTGGTAGAGAAAGTGCCGATGCGAGTGGGCAGAGGCTATGAGGGGAGAGAGATCAGGAAACGGTCAGCGTTGCTTCGACTGTTAATACACAGAGAGAAAGGTGATATTGATGGCTTATCATCGAGAAGCACGTGCTCTTCTCGAGCTACAAACTTGTACAGGTCCACGTGGAGGAGAAGAGCAGGCGAAGTAGTTGGCGGTGCGCAGGATCTTGAAGTCAGAGAATATACGGGGGAGATGATAGTTGATTGAAGGCGGCGTATATGCAGATAGATGGCGCTGTATACACAGTTGGATAGAGAAGTCGGTGTTGATGGCTATTGTCACACGTAGACAGAGAGAGATAAGTAGTTGGCGGTGCGCAGATAGGTCAGAGCATAGAGAGCAGAGTGAGACTAGAGTCATGGAGAATCCGGTGCTGCAGATCGCACGGAGGTGCCACTCACGCGTGGAGGAGAGAGGGTATGCGTCTCTAGCAGATGAGAGAGAGAGGGGCAGGTCTGCGCATGAACATCCATGGAGAGAGAAAATCGGGAGGGATCTGGTAGATTGTGCCTGTTGGACGCGTGCACAGATGAGCGTTGATCGTGCCAGAGAGTGACGTCGCAGGAGAAGCTCGTTGGAGAGAGATGTTGTTTGGCGGCCGACGGAGCGGAGATGATGCGACCTGAGATATGGGGCTATAGAGCCGCTTGTCAGAGAGATGATCATAGTGGCGGCGCTATTGGAGAGGGCTACACACTCGGACAGAGAGACTTCAGGCGATGCTCATAGGATTTGACGTGGACACGTAACAAGGAGCCGGAGAGAGAGAGAGAGGGTCATGGTGGCAGCGTGTGCACGGCAGAGAGAGAGAGAAAAAAAAAATCCATGGCGCTGTAGACAATTGGATGAAGAGATAAGGCGGCGGCTGATTGTGCTCACGCTGGAGAGAAGATATCAGAGAGAGAGAGAGAGAGAAAATGATGAGAATGGAGGTTCTATGGCAATGTGTTTTAATGTTTGAATCACCCGCCGCTTAAGTATCTGGGCACATAAAATCAAGAAATTGTTCTATTCCTTAAAAATGAGCGGGCACTCCACTAAAGAACTCAAAGTTTCTCCACTTTTCTTGGAGCACAAATGATCACAGTAGCAACAGCAGAAAGAAAGCGTAAGGATGAGACGAAAGAGAGAGAGATTAGTTCGCATAAGAATTTTGATTCGAATGGAAAAGTTTTGAAAAAACCAAAAACTCAAATTCTATGGAAATAGTGATTCACATGCTTAAGAAAGAAATACTCTGAGTTTCTTTTGAACGGTTATCTCTAGATGTTCATAAATCATGGTCCCAATTCATAAAAAGGGCTTTATGTTGTGATTGTTGGGGTATAAGTAAAAGAAAATTAAAGCATGAGGCATATGTCTTGAATGTGGTGATTTAGAGAGGGATGTTTTAGGGTTGTTATGGGAAACAAGAGAGAGAGGGACATTGTTTTAAAAAAAAGAGAGAGGATTTATGATTTATTTTTAATTGATGACTCACAACCCCCGTGGTCTTTCTTGTGGAACTTTCCTACAGGTTTATGTGATTTCTGATTATCTGAAGTAAAGAGAAGGGAGGATACTGCTGAGGGTACCTGAAGTAAAGAGCGGAACGAAGACCTGAAGAAAAGCTTGGACCGTGAAGACCGAAGCAGAATCCCGAGGGCGGTTTCTCGCACTGTAGCGAGGGATCTAGTTTATATCGGCCGGCCCGCACTGTAGCGGCGGCTTTTATATTGTAAAAATCATCGCACCGCACTGTAGCGGTTTTATTGTACCATCGACCCGCACTGTAGCGGCCTGTTTGTATCATTCATTTTATTAGAGGCTTCAGTTCTGTTTCCGATTGTATCTTCGAGCTTGATCTACATTACGTGTATCACTACGGTACCTCCGATCGCCTCTTTCTGACGCCCACGGTCCCACGTCTCGACACTTCTGAGGGGCAAGGGACCCTACGAAGATCGCGCACGCTCCGGAGAGCACAGGCGAGGCGCCCAGCGGGCAGACGCCGCTCGCACGACAGTGGGAACGACGCACCAGAGAGGGGCCTGATCCAACCCCATGCACCGGCTTCCTGCCACGACCTCCTTCTTCCCGACAGCACCAACAACTCCTCTTATCCTGTTATGGGAGTTGGTAAGATCATTCTGACTACTGCTGATGGTAGTTCTTTCACCTTGTCAGATGCTTTATTTGTGCCAGGGATCAAGAAGAATCTGTTATTAGTTTCTCCATTAGCCAAGATTGGCTTGTTTGTGAAATTTGTTGATGACAGATGTACGGTTCATGATTTGTCAAATGGCGATGTTATTATTGCTTCTGGCATTTTATGTCGTGGGCTGTATAAGCTCATAGACTATGAAAGATCTGTGAATGATTCGGCATGTGCAGTTCATGATTCTGAGGCTATGTAAGATGCAAAGCTTTGGCATACACGCTTTGTTCATCTGAATTTTGCTAGTTTGCTACACCTGCAGAAATCTGATATGGTGTCTTCTTTGCCCAAGCTTGAGGCACCTAGAAAACATGTATGTGAAGGCTGTATTTTGGGCAAAATGCAGTGTTCCTCCTTTCCAAAAGATGGTTCAGTTCGGGCTACGCAGAAATTGCAGCTTGTACATAGTGATGTCTGTGGTCCTATGCAGACACCCTCTTTTGGGAATTACCTTTACTTCGTGACTTTCATTGATGATTTTTCCAGGCATGCATGGGTATATCCACTCAAAGCAAAGTCCGAAGTGTTCATGTGCTTTAAATAGTTTTTAGTTTTGGCTGAAAATCTGTCAACATGTAAAATAGGCACCCTCCGTTCTGATCGAGGGGGGGAATATATGTCTTCTGATTTTAATGCATTTCTGGCTGAACGTGGGATAAAACACCAGTGTATAGTGCCGTATACACCTCAACAGAATGGAGTTGCTGAACGGAAGAACAGGTCACTCATGGAGATGGCGAGGTGTATGGTCAAGAGTCAGGCTTTACCACATAGTTTCTGGCTTGAGGCTGTCATGTGTGCAGCATATGTACTTAACAGGTGTCCCACTAAAGCGTTGCAGTCTATCACTCCATATGAGGCTTGGCATGACCGCAAGCCATCTGTTGCTCATCTGCGTGTTTTTGGTTATTTGGCATACGCATTAGTGCCTGAACAACATCGCAGAAAATTGGATGATAAGGCAGTAAAATGTATTTTTGTTGGGTACAGTTCTTGAAGGGAGATGGAGATAAAGGACAAAGTTCTGCAATGTACATGAAGAACAAGAAGAAAGGAGATAAAGGTAAAGCAAAGGATGAAGAAGAGTCAACTTCTCAAGTTTATTATGCAAGAGGTAAAGGCATTGGTAGAGGTAGACCAAGAGGTTTTGGAAGAAGAAGAGGTAATCAGAATAACAATAAGAAGGCTTGCTGGATCTGTGGATTGAGTAATCATTTGGCTCATGACTGTTGGCACAATCAACAAGGATCAAACCAAAATCAAAACAACAATAGCAGAGGTCGAGGTGGAAGATATCAAAGTAATTTTCAAAGAGGTAGACAAAGTCAAAGAGGAGGCTATGGTAGAGGTGGAGGAAGAAGTTGGGGACAGAATCAATCCTACAACACCACCTACTACAATTATGCAAATGACACACAGAATGAAAGTCATACATTATTGATGATGAATTCAATTAGCACATCAGATAAAGAAGATCTAAAGGTATTTTACATTGACTCTGGATGTTCTTATCATTTGTCAAGAAACATAGAATTGATGTCAGAATTGGAAAAAGGCATTTCTAGTCATAGTGTTCAAACAGGTGATAAAAAAAGACATAGTGTACATTCAATTGGAAAAGTGAAATGCAAGATTGGAGCAGATTTGCTAACCAATGTTTTGTATGTTCCTACAATACCTAAAAACTTGATTAGTGTGGGACAGATAGTTGAAAAAGGTTTTCAAGTTAGGTTTACAAATGAAGGAGTATTTGTTGAAGATCCAGAGAATGGATATAATCAGATTGTCTCTGGTAAGAAAGAAGGTAGACTTTTTACTTTAAGAGTACAAGGGAACATTGGTCAAGCTTTGCTCTATGGTTGCTAATCAGTCTGTACTAGGATTACCAAATGTGCAAAGTCAACATATGGTTTATAAATGTGAAGCATGTCAAATGGGTAAAGCACACAGGTTACCATTTCAGAAGAAAGGATTCAAACATGATGGATTACTAGAGCTTATTCATACAGATGTATGGGGACCAACAAAAGAAGGATCTATCAGTGGCTCAAGGTATTATGTTCTTTTTATTGATGATGCTACAAGATGGATAACATTATATGTTTTGAAGGAAAGATCAGAAGTGTTTGGAGCTTTCAAGCATTTTCATGCATATGCAGAGAGAGTCACAGGTCAAAAGCTTAAAAGACTGAGGTCTGATGGAGGGGGAGAATACTTCTCCCTAGAGTTCAATGATTATCTTTGGAATGCAGGTATTAAGAGAGAAATAACCTGCAGGTATTAAGAGAGAAATAACCTGCAGGTATACACCACAACGAAATGGTGTAGCAGAAAGAAGAAACAGGACTTTGGTTGAGTTTGCTCGAGCTATGCTAAAGGAGAAGAATTGTCCAAATTATCTTTGGGTTGAGGCTGTAAATACAGCAACATATCTTGTGAATAGATTACCATGTGCAACTCTAAATGGAATGACTCCATATGAAGCTTGGTGGGGTAAGAAACCAACACTAGATCATTGTAGAGTGTTTGGATCAATTGCATATGCTTATGTTCCATCACAACTTAGACATAAACTTGAAACAAAGGCAGAAAAATATGTGTTCATTGGTTATGATGAAAAGCAGATGGGTTACAGGTTGTGGAATCCTTTAACCAAACAATTTCTTGTTTCTAGAGATGTTACATTTGATGAACAGAAAAGTTGGTATGCAGATCAAAGTCATACAGCTGAAGAATTTGAAGAAGAGGTAAGAAGGTGTGAGAAAGGAAAATCAATTGTGCAGGTAAATAGAGATGAAGACTATATGCAAGCAAGTACATCCAGAAGTGGATTAGCAAGAAGAAATGAAGAAGCTCCTATATTTGATGAAGAATTGTATCCACACACTTATGAAGAACGTGAACCAAGAAGGTCAAGCAGGACTAGAAGACAACCAGAAAGGTATTCTTATGATACTTCTTACATAACTCAGAAGAATTATGCTTACATGGTCAAAGATGATGAAGAACCTCAGAACTATGATGAAGCTAAAGATAAGAAGCAATGGGAAGAAGCCATGAAGGAAGAATTCAATGCACTGGAGGAGAACAAGACATGGGAACTTGTTCCTAAACCAAATGGTAAGAAAGTAATTGGAAATAAATGGGTTTATAAAGTGAAGAAGCTTGCAGATGGAAGTATAGCCAGATACAAAGCTAGACTGGTGGTGAAAGGCTATGCCCAAACCTATGGCATAGATTATGATGAGACATTCAGTCCTGTAGCTAAGATGTAAACTATAAGGACAATCATTGCTGTTGCAGCTTCAAAAGGATGGACTCTAAGTCAATTGGATATAAAGAATGCATTCTTGAATGGATACATATCAGAGGAGGTATACATGGAACAACCTCAAGGGTTTATGGATTCCAGGTATCCAAATTTTGTTTTTAGGTTGAGAAGAGCATTGTATGGGTTGAAGCAAGCTCCAACAGCATGGAACTATAGACTGGTGAAGTATCTCAATGATCTTGGATATCAAAGTTCAAAAGTAGATCCAAGTCTACTCATCAGAAGAACAGAGGAAGGTACAATCTGCATTTGTATTTATGTAGATGACATTATAATCACAAGTACTTCAGATGAAGGAATCAAGGAGGTAAAGAGATTACTTGAAAAAGAATTCAAGATCAGTGATCTAGGAAAGTTATCATACTTTCTTGGAATGGAAGTCACTTATACAGATCATGGCATATATGTATCACAAGAAAGGTATCTTCTGAATCTATTGAAGAAGTTTGATATGGAAAATTGCAGAGAAGCTTCAACTCCACTTGAAGTTAATCACAAGCTCAGTAAATATGATGGTGTAGAATACAAAGATATGAGGAAGTATCAATCTCTTGTGGGTAGTTTGATTTATGCTACACTAACAAGACCTAATCTTAGTTATGCAGTGGGAGTTTTGTCACAATTCATGCATTGTCCAAAGGACCCACATTGGATTGCAGGTCAAAGAGTTCTCAGATATATCAAAGGAACTATAAAGGAAGGATTATATCATCCTTTTACATCAGATTTGAAGTTGAGAGCCTATAGTTTTGGGCAGGTAACCAGGATGACAGAAGATCAACTCATGGCTGTTGGAAAGATGGATGGATGCTCCAAGAGACTGAGTAGGTACTGCTAAACCTGCTTTGTACGAGCCCTCTTTTTCTTCAGAGTTGATAACTAGACCTCCTTAGATTTCCAATGACACCATAAAATGTCCTATGTACTTTGGAAATGATGTATGTAATGATTGAATCAAAACAGATAACTTTGGAAGTCACAAACTCAAGAAAACCTTCTATTTATGTCTTGACACCTGCTGGGTATTTTGCTCAGTATGACCAGCACAGTAGGAATTGGAAAACTTCCTTTTAGGGGTATCTAATTAGCTTAGTAAGCTACCTATTCCAAGTAGAATGATGTAAAATGATAAACTATGCTAAGAGAAATCAATTTAGCAAGTTAAGTTATACCCCCGACTTTTTAGGACTGTAGTAGAAAATGACCAGAGATCACCTCGACGCAGATTTCTCCAAAATGGCTGAATAGAATGTCTTCAAACTTTGACAGCATGTAGATTTCTTCAAGCTGAATCCAACAAGCTTTGAGTCACTGAATTTGGTGAAGAATTGACCAAGATATGCCCTTGACAAAACGACAGACTTTTGAGTAGACTAACAGAGAACTCAGAGATGGAAAATATGAATGTATGTATTAATGAACATTTGTATACAACTCCATTGGCATGAATATCATTGCCAAATGGTGTAGAGAGGTGTGGGTTAGAGTGTAGACCTCACACACTCTCAAAAATCAGTAATGCTAGGCTCGGGAGTGCTCTCTCTTACCCGCAACTTTTCATGTCCATTTTTATAGGAATGAGTAAAAAATTTGAATTCAAATTCAAACTTTTGGCTCCCTATGATCAAGCTCCTAAATGCTTGGAGATATTCTTTCAATCAAACAACTATTTTTTCCACGAATCCTTTTGGTAGGTGATTACAAGAGATTCCAAGTCAATTTGACTTTTACAATGAGATAAAGTGGTAATTAGCCACTAGCATATGTTCCTATGCTTCTTCATGTATGTATAGACTTCAATGCATCCTTTAAGCCAAATGTGTAGGCTTGTAATTTACACCAACAGCTCCCCCTCAAGCCAAACATTTTGGCTTAAGTCATCATCTTCAATCTTCAAGTATATCCTGCAATCCAATCATGGATTTGAACCTGCAAAGTTTGGTTCCATCCAAAGCTTTAGTTAGCAAATCTGCACATTGCATGTTGGTTGATACATAGGTTAGTTGAATGTCTTTGCTTATCAACTTCTCTCTCACATAATGGTAATGGACCTCTATGTGTTTGGTCCTAGCATGATAAATAGGATTAGCTGCAAGGTGAAGAGAACTTGTATTATCCCCAAAGATTATTGGAGACCTAGTGAATAAACCCAATTCTGTATACAAAAGCTTAATCCATATTGCTTCTTGTGTGTCATTAGCTAGTCCTCTATACTCTGCCTTTGTGGAAGACAAAGCAACAGTAGGTTGCTTCTTTGAAGACCATGAAATTGGTTTGTCACCTACAAAAGAAATGTATCCAGAAGTGCTCCTCCTATCATCCTTGCATCCTGCCCAATCTGCATCTGAATAAATTTTGATATCAATATCTGAAGTATAAGGGAAATACAAACCATGGTTCTGTGTACCCTTGAGATACTTCAAGATTCTCTTGGCAGCCTCTAAGTGAGGTACCCTTGGCTTGTGCATAAATTGACTTAGCACACTAACTCCATATGCAATATCTATCCTTGTTAAGGTAGCATAGTTCAAGCTACCCACCATACTTTGATAACCTATAATGTCTTTGACTTCATCACCTTCATGGGCACTTAGTTTTAGGTTTACCTCCATTGGAGTGCTTGCTACTTTGGCATCCTGCAAATGAAACTTCTTCAACATGTCCTGTATATACTTTTTCTGAGTAATATATATCCCTGAATTAGTGTAGACTAATTCAAGTCCCAAAAAATATTTCAATAGACCAAGATCATTGATCTTGAACTCCTTCATCATTTGACTTTTAATATATCTGATTCCATTGACATCATTACCTATAATGATGATGTCATCAACATAAACACAAAGGTATATTACCTTTGAGTTACTTCTCTTGATGAACAAAGAAGTATCTACCTTGCTCATGACAAATCCTTGGTCTTGGAGATATGTAGTTAACCTGTAATTCCATGCTCTAGGTGCCTGCTTCAATCCATATAAAGCCTTTTTCAATTTGCAAACATATGTTACCTTCTTAGGGTCCTCATATCCAGGAGGTTGTGACATATATACCTCCTCTGAAATCCATCCATTCAAGAAAGCATTCTTGACATCCAATTGGTACATATTCCAATTTTTTGATGCAGCCACACTTACCAACACTCTGATTGTTGGCATCTTGGGCACATGTGAGAATGTCTCCTCATAGTCAATGCCTTGGGTTTGTGCAAAACCCTTGGCTACCAATCTGGCTTTGTACCTATTAATTGTGCCATCAGAATTTCTTTTAAGTTTGCAGATCCATCTGGATCCTATTACCTTCATTGAGTCCTTCTTAGGTACTAACTCCCATGTGTCACTTTCTTTGAGTGCTTCAATCTCCTCATCCATAGCTTCTTTCCATTCTGATTTGGTTATTGCTTCTTCATATGATCCTGGTTCTTCATTTGACAAATCTTAGGCAAGATAAACAAAATGTTTAGTAACAAGAGATGTATCATATCCATATCTGATAGGTTTCTTGCTTTCTCTTTGTGATCTTCTAAATGGTTGAGTTGAAGATTCAGGTATGTCTTCAAGCTTCTTCATCTTCATTTTGCCTTTGGACTTCCATGCTTTGAATTCTTCAAGATTGATAGTATCTTCATCATCTGAACTTGAGGCTTCATTCTGAGTAGGTTCCTCCTTTGTAAGACTTGGAAATTCCTCTTCCAAATCATAGGGTAATTTAACCTTCCTGCATTCATTCTCATACCAAGAATCATTTTCATCAAAGACAACATCTCTGCTTATTGATAGGATTATAAAACCTGTAACCTTTTTTATTTAAATCATACCCAATAAAGATGCATTTTTCAGCCTTTGGGTCTAGCTTACCTCTTATCTAAGAAGGAATGTGTACATATGCTACACATCCAAATATTTTGCAAATGTCAAGTGAGGGTCTCTTACCATGCCATGCTTCATAGGATGTCATACCATCAAGAGACTTAGATGGTAACCTATTTATGAGGTAAGTGGCAGTAGAAACACTCTTTGCCCATAGATAGTTAGGTGACTTTTTCTCATTCAACCTAGACCTAGTTGTCTTCTGTGTAATGTTTTGAAGAATTGAAGTTTTTTAAGCAAGTCGATGCTTGGCATCGAATGTATGTTGAAAGGTTGAGTTTTATGTGGGAAGTCGATGCCTGGCATCGAATCTTGGCTGATAAGTCATTGTTTTCGTTCTCTGAGTGTTACCTGTTGTTGAATCTTCTAAAAACATGAAGTTTGTGAAGCAACTCAATGCCAGGCATCAAGTTTCAGCATAAAGTCGATGCCTGGCATCGACTTCTAGCATAAAAGTGCTTCATTCATATCTTTGGTTACACGCGCCTATTTTAGGAATGAAAAAGTGGCTGGAAAAGCTGAAAGTCAATGCTTGGCATCGAATTTTGGTTGCAAGTCGATGCTAGGCATCGAATTTTCATTTTTAGACACTCAAGATTACTAAAACAGGCAAAACTTCCATTTTTGGAAGTCATACAAGGTCATCTTGTGAGGGTCATAACTTGAGTTCTAGAGATTTGTTTCAAACGTGTGATAGCTTGTTGGAAAGCTTTACTCTTCTTATTTCATGCACTAAAAGATCTTGGAAAAATAGTATCTAAGCTAAGAGAAATTAGCAAAATACTTAAGGTATGTCATTTTAGTGACTAGGAATTTCTATAGAAGCAAAGTTCTCACTTTAGATTATCATTTCTCAAAGTTTGGAGTGGCAATGAGTTAATGGTGACCATAGAGGTGTTCTAGTGTCACATTAATTCATTTCTTATGGTGTTTCATACATCAACATTTGGTTGTGGAGATATTGTCAGATTGTATATTTTGCTGACTATTTTGTATCTCTTGACTACATTTGTCTATATCGACTCCCCTTGTAGAAGTTATATAAGCATGGTCCATGTGTAAGCTTGCAGTAGTAAGCCTTCCATCTAGATTCTGTTTAGATCGCCATCTAAGATCCACATTGGGAGCACATGGGTGGACAACACCATTTTTCATCTTCGTAGCTATATTACTCTTGGAAATTTGAGAATTTGAGTTCTCTATTTCTCAGTCTATGTCTCTCTATCTGCATTATTTTCTCCTTATCTAGTCATCTATTCCATTGTGCTATTATTTTTTATAGTTCTATTGTCACAAGAAAAGAAATCCATAGCCTGCAAGTGGTTTACAAGGTAAAAAACAATTTTGATGGTAGCATAAGTAGGTATAAAGCATGATTAGTAGCAAAAGGATATGCACAAACATATGGCATTGATTACAAGGAAACATTCATCCATGTAGCTAAAATGAATACTATTAGAAAACTTGTTGCATCGGCTACAAAAAAATATGAATTTGGCATCAGGTGGATTTGAAGAATGCTTTCTTACATGGTGAATTACAGGAAGAAGGATACATGGACCATCCACAAGGATATGAGGATAAAAAGCATTATGGATATATATGCAAGTTTAAGAAGGTTTTCTATGGACGTAAATAAACCCCTCATGCTTGGCATGCGGATTTCCAATTATTCAACTTCAATCAGATTTTCTATGTGTGATGCAAATCACTCATTATATGCAAGGAAGATTGACGATTGCATCATTATTGTGGCCATTTATGTTGATACCTTGATTGTAGGTGATGATAATGAAGAAATCATCAAAGAGATAGATCAACCCCTTATGCAAGAATTCGACATGAAAGACCTTGGTGTTTTGTGCTACTTTTTGGGCATTGAATTTATACATATAGAAATCAATATATGGTTGTCCAAAAGGAAATATGCATTGAATATGCTACAAAAATATGGTATGGTTGATTATAAGCCAATATCTATTCCATTGGATCACAATTTGAAGTTGGATGCTACCTTAGGTTAAGCATGCAAAATCGGAGAACTGCTCTTTCCATTAGATAGAAGTGGATTTTTTAGGGTACATTATATCAGAGAAAGGAATCTTTATGGAACCGTAAGAAGATCGAGACAATCCTTGATTGGCAACCACATTCATGTGTTCAAGATGTACAATGTTTCCTAGGGTTTGCCAATTTTTACAAGATATTCATCAAAGATTACTCCAAGATAGTGACACCTCTTACCAAGCTTATAGGAAACATAAAATTATTATGGAACAAAGATGAAACAAAAGCCTTTTAAAACCTGAAATCATCATTCACTATTGCACCAATTCGAGTTCACCTAGATCACACCAAGCCTTTTTTCTTGGAGATAAATGCATCAGACTTTATCTTGGGGGTAATCCTATCCCAACATGGGGATGATGCACACCTACATCTAATTGCATATCATTCAAGAAAATTCTATCCTCAAGAGATTAATTATGAAATCCATGATAGAGAACTTCTTGTAATAGTGGATGCATTTGATACCTAGCATCTTCATATAGAAGGAATAAATCATAAAGTTGCTATGTACATAGATCATAAGAATTTAGAGTACTTTATGAACACTTGCATCCTCAATAGAAGGCAATCTCGATGGAGTTACCTTCTATCCATGTTCAATTTTGTCATTATGTATCATCCAGGATGCCAGCAATGTTAGTCAGATGCCTTGTCAAGAAGATCTTACCTTGTCAAGAAGCAAACAAAATTGAAGAGGCTTTTGATCAACAAGAGAGCGTATTACTCAAATGTGAATATCTCCAATAAGCAGCCATCTCTTCAAACCATCAAGAAGATTTAGCCTTGACCCATTTAATTCGTGAGTCTCTATCATGTGATGAATTGTTTTGTAACATCAATGGGATACTGTTATATAAGAACCTATTGTACATCCTTCCAAGAAAGCCTAGGATTCAAGTACTTCAACAACATCATGATAGCCTTGCAATATGACATTTTGAAGTAAATAAAACAATAGAACTCATATCAAGGGATTTTTCATTGCCTTAAATGTGGAAGGAGGTCAAAGAATATATCCGAACCTATGAGACTTGTAATAGATCTAAGATACCACAAAATAAACCTCATAGCCTCTTGCAACCTTTACCTATTCTATAAAAGTCATGGTCATTATTATCTATGGATTTCATCACATATCTACCAAGGTCGGATAATTATGATGCCATTCTTGTTATAGTTGATAGATTTACAAAGATGATACACTTCATTCCAACCGCCAAGGCAATTGCAAGTGTAGCCAATGCTAGACTTTTTTTTAGATAAATCTTTAGGCTTCATGGATTGACTGATGATATTGTCAGTGATCGAGGTCCACAGTTCATATCTAGCTTTTGGAACAATATGTGCAAGCTCCTTGGTGTTCAAGCCAAACTATGTATAGCCATAAATGATTTTGACAATGATGTTTCACTGTGCATACGATTTTGGCTTCCATCTATCCACATCGAATCAAATAGCTTAATCACATGAAATAGCTTAATCATATTATTTTGGATTCCATCTATCCACAAATCAAATATTTTAATCAAATATGAAGCTTCATTGTGCATATGATTTTGTTATCTAATGAAAAGCATGAAATATTCGCAATCTATATGATGGTTTAGAGAAGTTGATGATGATATATCTCTCTCTCGCTTCAACATCAACTTAATTTCAAAGAATTGAAATGAGATAAAGAGAATAAAGATGTACACATGCAATATAAGCATAGGTTTATCTTGTGTACAGTGAGAAAAAGCACAAAAATGGGTCCATTATTCAGTAAAGCATAACCTAGTCTTCACATTCACTTTGGTAAGAGGGAAAAATGAATGTACACAAGATGGTATACAAAGACTGGATTATTAATTTTTCTTTTAGTATAGTTTGCTAAAATGGGTACTTCATTACATTTGGTTGGGAAATATTTCACCCTAGTTCAATTTGGTTGCAACAAGTTCTATCTAGTTACATCTGGTTAAGAAAAACAAAATCTCTATAAATAGAGAAGGTGGGGTCAGTCTCATTTTTACATTGTGCAGAGAACTAGGAGAGCGGATAAAGAGCACAAAGAGCAAGAGCACGAAAGTATCTTGAAAGTCAGGGAGATGAAGCAATGGAGAAAAAAGTAGCAAGTAGGAAAAACCAAAGGTATTAACTTTTTCCCAAAAAAAGTTTCTTGAAGATTTTTTTTCCGCCGTATTGTATATACGCCTTTTACCCTTATGGGCTACTTATCTTGGTATATTCTTTTGGTAATGCATTCAGTATTGCATTCTATGTTCAAAGATTCTTCTTCTTCCTTGTGTTGTTTGCATGCTTTTGCAGAATTGAAACTCCAACAATTGGTATCAAAGTAGGTCGCGGCTTCATCTAGGGCATCCTTGACACCTCTTTGGTCACAGTTTGAGAATCGCACAAAAATTGGCGAGCATACTCGAGGTGATTAGGATTCAAAATAACTTTCCTCTATGGTGTTGAAATCATGATCTGAGATTGTTTCGGCCTCCGAATGCATTATCACAATGCTTGTGCAAGAAATTTTGTCTTTTTGTGCCGAAGATATATATAGGTTTTGGTTCACCAATATAAGCACATTGAAGTCTGCTACAGGTTTAGCAGATCCGAATTGGGTAGTTTTGTTCAACTTTTTGAGATACAATCATTTTTCTGCATCAGGGTATTTTAGTCAATGTCCATGGTTGAAAGTCGTGATGTATTTTGTATGTTGGCTATTGAGGATAAGTTGGATGGTACCAATTATCAATTATGGGATTATATGATGCGTCATGTATTGGTTGCAATTGGTTGCAAAAGGACTGTGGAATATTGTGCAAGGTGTTGAAAAACATCCTATTTCACCTACAAACATAGTTGCTGAAGGTGATGCAGATGGAATTGAAGATGGTGATATTCTTCAGGTTCTTATTCGTGCTATGATTCTTGCTACACCTATTGTAGAGAAAATTTGTTGGGATGGCACAGATGCTCAGGCACATGCATTGACAACCTTGTCTATCAAATGTGCCATTATTCCTCACATTCGCTCTCGTAGAATAGTAAAGGATTCTTGGGATACACTTACCACTTTATACCAGGCCAGGAATGAGGCTCATGTTGCTTACCTCCAAAAATAGTTGGAGAGTGAGTACATGAATGAAGGAGATTCCATGGATAGTTTTTTGACAAAGATCAAAGATTTGAAGGAGCAATTGATTTTTGCTAATGAAGTCTTTCCTAACAATTCACTTGTGCATAGTGTTTTGAATGGTCTTCCCAATTCATATCAGATTTTTGCTTCTCCTCTTCGATTGATGATGAAAGGAAATCCAAAATGCCTTAACGTTTGAGGAGTTATTCTCTATTCTATTGCAAGAAGATCATTCTAGGCAAATTAGGTCCATTATGTGTGTTGCAGATCAATCTTTCTTGGCTAGTTAGAAGGGCAAAGGTAAATGGAGCTCTTCTTCTAGTAAGCAAAAATCTGCTAAATTAGCACAATCAAAGAAGAAAGACAGAGATGAAAAGAAAACACAAAAGCAAAAATTGTTTTACAAATATTGTAAAGGAAATGATAATGTCATAAAGAGTTGTCCAAAACTGGCCACTAAAGAGGCAAGGAAGAAAGAGGTTGGAATGGTTGTTGCAAAGGCCTCTACACGCAAAACAGAGTCTACTAATCTTGTGCATAATGAAAAATGGGCTTTACCAGTGTTTGTAGTTTTGACCCATCTTCTCATGAATAATGTATTTCTGCAATAGACTCAGATGTTTGGTAATTTGATAGTGGGGCAACCAAACATATTACCTCCTAGTGCAATTTCTTCAATTCACTTGAGTCTGCCCCTATAGAAATACTATCACATGCACCAACAAATCCTCTTATCCTGCCATGTGAGTTGGTAAGATCATTCTAACTACTGTTGATGGTAGTTCTTTTACATTGTCGGATGCTTTATTTGTGCCAAGGATCAAGAAGAATCTGCTATCAATTTCAGCTTTAGCCAAGACTAGCTTGGTTGTGAATTTTATGATGATAGATGTGCAATTCATGATCTGCCAAATGGTGACATCATTATTGCTTATGGCATTTTATGTCGTGGGTTGTATAAGCTCATAGACTATGAAAAATCTATGAATGATTCAACATATGTCAGATGCAAAGCTTTGGCATGCACGCTTTGGTCATTTGAATTTTGCTAGTTTGCCATGCCTATAGAATCTGAAATGTTGTCCTCTTTGCCCAAACTCGAGACACCTAGTAAAAATGTCTGTGAAAGCTGTATTTTGGGCAAAATTCAGTGTTTCTCCTTCCCAAAAGATGGTTTAGTTCAAGCTACTAAAAAATTGCAGTTTGTAGATAGTGATATTTGTGGTCACACACCTTCCTTTGGGAGCTATCCTTACTTTCATTGATGTTTTTTCCAGGCATACATGGGTATATCCTTTGAAAACAAAGTCTGAAGTGTTTATGTGCTTCAAACAATTTTTTGTTTTGGCTACAAATCAGTCTAGGTAGTGATGTGTGTCAACACACTAGGACCATCGAGACACTTTTTTCCCTCTTTAGGAGCTTTTTTCCCCTATCTTGTATATACGCCTATAACCCTAACGGATTACTTATCTTTGTACATTCTAGTGGTAATACATTCACTATTGTGTGTTATGCTCCAAGCTTCTTCTTCTTCTTCTTCTTCTTCTTCTTCTTCCTTGTGTTGTTTGTGTGCTCTTGCAGACCTTGAACTCCAACAATTGGTATCTGAGCAAGTCGTCGCTTCATCTAGGGCATCATCGACACCCCTCCAGTCATAGACTCAGAATCGCATAAAATTTGGTGAGCATACTCAGGGTGATTAGGAGTTCAAAAGGTCTTCACTTTGTGGTGCCAAAATCACAATCTAAGCTCGTTTCAACCTCCGAACACACTATCATATTGCTTGTGCAGGCAATTTCATCTTTTTGTGCCAAAGATAGACACTTGTTTTGGTTTGCCAGGATAAGATCCTCAAGTTTGCTATATATTTAGTGGGAGTCATCAAGGTAGTTTTGTTCAACTTTTTTAGATACAGTCATTTTTTTGCATCAGGGTATTTTAGTCAGTGGCCATGGCTGAAAGTAGTGATGTATTCCATATGTTGGTTGTTGAGGATAAATTGGATGGTACCAATTACCCATTGCTTGTATGATGCGCCATGTATTGGTTGCAAAAGGACTTTGGAATATTGTGCAAGGTGTTGAAAAACTTCCTATTTCACTTGCAAACAAAGTTGGTCAAGGTGATGCACATGGTATTGAAGATGGTTATATTCTTCATGTTCCTATTTGTGTTGCGGTGTCGGGAAGAAGGAGGTCGTGGCAGGAAGCCGGTGCCTGGGGTTGGATCAGGCCCCTCTCTGGTGCGTCGTTCCCGCTGTCCTACGAGCGACGTCTGCGCGCTGGGCGCCTTGCCTGTGCTCTCTGGAGCGTGCGCGATCCTCGTGGGGTCCTTTGCCCCTCGGAAGTGTCGAGACGTGGGACCGTGGGCGTCGGAAAGAGACGATAGGATACCGCAGTGAAACACGTGATGTAGATCAAGCTCGAAGATACAATCAGATCCAATAAAATGAATGATACAAACAGGCCGCTACAGTGCGGACCGATGGTACAATAAAAAAGCTACAGTGCGGTGCGATGATACAATATGAAAGCCGTCGCTACAGTGCGGGCCGGCTAGTATATACTAGATCCCTCGCTACAGTGCGAGAAACAGCCCTCGGGATTTCGCTTCGGTCTTCGCGGTCCAAGCTTCTCTTTCAACTTTACTTCGGTCCGTTCTTTTCTTCCAGTATCCTCCGCAATGGCCTTCCTTCTCTTTACTTCAGATAATCAGAAACCACATAAACCTGGAGGAGACGATCCACAAAGGTATTCAACAGGATGGGGCGTACTCTTTATATTCCGTCTTCAATGCTTTCACTTCATATAATCAACATCCACATAAACCTGTAGGAAAGTTCCACAAGAAAGACCACGGGGCTTGTACTCTTTACTTCAGTCTTCAATCAAAGCTTCTCTTCAAATCTTCTTCAAATAATCGTCTTCACTTCATAAATCACAATAGCCTCCGATCACTCAATAACCTGGAGGAGACAATCCACAAGGGTAATCCACAGGATGGGGTACTCTTTACTTCGGTCTTCAATCTTCAACTCTTCACTTCATTTAATGCTTCTTCAAATCATGAGAAGCATCAATAACTCTGGAGGAGACAATCCACAAGGGCAATCCACAGGATGGGGAACAAACATGTTAGTACTCTTTTTGAAGAAAAAACAAGACATTCATGAAAACAATCCCTCTGAAATGAAAAGATGCTTTTCAAATAATTAATATTATTAACTCTTTTTACTTTATCGATTCTATTCTCAATTAATCCATTGTGAAGTAGTATCTTTATTGACAAGATTTTGCATCGTCCTTTACAAAAATTTGATATGTTAACCCTTAAGAATAGGGACAAAAGAAGTTTGAATTAAGGTTTCGCATTGAAATCATCACATTGATTTTACCTTATCATTTCAAACAAAACAATCATCAAACGTTTGCCAAATATCTCCATCTCTCTCTCTATTTCTCTTTCAATATGAGCACTTTTTGCTATACTTGCTCATGTTTACTCCATTTTGATTGCAATTTCATTTTAAAGAGCCATTTTAATATCACCATGAAACTATAAGCGCACATCAGCGGATGCAAATTCTCTCTTTCTATCTCACACACAAAAATCTGTCTATGACCTAAACTGATTCCATTTTCCTTCATTTTGTGATTGACTATGGATGAACCGTGAGAATGCTACTATGAAGTAGAAAGTCGCACGGACATTTTCTCATTATCCTTCTCTGTCAAACACACTTTGCCAATCGTACACATGTCGGTCATATAACCTCCATCTTCTTATCCTCTCTCTCTCTCTCTTCCACGTATTCTGCCGCGTGTGCCTCTCTCTCTCTCTATCTTTCTCTCTCTCCTCTTCACACTGCCACGCACTTTGTCCCTGCACGCAAGAGCCGACAGACCTCTCTCTCTAGGACCGACTATGGGATCTCTTCAGAATAGTCTGCCGCCTAATACGCACACCGTCGTCATCTTCTTTCTCCCTTGGGCCTCGAAGCTTTGCAGCCGCCTTTGCCCATGCATCTCACTCTCTCTCCAAAGATCGTGCAGCGCCACCTCTACATGTTGAGAATCTGTCTCTCTCTATGTGCTCCTCACGACTCGTGAAGCAACAGTCGCCTCTCTCTCTGACAGACAGGGCAGGTGTCACAATGGTTGACTCCCTCTCCCGCTTAAATCTGTCGCTCGACATAGCGAGAGAGCCTTCTCTCTCTCTCTCTCTCTCTCTCTCTCTCTCTCTCTCTCTCTCTCTCTCTCTCTCTCTCTCTCTCTCTCTCTCTCTCTCTCTCTCTCTCTCTCTCTCTCTCTCTCTCTCTCTCTCTCTCTCTCTCTCTCTCTCTCTCTCTCTCTCTCTCTCTCTCTCTCTCTCTCTCTCTCTCTCTCTCTCTCTCTCTCTCTCTCTCTCTCTCTCTCTCTCTCTCTCTCTCTCTCTCAGTCTCTCATGTTTCTGTCTCCAAGACGTGTGCACCGACCATTCCTCTCTCTGCGTGTTGCCCGATCTCTATCTCCGTACCCTTCTGCGACCTCGCCGACAGCCCACAAGTCTACTATCTCCGCGCTGGCAGTAGCCGATTGCTAATCTCTGCAGCGCCGACATATTATCAACAAGCACACCAACTTCCTCGCGCTCTCTCTCTCTTTCCATGAGAATCTCCCAATAAAGCTTCTGCAGCCATGCGCAGCGCTGAAACTCTCTCTCTCATATGTGGCACCACCACCATCATTTTCTTCACCCCCAAACAGCAACGCCGAATCAAGTTCTTAAAAAATGTGTGCTAAAATCGTTAGCAATATCTCAAGCCAGCTAATCGTCCGACAAAGGCCCTCCAACACGGCTATTCCTATTAGGAATCTTAGGTGAAGGATCGTAATAACACAAATTAATGATCGCTTGCAGCAGTCATACATCGACCTAGGTCTATCAACAATAATGGAGAAAGGAAAACACCTTTCCCTCATGATAATGGAGAGCATGAATAAAAACTAAAGAAGCATGACCAAAGGTGAATGAACAAGGAGCATACCTGGAGGAGACAATCCACAAGGGCAATCCACAGGATGGGGAAGAAACAAATGAGTTTAGACTTATTTATAGGCCCCTCCCTAGGACTTCCTTCTAGAACGTTCTAACCTCCTCAATGAACTTTCTATTTTTGGTAGTCTTTTAATTTTTCCCTAGACTAAGGTTTCCATTTCACATTGGATGTTCGCAATTTAAATTGGATTTTAGGGTTTGACCTACAGAAACCGCCATTTCCAAGGGTCCGATCTAGGGTTTTTGGGTCGGGAAAATTAGCGTTTTGATCACAGATATCTCAAGCTCATCAATTTAATGGTTTATTTACAATTTCGGCCTAAACTCCAAGGGTTTCCAAGGGTTCAAGTTCTTTTTTTTATGGGGTAAACTCGTGTTTCCTGTCAGTTTCAAGGGTCAAACCTAAAGTTTTCATGGGTCTAATGTCAGTTATTTACATGCACGGTTCTAACGCACATCTCTAACATGGTTTCTTATCACACATGCAATCAAATCAGTCAAATTATGCATGAAATATACCACTCTTCAGTCAAAACATCACACAAAAACTCAAAAACAATGAACTTTTGAAAAAAACTGAGTGCACACTCCCTGCGGGATTTCATCCCGACATTCGCCCCCGCTAAACCTGCACATCGTCCCGACTGGCCGACCTGCAAGATCCAACACAAGCGTATCAGGGTTCTTTTGAAATCTCTTTACACTTTTTGTCTTTTTTCTTTTCAAAACTCAAATCATGATCTCATGCAGTCATGCAATTTTTATAAAGATTGGTATGAATTTTAGAAAATTAGGTAGATTCAAGCTTCACAAACATCATATTATGTTTCTGCATTTGCAATCTTACAAGTAATCACATGAATTAATCGTCGGCTTTCTAGATCTTTTGTTCGTTCAACTGGTTCAGATCCAACTGCTCATTCTAAGTACTAGCATATACATATGTTTCTACTAACTCAGTTTGTAGAATATACCTCGATTCCTACTATTTATCTCCTACTTGTCCAGCTCTCCATTAGATCTTTCTTTCTTTTTCTTTTTCTTTTTCATTTTTCTTTTTCTTTTTCTTTTCCTCTTCATCTCAGCTCAGCATTTCTTTTTCTCTTTTATTTTTCACAAATCGGCCTATGTCGAAATCGGGTGCGACTCATGGACTTGTCCGCCCGGCCAAGTTCATTCCACCTGTCTGCCGACCCGGCATAGCGCACGACATACACAACATCAGCCCTGCATGAAATCGGCGTTAGCTCGTGGCTCTGACCACTCAGCCAGAGTGACTCCACCTGCCTACCGACCCATACAGGCGCATGACAACAGATAGGTCAGGCCTACAACGAAACTAGCTACGGCTCGTGGCCTTGATCACCCGACCAAGGTGGTTCCACCCGCCTACTAGCCCATCGTAGCGCACCAACAACATGCACACACATTTAAGCTGGCTTGAGTATGAATGTTTTTCTCTATACCATGATCCATATGGAGGTAAGATCTCGCAAGAAATAAATACTAGGATCCAAAGTTTCCCACTCACTAAGTGTTCAAATCAATCAGCATATACATACACTCGGTCTAAGCATGCCATCACATCCCCAAGCTTTCACTCCCAAAAGTCTCTAGTCTGCTAACTAACTTTGTTCATATAATTTATAATCGTTCATGCTTCATGCAAACCCATAATAGATATTTGCTATCTTCTTTCTACATGATTTTCATAAATTCATGCATATCTTTATCACACATATGAATGCAATGCATATGATCTATCAGAAAGAAAACAGATTTCAAATTGGAAACATTTCACCTGGTCATTTTGCCTCATCTTTATCATTGATTGATCCAGCTTTTCTTCATCTTCATGATCTATCATTCTTTGTCAGCATCAACATCAGTGTCATCAGCATCCTTCAGTGTCATCAGTATTATCCAGTGTCATCAGTATCCTCCAGTATCATCAGTATCCTCCAGTGTCATCAGTATCCTCTAGCATCATCAGTATCCTCCTGTGTCATCAGTATCCTCCAGTGTCATCAGTATCCTCCACTATCATCAGTATCCTCCAGTGTCATCAGTATCCTCCACTATCATCAGTATCCTCCACTATCATCAGTATCCTCCAGCATCATCAGTATCCTCCAGTATCATAATCATCATAATCATCATAATCATCATCAATCACCATACACCATCAATCATCATCATTTTCATCATCGATCATCACCATCAATCATGTGTTTTCATCAATCATCATCACGTATTATCATCAATCTTTATCACTTAATAGCTCTTGATCATTCTCATGCGTTTTTATTATGATTCTACTTCAATCATCATTCAAGGTTTGCAAATATGTCTTGAAACGTTAGGTTTCTACTTCTTCTATTCTTCTTCAAACTCTTAGAAGTCTTTGAAGTTGTCTTTATATTCCCCTCAATTTGCTTGATAATATCATCAAGCAACTCTTTTTCAGCTTTGTTAACTCGCTTATTAGGTTTTATATCTTCTTGAATTTCTTCTTTACTCTTTTCTAGTTTAATCTGTTTATCAAAGTTCATTTGGGATTGTAATTTTGCAACTTTGTCTTGATCAAATAGATTCTCATTAGTTAAAATTTTTGGATCAAACGAAACATATACATCATGTTCTTTCTTTGATTTTTCTCTTTCATACTCTCTTTTATGATCAATTTCCATTTGTTCTCTTAGTATCTATTCAATATTTTGCTTCTCGACCTTTATTTGTTTACCTTTGGTTTCTTCAATAGATTTCTCTTGACTCTCAATAGATAGTAGGCTCTTTTGTTCATCAGATTTACTATTCTCAAGTCTTTTTGGTTTCCACATCTTTTGAGATGACTTTGATCTTGTTTTGGTCTCTTCAAAATATTTCTTTATCCCACCTTTTCCTACATTCAAATGCAAAGGGGATTCATCTTGAAACTTACAAATTTTTCCTTCATGCTCACTTACAAGTCTATGTGTGCATGCACTCTCATATGCTATGCAGTCCCAGAACATTTGTCCAAACTGATCGCACCAAAAGCAACGTATAGGTCTCTTCTCAACCCGACTTGATTTCCTAGGTATCACTCTAGGTGTGGGTCTTCTAAGACCTAAAGATTGTTTGTGTGCAGATATGCCTTGGACTTTTACCTCATGCTCATTATCACATTTCAATACTTGTAGATCATTAACTTGGTTTGTCAACAAGTCAACCTTATTTCTCAATTCAGAAATCTCAGAATCCATTTCCTTCTTTAGGTCTTTAATACTTATGCCCATTAGTTGAATAGTATCTGATATTGCATTTATAGTTTGCATTAGGTTCATAACAATACCAAACTTTGATTTTATAGATTCATTCATGTTAAATTCTATTTCCTTGATTCGCTCTTCATATTTCGTAAACCGTTCCTC
The DNA here is from genome assembly GCA_020310875.1 of Ceratopteris richardii. Classification (NCBI taxonomy): domain Eukaryota; kingdom Viridiplantae; phylum Streptophyta; class Polypodiopsida; order Polypodiales; family Pteridaceae; genus Ceratopteris; species Ceratopteris richardii. Next base: position 96,077,629 of record CM035441.1, on the reverse strand, counting down.
AATCATTTTATTCATTTTCGTTTTCCTCTTCTTATGATCTAACCTGAGAAGTGGATTCTTAATCTATGCCTCAATGGAAAAGTGCACACTCATATGATCAAAACTGATGCAAAAAGTGTATGATCAAAGTCAAGCAATAAAACAGTCTTTCTCTTCAATGTGTGTGTAAAACAATGCAAAAAATCAAATAACTTGAAATGCTAATACCTGGAGTATCTGTCCGATGCCGAGGTTCCTGTCTTGTCTTCTCAAGGAGTGGGTGATGCGTCGAGGATCTCCGGGCAACCGCCTCGCTTCACGTCGGGTTCAGGTGTCGGGAAGAAGGAGGTCGTGGCGGGAAGCTGGCGCCTGGGGTTGGATCAGGCCCCGCTCTGGTGCGCCGTTCCCGCTGTCTTGCGAGCGGCGTCTGCGCGCTGGGTGCCTCACCTGCGCTCTCTGGAGCGTGCGCGATCCTCGTAGGGCCCCTTGCCCCTCATCATCATCTTGCCCTATGACCCAACCTATGCCAATAGGACTGGTATCAACGGTCAAAATGATAGGTCTCTGACCTGAATAGTCAACACACTTCAGAATCGGAGCTTCAATTAGCAGCTGCTTCAGTTTATGCATAGCTCTCGACTGTTTCTCTGTCCATACAAACTTCTTTCTCTTTCTCAGCAGATCATATAAGGGGTTTGCAACGTGAGCAAAGTGAGGAATCCATATCACATAGAATACACAGGCTCCTAGAAACCTTCTCACCTCACTGACATTACGACACACTTCAGAGATCTTGCTAATGGCCTCAACTTTCTGCGGGTATGGCTTGCGGCCATAATGTCCACACAGATGTCCTACAATGAGGACCTCATCAACGCCAAAAACCGATTTCTCTAAAGAAAGTGTCGGGAAGAAGGAGGTCATGGCAGGAAGCCGACGCCTGGGGTTGGATCAAGCCCCACTCTGGTGCACCGTTCCCGCTGTCCTGCGAGCGGCGTCTGCGCACTGGGCGCCTCGCCTGTGCTCTCTGGAGCGTGCGTGATCCTCGTAGGGCCCCTTGCCCCTCGCAACTGTCGAGACGTGGGACCGTGGGCATCGGAAAGAGACGATCGGATACCGCAGTAAAGACGGGATGCAGATGAAGCCCAACGATACAACGGAAATGAAACTAAAGCTTTCAATAAAATGAATGATACAAAACAGGCCGCTACAGTGCGGGCCGATGGTACAATAAAACCGCTACAGTGCGCTGCGATGATACAATATGAAAGCCGCCGCTACAGTGCGGGCCGGCTAGTGTATACTAGATCCCTCGCTACAGTGCGAGAAACCGCCCTCGGGATTCCTCTTCGATCTTCACGTCCAAGCTTCTCTTTCAACTTTACTTCGGTCCGTTCTTTTCTTCCAGTATCCTCCGCAATGGCCTTCCTTCTCTTTACTTCAGATAATCAGAAACCGCATAAACCTGGAGGAGATGATCCACAAAGGCAATCCACAGGATGGGGCGTACTCTTTATATTCCGTCTTCAATGCTTTCACTTCATATAATCAGCATCCACATAAACCTGTAGGAAAGTTCCACAAGAAAGACCACGGGGCTTGTACTCTTTAATTCAATCTTCAATCAAAGCTTCTCTTCAAATCTTCTTCAAATAATCCTCTTCACTTCATAAATCGCAATAGCCTCCGATCACTCAATAACCTGGAGGAGACGATCCACAAGGGTAATCCACAGGATGGGGTACTCTTTACTTCGGTCTTCAATCTTCAACTCTTCACTTCATTTAATGCTTCTTCAAATCATGAGAAACATCAATAACTCTGGAGGAGACGATCCACAAGGGCAATCCACAGGATGGGGAACAAACATGTTAGTACTCTTTTTGAAGAAAAAACAAGACATTCATGAAAACAATCCCTCTGAAATGAAAAGATGCTTTTCAAATAATTAATACTATTAACTCTTTTTACTTTATCGATTCTATTCTCAATTAATCCATTGTGAAGTAGTATCTTTATTGACAAGATTTTGCATCGTCCTTTACAAAAATTTGATATGTAAACCCTTAAGAATATGGACAAAAGAAGTTTGAATTAAGGTTTCGCATTGAAATCATCACATTGATTTTACCTTATCATTTCAAACAAAACAATCATCAAACGTTTGCCAAATATCTCCATCTCTCTCTATTTCTCTTTCAATATGAGCACTTTTTGCTATACTTGCTCATGTTTACTCCATTTTGATTGCAATTTCATTTTAAAGAGCCATTTTAATATCACCATGAAACTATAAGCGCACATCAGCGGATGCAAATTCTCTCTTTCTATCTCACACACAAAAATCTGTCTATGACCTAAACTGATTCCATTTTCCTTCATTTTGTGATTGACTGTGGACGAACCATGAGAATGCTACTATGAAGTAGAAAGTCGCACGGACATTTTCTCATTATCCTTCTCTGTCAAACACACTTTGCCAATCGTACACATGTCGGTCATATAACCTCCATCTTCTTATCCTCTCTCTCTCTCTCTCTTCCACGTATTCTGTCGTGTGCGCCTCTCTCTCTCTGTCTTTTTCTCTCTCCTCTTCACAGTGCCACGCACTTTGTCCACGCACACAAGAGCCGCCAGACCTCTCTCTCTAGGACCGACTATGGGATCTCTTCAGAATAGTCTGCCGCCTAATACGCACACCGCCGTCATCTTCTTTCTCCCTTGGGCCTCGAAGCTTTGCAGCCGCCTTTGCCCATGCATCTCACTCTCTCTCCAAAGATCGTGCAGCGCCACCTCTACATGCTGAGAATCTGTCTCTCTCTATGTGCTCCTCACGACTCGTGAAGCAACAGTCGCCTCTCTCTCTGACAGACGGGGCAAGTGTCACAATGGTTGACTCCCTCTCCCGCTTAAATCTGCCGCTCGACATAGCCAGAGAGCCTTCTCTCTCTCTCTCTCTCTCTCTCTCTCTCTCTCTCTCTCTCTCTCTCTCTCTCTCTCTCTCTCTCTCTCTCTCTCTCTCTCTCTCTCTCTCTCTCTCTCTCTCTCTCTCTCTCTCTCTCTCTCTCTCTCTCTCTCTCTCTCTCTCTCTCTCTCTCTCTCTCTCTCTCTCTCTCTCTCTCTCTCTCTCTCTCAGTCTCTCCCGTTTCTGTCTCCAAGACGTGTGCACCGACCATTCCTCTCTCTGCGTGTTGCCCGATCTCTATCTCCGTATCCTTCTGCGACATCGCCGACAGCCCACAAGTCTACTATCTCCGCACTAGCAGTAGCCGATTGCTAATCCCTGCAGCGCCGACATATTATCAACAGGAACACCAACTTCCTCGCGCTCTCTCTCTCTCTTTCCATGAGAATCTCCCAACGAGCTTCTGCAGCCATGCGCAGCGCTGAAACTCTCTCTCTCATATGTGGCACCACCACCATCATTTTCTTCACCCCCAAACAGCAACGCCGAATCAAGTTCTTAAAAAATGTGAGCTAAAATCGTTAGCAATATCTCAAGCCAGCTAATCGTCCGACAAAGGCCCTCCAACACGGCTATTCCTATTAGGAATCTTAGGTGAAGGATCGTAATAACACAAATTAATGATCGCTTGCAGCAGTCATACATCGACCTAGGTCTATCAACAATAATGGAGGAAGGAAAACACCTTTCCCTCATGATAATGGAGAGCATGAATGAAAACTAAAGAAGCATGACCAAAGGTGAATGAACAAGGAGCATACCTGGAGGAGACGATCCACAAGGGCAATCCACACGATGGGGAAGAAACAAATGAGTTTAGACTTATTTATAGGCCCCTCCCTAGGACTTCCTTCTAGAACGTTCTAACCTCCTCAATGAACTTTCTATTTTTGGTAGTCTTTTAATTTTTCCCTAGACTAAGGTTTCCATTTCACATTGGATGTTCACAATTTAAATTGGATTTTAGGGTTTGACCTACAGAAACCGCCATTTCCAAGGGTCCGATCTAGGGTTTTTGGGTCGGGAAAATTAGCGTTTTGATCACAGATATCTCAAGCTCATCTATTTAATGGTTTATTTACAATTTTGGCCTAAACTCCAAGGGTTTCCAAGGGTTCAAGTTCTTTTTTTTATGGGGTAAACTCGTGTTTCCTGTCAGTTTCAAGGGTCAAACCTAAAGTTTTCATGGGTCTAATGTCAGTTATTTACATGCACGGTTCTAACGCACATCTCTAACATGGTTTCTTATCACACATGCAATCAAATCAGTCAAATTATGCATGAAATATACCACTCTTTAGTCAAAACATCACACAAAAACTCAAAAACAATGAACTTTTGAAAAAAATTGAGTGCACACTCCCTGCGGGATTTCATCCCGACAGCGGTTCCTATTGCACCTATTGTAGAGAAAGTTTGTTGGGATGGCCGAGATGCTTAGGCACATGCACTGATAGCCTTGTCTATCAAACGTGCCATTATTCCTCACATTTGCTCTTGTAGAACATCTAGGGATGCTTGGGATACACATACCACTTTATACCAGGCAAGGAATGAGGCTCGTGTTGCTTACCTACGAAAATAGTTGGAGAGTGAGCACATGATTGAAGGTGATTCCATGGATAATTTTTTGACAAGGATCAAATATCTGAAGGAATAGTTGATTTTTGTTGATGAAGTCTTGCCTGACAGTTCACTTCTGTAGACTGTTGTGAATGGTCTTCTCGATTCATATCAGAGTTTATGTTCTACTCTTCGTTTGATGATGAAACACAATCCAAATGCCTTAACATTTGAGGATTTAGTCTATGTTTTGTTGTAGGAAGATCAATCTAGGCAAAACAGGTCCATTATGCATGTTGCAAATCAAGATTTCTTGGATAGTCAGAAGGGCAAAGGTAAATGGAGCTCTTCTACTAGTAAGCAGAAATCTGCTAATTCTCCAGAATCAAAGAAGGATAACAGAGATGAGATGAAAACATGAAAGAAGAATTTTTTTTGCAAATACTATAAAGGTAATGATCATATCATAAAGAGCTATCCAAAATTGGATACTAAAGAGGCAAGCAAGAAAGAGGCTGGAATGGTTGTTGTAGAGACCTCTACACCCAAAACAGAGTCTGCTAATCTTGTGCAATATGAAGAATGGGTGTTTACTATTGTAAGCATGTATGTGAAGGCTATATTTTGGGCAAAACTCAACATTCCTCCTTCCCAAAAGATGGTTTAGTTCAAGGTTCTCAGAAATTTCAGCTTGTTCATAGTGATGTTTGTGGTCCTATGTAGACATCTTCTTTTGGGAAATATCTTTACTTCATGACTTTCATCGTTGATTTTTCCAGGCATGCATGGGTATATCCATTGAAAGCTGAAGCAATTCAATGAAGATGTACCACAGTGCACTCTCCTTCTCGAGAGTTGCATGATGATATCCTCTTAGTAGAAAACTGAGCTCCTAGGGCCGCACACGGTACTCCACACAGAGGCTACAGAATATGCAGAAAACACAATACACAGGGAGCATGAAGATAGACTTCCTAGGTCTTACAAGTGCGATCGAACTTAGAGTCTATGACTGACCAGACCACTATATGTTTTATTAAAGAACAAATACAAAGAAGTGTCCGGTGGCCATTTGGCCTTTCACATGGACACTAACGGTAACAATCTCCCACTAAAGGCGAATATGGCCAAAGTAACTATGGGAGAAAAATAGAGAATGATAAAGAATACTTGAGTGTAAGTATACAAACTATACCTCCCACCTCATGGGCATGTTACAACACCTCCAGCAAAATGAAAAATGTACCCTGATGTAGACTTATGATTGTCTACACAACCAACATAGTCAAAATCTGTGTAACCAATAATGGATGCTTTTCCTCTACCTAAGCATAGACACTTGTTCTTAGTGCCACTCAGATATCTCAAAATTATCTTGACTACTTCCCAATGTTTCTTGCCAGGATTAGACATATATCTGCTCACAACTCCCACTGCAAATGCAATGTCTGGTCTCATAGCTACCATAGCATACATGAGACTACCAACAACAAACTGATAGGGAATTTTCATCATGAATTCCTTTTCCTCATCTGATTTGGGGCAATCAGCCTTGCTCAATTTCACATATGTGGGTAAAGGTGTACTCAATGCCTTTCCACCCTACATATTGAACCTGTGAAGTACTTTGGATATGTACTGACTTTGAGATAATTATGTGCATCTTTTACTCCTATCATGAGTAATGTGCATGCCAAGAATATGTTTGGCATCCCCCAAATCCTTCATATCAAATGTGTGACTCAACTTCCTTTTGAGGCATGACAAGTCATAAGACAACTTCCCAGCAATCAACATATCATCGACATAAAGTATCAAGCATATCAAGCTGCCATCTGAGCATCTCTTTGTGTAGAGACAATGATCCTCATTGCTTCGAGAATAGCCTTGAGACTTCATAAAAGCATCAAACTTCTGGTACCATTGTCTAGGGGATTGTTTTAGTCCATACAAGCTCTTCTTGAGGTTAC
>CM035441.1:96053652-96066152 GCA_020310875.1 Ceratopteris richardii | reverse complement strand
CTGCATCATCATATGAAACCTGCAAAGGCTGAGAAGTTGTCTCATTAGGACCAGCACTAGACTGTCCACCTGTAAAAAGAGGCATCAAAGTATCATACATGTCTTTGGAGCTAACAGATGTCTCCTTAGTACATGAAAGCAATGGCTGAATAGCATCTTCCACAAAGACAACATCACGGCTAACCAGAATGCGTTTAGTCTGTGGATGATACAGACGATAGCCTTTACTTTCAGAACTGTACCCAACAAAAATACATTTTACTGCCTTATCATCCAATTTTCTGCGATGTTGTTCAGGCACTAATGCATATGCCAAACAACCAAAAACACGCAGATGAGCAACAGATGGCTTGCGGTCATGCCAAGCCTCATATGGAGTGATAGACTGCAACGCTTTAGTGGGACACCTGTTCAGTATATATGTTGCACACATGACAGCCTCAAGCCAGAAACTATGTGGTAAATCCTGACTTTTGACCATGCACCTCGCCATCTCCATGAGTGACCTGTTCTTTTGTTCAGCAACTCCATTCTGTTGAGGTGTATACGGCACTGTACATTGGTGTTTTATCCCACGTTCAGCCAGAAATGCATTAAAATCTGAAGACATATATTCCCCCCCTCGATCAGAACGGAGGGTGCCCATTTTACATGCTGAAAGATTTTCAGCCAAAACCAAAAACTGTTTGAAGCACATGAACACTTCGGACTTTGCTTTGAGTGGATATACCCATGCATGCCTGGAAAAATCATCAATGAAAGTCACGAAGTAAAGGTAATTTCCAAAAGAGGGTGTCTGCATAGGACCACAGACATCACTATGTACAAGCTGCAATTTCTGCGTAGCCCGAACTGAACCATCTTTTGGAAAGGAATAACGCTGCATTTTGCCCAAAATACAACCTTCACAAACATGTTTTCCAGGAGCCTCAAGTTTGGGCAAGGAGGACACCATTTCAGATTTCTGCAGGCGTAGCAAACTAGCAAAATTCAGATGACCAAAGCGTGCATGCCAAAGCTTTGCATCTCACATAGCCTGAGAATCATGAACTGCACATGCCGAATCATTCACAGATCTTTCATAGTCTATGAGCTTATACAGCCCACGACATAAGATGCCAGAAGCAATAATCACATCACCATTTGAGAGATCATGGACTGTACACCTCTCATCAACGAGTTTCACAACCAAGCCAATCTTGGCTAATGCAGAAACTGATAACAGGTTCTTTTTGATCCCTGGCATAAATAAAGCATCTGACAAAGTGAAAGAACTACCATCAGCAGTAGTTAGAATGATCTTATCAACTCCCATAACAGGATAAGAGGAGTTATTGGCGCATGTGACAGTATTCCCTGTAGGGGCAGGCTCGAGTGAAGAGAAGAAACTGCGTTGCGAGGTAATATGTTTGGTCGCCCCACTGTCAAAGTACCAAACATCTAAGTCTACTACAGACATGCACTGATCATGAGAAGATGGGTCAAAACTGCAGATAGTAGTAAACGCCCATTCTTCTTCCTGCACAAGATTTGCAGACTCTGTTTTTGGTGTAGAGGCCTCTGCAACAACCATTCCAGCCTCTTTCTTCTTTGCCTCTTTAGCAGCCAGTTTTGGACAGTTCTTTATAATATGATCATTTCCTTTACAGTACTTGCAGAACAATTTCTGCTTTTCTGATTTCTTCTCATCTTTATCCTGGTTCTTCGATTGTGCAGCATTTGCAGATTTTTGCTTACTAGTAGAAGAGCTCCATTTTCCTTTGCCCTTTTGACTAGCCAGAAAAGCTTGATCTGCAACACGCATAATGGACCTGTTCTGCCTGGACTGATCTTCCTGCAACAGAACAGAGACTAATTCCTCAAATGACAAGGCATTCAGATTGCCTTTCATCATCAACCGAAGAGTAGAGGCAAAACTCTGATATGAATCAGGAAGACCATTCAGAACGGTCTGCACAAGTGAGCTATCTGGTATAACCTCATCAGCAGAAATCAATTGTTCCTTCAGGTCTTTGATCTTTGTAAGAAAACTGTCCATAGAATCACCTTCATTCATGTGCTCACTCTCCAACTGTTTTCGGAGGTAAGCAACACGAGCCTCATTCCTAGCCTGGTACAAAGTGGTAAGTGTATCCCAAGCATCCTTTGCTGTTCTGCAAGAGCGAATGTGAGGAATAATGGCACGTTTGACAGACAAAGCTATCAATGCATGTGCCTGGGCATCTCTACCATCCCAACGAATCTGCTCTGCAGTAGGTGCAACAGAAATAGCAGCACGAACAGGAATCTGTGGAATATCATCTTCGACACCATCTTCATCAGCTCCAGCACCTGTATTTGTAGTACCTGTAGTCGCAGGTGTAACAGGACGTCTTTCAACACCCTGCACAATGTTCCACAGTCCTTTTGCAACCAGTACATGTCGCATCATATAAGCCCATAATGGGTAGTTGGTACCATCCAACTTATCCTCAACAGCCAACATACGGAATACATCATTGCTTTCAGCCATGGCCGGTGACTAAAATACCTTGATGCAGAAAATTGACTGTATCTCAAAAAGTTGAACGGAACTGCCCAGACGAGTTCTGCTAGACCTGTAGCAGACTTTGAGACGATTAAACTGGCGAACAGAAACTGGTATATATCTTTGGCACAAAAGGACGAAATAGCCTGCACAAGCGCTGCGATAGTGCGTTCGGAGGCCGAAACGAGCTCAGATCGCGATTTCGGCACCACAGAGCAAAGATGTTTTGATCTCTGAAACACCCTGAGTATGCTCACCAAATTTCGTGCGAACCTGAGACTGCAAACGGAGGAGTGTCGACGGCACCCTAGAAGAAGCGACGACCTGCTCTGATACCAATTGTTGGAGATAGACGTCTGCGGAAGCACGCGAACAGCACAAGGAAGAAGAAGAAGCTTGGAGCACAAACACACAATACTGAATGTATTACTAGAGAATGTACAAAGATAACTAGCCCATTAGGGCAATAGGCGTATATACAAGCCGGGGGAAAAAAACCTCCTAAAGAGGGAAAAAAGTGCCCCGGTAGTCCTAGAGTGTTCACACACATCACTACCTAAATATATCAACAAAATATGCATTGGAGGTTAGTGGTGATGCTCTCAAGAGAAAAATTTTTGAAGGGCTTCGCGAGGAACTCCGTTATCAAGACAAGGGATCTGGGTGCATCGATTTTTTGGATGCTGTTGTGATGGCTGAGAACTTTGAAGAAGATGACAAGTTCAATTCTCATAATGCAAATAGAAGCAGATTCATTGCGATGGGACATAGGCCACAAAGACCTATTGCAATGAACATGAACAATTCAAGAAAGAATCCATCTTCTAATAACCAAGGTAAGAATCTTGCTCAAGTGGAAAATCAAAGGAGGCGTCAACCAATCCATTGGCAACAAGACCCTGACTTTATTGAGAGGGCAAAAAGACTTGGTCTATGTTTTCGTTGGGGGGAGCAAGGGCATCGGACTTATGAGTGCCCGAATAAGGCAGTCTTTTGGCCTGCCCAATCAAAGGCAATAAGCATCATCGAGGAAGAAACAATGATTAAGAAAGCAAATGATGGAGGTAAATGCCTTAATTCTACTTTACGTTGCATGGTGGTGAATTCTTTCCCAAAGGCTTTTGTAATTATGATTTTGGGCATGCTTTCTAGCATAAAATCAGATTTTTTATTCCTTCATGTAGTACACATTGTTTTCTATCTTTCAAATTGGTACAGAATTTGGGGATACCTCTAAATATGTAGATAACTAGACCTATAGAGATGGCCAATGGACGATTGCATTATACAAAAGGATACATTGAAAACCTTGTATTTACTTTTTCTTATAGGTCTTTTTCTGGAAATTTTCATGTGATTGAGATGAAACAAAGTGATGCAATCATAAGCATGGATTGGTTAGTTCAGAATTATGCAATAATTGATTGCAAGCAAATAACAATTACTTTAAGGCTAGATGTTGAACCTATCCACACTCTAGGTGATGCATATAACCCTAAACCTATTCTTATTTTTGCTATGCAGATAATTAGAGGTATATGTGATGGCTGTAAAACATTTGTAGTGTATGTGAACAATCTGCATCAGGAAGATAATGATGAAAGTATTCCAAATTATGTAGAAAAACTTTCTAAAGAATATGCCGATGTATTTCCAGAAGACTTGCCTGGTATACCTCCACCTAGGCAGATTGACCATGCTAGTGACCTATATCCAAGGAGTGAACCTATAGATTTAACATCAATGAATTAAAGGAGCTTAAAATTCAATTAGATGATCTTTTGAAGAAAGGCTTGATAAGACCAAGTGTCTCACCTTGGGGTGCACCTGTTTTATTTCAGAAGAAGAAAGACAGCTCTTATAGATTATGCATTGACTAGAAGGGGTTGAATAAAAGAACAATTAAAAAAAGTATCCACTCCCTCACATAGATCACTTATTAGGTGAATTAAGTCGAGCGACTGTATTCACTAAGATTGACTTAAGATATGGATATCACCAAATTAGGCTCAAAATAGAGGATATTTCCAAGACAACTTTTCAAACATGATATGGTCACTACCAGTTTACGGTTTTACCTTTTGGATTAACAAATGACCCTGTCACATTTATGTGCTTGATGAAAAATGTTTTTCATAATCACCTAGACGAATTCATCCTAGTATTTCTTGATGATATATTTGTATACTGTAAAGATGGTTTTGACCATGCGGTACATCTCAAAAAGACTTTGCAAAATCTTAGAGACCACAAATTGTATGGAAAGAAGAGTAAGTGTTTCTTTGCTAAGGATAAAATTGTGTATCTAGGAAGAGTCATATCAAAAGATGGAATCCATATAGATGAAGATAAAGTAAAAACAATAGTTGATTGCCTGATTCCTAAGACTATAAGGGATGTTACAAGTTTTCTTGGGTTGGCACAATATGAAAGAGCACATATTAAGGATTTCTTTGAGATAGCTACTCCCCTAATAGAATTGAATAAAAAGAATATAGGATTTGCATGGAGTGATGCCTATCAAAAATCATTTGAAACATTGGAACAAAAAGTCGTTGAAAATTGTGTTTTAAAAAATCCAAAAATGGGAAAACCTTTTGTGGTTGCATGTTATGCAAGTGGCAGTTAGATAGGATGTGTTCTTTCACAAGATGGTAGGGTGGTCGCATATGATTCTAGAAAATTAAGAAAACATGATCTTAACTATCCTACTCAAGATCTAGATATGCTTGTTGTTGTGCATGCACTTAAGCATTGGAGACATCTATTGTTAGGGGTTAAGTTTGAATTGAAAACAGATCATCAAAGTCCAAAATACGTTGTCACACAACCATTACTTAATAAGAGGTAGAAGCGTTGGATTGAATTGTTAAGCGAGTATGATTTTGACATTAACTATCTGGCTGGTATAGAAAATAAGATCGCTGATGCATTGATTTAAAGACCTTTATGTAATCTTCTTTTTGTAATAAATTCTGATTTTCTCAATCAAATTCAAGAGGAAATGAAACATGACTCTTTTTACGCACCTATTTTGAATTTTTTGAATGCAAACAACGGATCGATGTATAAGGAAAATTTCATTTGCAGAATGGATCCTTGTATTGTAATAATCGATTGTGTATATCTTTTGAGTCTCCGTTCAAAGTTAGAATATTGCATGATTGTCATGATGCACCTTTCTTTGCACATCTAGGTTATTCAAGGACCTATGTGAAAACAAAGTATTCTTACTTTTGGCCATGTATGAAGGGGGATATTAGAAAATACATTAATGAATGTTTGAAATGCCAACAGGTGAAAATTGAGTTTAAGAAAATGCCTGGAATGCTTCAACCTTTTGATGTTCCAAAAAAAAAATGGGAGTCTATTTCTATGGAATTTATCACTAAATTACCTATGACCATAGTAAGCATGATACCATATTTGTTGTAGTCGATCGGCTTACCAAGATGGCACATTTATTTCCTATGAAAAAGACTGATACTGCTTTGAATGTTGCAAGAATCCTTGTAAAAGAAATTTTTCGAAGCGACATTTGAATTGATTGGAACCCAACTTCATATGAGTACAGTTTCCATCCACAAACTGAAGGGGAAATCGAGAGGGTTAACGAGGTAGTTGAAGATATATTGCATATGTATGTGAATGAAAAGCGGGATAATTGGAGTGAATATTTACCTTTTGGTTGATTTTGCATACAATAGTGCATGGCATGCATCTATAAAAATGACTCCGTTTGGCTATGTACAATTATAACTGTTTAACTCCACCTTCATTTTTGGGTTTTCCAAATAAAGTGGAAGTATCCAAAGAAATGCTTCATAACATGGACGAAGAAGTTGGAAAAATTAAGAAACACATAAAAAAAGCTCAAAAAAGACAAGAAGTTCTATGATTTAAAGAGAAGACCACTTGAATTTCAAATTGATGATATGGTATTTCTTAAAGTTAATCCTCACCGATCTAACTTGTTGCTAGGGAAGGATCATTGACTTTCTCCTCGATATGTAGGTCCTTTTAAAGTTTTGAAAAAAATTGGATCTCTTGCTTATTTGCTGGAATTACCTAAACATTTAAATGTGCATCCTGTATTTCATGTTAGCTTACTCAAAAGATATGTACCTAATGTTGCTCATGTTTCGCAGGAGAATTATAAGCTGAATGATGATGGCTCTTTTGAGCTTCAAGCAGAAATAATATTAGATAGGAAGGAAAGATTGCTTAGAAATAGATATATAGTAGAAATTTTGGTGAAATGGCACTCATACCCAGTAGAAGATCGAGTTGGGTGAACTTAGATGATTTTCTAACACATTATCCTTCTTTCCAACTCTGAGGACAAAGTTCTTCAAGGGGGGAAGAATTGTAATAGGCCTCTTTTCTAGTGAAATAATTCATTTTGAACTTTTTGAATTTCACTGTGGGGATAATTCTTAGAACGAATAATAAGGTCATTTTATGCATGTAGGAAAAATTTTGGGATGACAAGTTTCACATTCTCTCTCGATCTTATCGCATCATGTTTTGTAGTTGAAATTTGAAGGTAACGATGAAAGAATTAAGAAAAACTCTAAATGAGAGAAATGTAAAGAAAGTATAGGAGAATAAAAGTGTCTGAGTGAAATTTTTATGAATCATCTTTTAAGCACTTCGTTCAGGGCTCTACATTTAGTTCGTTGTAAGAAAATGTCTTGATTTTACTCTCCCTCTAGAATTTTGAAACTTGCAGGGCTCAAAAGTGGCATTTGGAGGCAGATTTGGACCTAGGTCATCTCTAACACTATTATGCAGATCAAAAAATTGAATAAAAGTGTCTCTCACAAGCTTAAGCTAATTACTCACCATTTTTGAGTTATAGGGCTTTGCAAAGTGCTGTTTTCCAACACTTAAAAAAAAAGAGAGGGCTTCTCTAACTCTATTCGAATCCGTGATTCTAATGCTTACATGTCACCATGTCTAATTATGGATAATTTTGGATATGTCTTCTGGGTGCTTTTCTCTTATTTTTGGACAGGTATGCAAAAAGAAAGCACACTACGATCGCATGGTTTTTTGCGAAAGTTTTGGAGAAACTTGACATTTTTCTAAATTTGGTGGATCACATACTTATTTGGGGGGGCGAGGATCAAACTATGCTATAGGGAGAACTGCACATCAACAAAGGGGATGCACAGAAATTAGAGAATTACCTTGTGACTGAGAATGAGAGTGAGAGTGAGAATGTGATTGAGAGTGTGAGTGTGAATGAGATTGTGATAGCTCGGGGGTGGTTGGGAGGTAGATGCTTCGTCAAGGAGCTATTTTCGAAGGCTCTTGTAACCATTGATTCTCATTTATAATATCAGAATTCTTCTTTCTCTGACTCATATTCTTCCGTGAAATTTTTGTGTTTTCTCTCCTTTGTTATTCTTGAATGATGGAAAGATCATGATTGGGGATAGACTGTGATTGGGGAAATGCTACAAGTGGTATCATAGCAAAATTGATTCTTGAGAATTATGGAAGGTTTGATGCAGAAGGTGTGTGAGCAAGAGGAGCTTATTGAGAAGCTTCATGGATAATTACAGAACGAGGTGGAAAACAACCAGAAGGTGCAACAAATTTATTCGTGGAACTCAATGATGAATTGGGTGAAGGTGCGGGAACATCTAGTGTGCCTCGAGGAAAAGAAAAATGCAATTATGAAGATATGGAACTAGGTGAGTTTGCCCTTAACCAAGTCTTCAAGAAGGCAAAGCTGTATGATTTTGATGGCGAGAAGAAGAGTGGTGAAGATCTTGAGGCATGGATTGAAGAGCTTGAGGATTTCTTTGATCTTTGACAATTTAATGAGGAGTCCAAGGCAAAAGTTGGGATCCTGCACCTGCGTGGTATCGTGAAGCTATGGTGGAAGTCCTATATGCAGACTTGGATGCGTTCTGGTCTAGTTTTATGGAAGGACTTAAGAGAACAAGCTGAAAAATGTTATTGTTCTCCACACTACCATATGTAGAAGAAGATGGGGTTCTACAATTTTCATCAACATGAAAGTGACAAGCATAGCTTATCTATTGATGAGTAGAAAGAGAAGTTACTACGTCTTCACAAATATGCATTGGAGGTTAGTGGTGATGCTCTAAAGAGCAAATTTATTGAAGGGCTTCGTGAGAACTCTGTTATCAAGTGAAGGGATCTGGATGCATCCATTTTTTGGATGTTGTTGCGATGGCCGAGATCTTTGAGAAGATGGAGAAGTTCAATTCTTGGAAGGAAAATAGAAGCAGATTCATTGCAATGGGACATAGGCCACAACGACCTATTGCAATGAACATGAACAATTCAAGGAAGAGTCCAGCTTCTCATAACCAAGGTAAGAATCCTGCTCAAGTGGGAAATCAAAGGAGGTGTCAACCAATCCATTGGCAACAAGACCCTGACTTTATTGAGAGCGAGGAGCAAGGGCATCCGACTTATGAGTGCCTGAATAAGGCAGTCTTTTGACCTGCCCAATTGAAGGCAATAAGCATCATCTAGGAAGAAATAACAATTGAGAAAGCAGACTATGGAGGTAAGTACCCTAATTCTACTTTATGTTGCATGGTGGCTAATTCTTTCCCAAAGTCTTCTGTAATTATAATTCCGGGTGTGCTTTCTAGCATAAAATCAGATTTCTGATTGATTCAGGTAGTACACATTGTTTTCTATCTTTCAAATTGGTATGGATACCTCTAAGTATGCAAATAACAAGACCTGTAGATATGGCCAATGGACGACTGCATTATACAAAGGATGTGTTGAAAACCTTGCATTTACTTTTTCTGATAGGTCTTTTTCTGGAAACTTTAATGTGATTGAGATGAAACAGAGTGATGAAATCATAGGCATGGATTGGTTAGTTCATAATTCTGCAATAATTGATTGCGAGAAAAGAACAATCACTTTAAGGCTAGATGGTGAATCTATCCACATTCTAGGTGATGCATAAAACCGTAAACCTATTTTTATTTTTGTTATGCGGATAATTAGAGGTATACGTGATGGTTGTAAAACATTTGTAGTGTATGTGAACAATCTGCATGAGGAAGATAATGATGAAAGTATTCCAAATTATGTAGAAAATCTTTTGAAAGAATATGTCGATGTATTTCTAGAAGACTTGCCTGGTATACCTCCACCTAGGTATATTGACCATGCAATTGACCTATATCCAGGGAGTGAACCATATTCTAGAGCACTCTATAGATTTAACATCGATGAATTAAAGGAGCTTAAGATTCAATTATATGATCTTTTGAAGAAAGGCTTGATAAGACCGAGTGTCTCACCTTGGGATGCACCTATTTTATTTTAGAAGAAGAAAGATGGCTCTTATAGATTATGCATTGACTATAGGGGGTTGAATAAAAGAACAATTAAAAATAAGTATCCACTCCCTCACATAGATGACTTATTAGGTCAATTAAGTGGAGCGACTGTATTCACTAAGATTGACTTAAGATCTGGATATCACCAAATTAGGATTAAAAAAGAGGATATTCCCAAGATAACTTTTTGAACAGGATATGGTAACTATGCTTTTATGATTTTACCTTTTGGATAAACAAATGCTCGTGCCACATTTATGTGCCTGATGAACAATGTTTTTCATAATCACCTAGATGAATTCATCTTAGTATTTCCTGATGATATATTTCTATACTCTAAAGATGATTCTGCTACTCATGATCTAGAAATGCTTGCTGTGGTGCATGCACTTAAGCATTGGAGACATCTATTGTTAGGGGTTAAGTTTGAATTGAAAATAGATCAGAGTATAAAATATATTTTCACACAACCATTACTTAATAACAGGCAGAAGCATTGGATTGAATTATTAAGCAAGTATGATTTTGACATTAAATATCTGGCTGGTAAGGAAAATAAGGTTGCTAATGCATTGAGTCAAAGACCTTTATGTAATCTTCTTTCTGTAATAAATTCTGATTTTCTCAATCAAATTCAAGAAGAACTGAAACATGTCTCTTTTCACGGTCAAACTGCGGATCGATGTATAAGGAAACAATTCATTTGCAGAATGGATCCTTGTATTGTAATAATCGATTGTGTATATCTTCTGAGTCTTCGTTAAAAGTTACAATATTGCATGATTGTCATGATGCACCTTTCTCTGCACATCCAGGTTATTCAAGGACCTATGTTAAAACAAAGTATTCTTACTTTTGGCCATGTATGAAGCGGGATATTAGAAAATATGTTAGTGAATGTTTGAAATGCCAACAGGTGAAAACTGAGTTTAAGAGAATGCCCGGAATGCTTCAACCTTTGGATGTTCCAAATAAAAAATGGGAGTCTATTTCTAAGGACTTTATCACTAAATTACCTATGACTAGAAATAAGCATGATATAATATTTGTTGTAGTCGATCGGCTTACCAAGATGGCACATTTCTTTCCTATGAAAAAGACTAATACTGCTTTGAATATTGCACGAATCTTTGTAAAAGAATTTTTTCGATTGCATGGAATGCCTAAAAGCATAATTTCTAATAGAGACTTTAGATTTACATCAAACTTCTCGAAAGCGACATTTGAATCGATTGGAACTCAACTTCGTATCAGTACAACTTTCCATCCACAAACTACTGGGGAAACCGACAGGGTCAACCGAGTAGTTGAAGATATGTTGCATATGTATGTGAATGAAAAGTAGGATAATTGGAATGAATATTTACCCTTGGTTGAGTTTGCATACAATAGTGCATGGCATGCATCTATAAAAATGACTCCATTTGAGGCTATGTATGGTTATAATTGTTTGACTCCACCTTCATTTTCGGGTTTTCCAAATAAAGTGGACGTATCCAAAGAAATGCTTGATAACATGGATGAAGAACTTGGAAAAATTAAAACACACATAAAAGAAGCTCAAGAAATACAAAAGAAGCTCTACGATTTAAAGAGAAGACCACTTGAATTTCAAATTGATGATATGGTATTTCTTAAAGTTAATCCTCACTGATCTAACTTGTTGCTAGGGAAGGATCATCGACTTTCTCCTCGATACACAAGTCCTTTTAAAGTTTTGAAAAAAAAATTGATCTCTTGCTTATTTGCTAGAATTACCTAAACATTTAAATGTGCATTCTGTATTTCATGTTAGCTTACTCAAAAGATATGTACCTAATGTTGCTCATGTTTTGCAGGAGAATTATAAGCTCAAAGATGATGGCTCTTTTGAGCTTCAATCGGAAATAGTATTAGATACGAAGGAAAGAGTGCTTAGAAATAGATCTATAGTAGAAATTTTGGTGAAATGGCACTCATACCCAGTAGAAGATTTGAGTTGGGTGAAGTTAGACGATTTTCTAACACATTATCCTTCTTTCCAACTCTGAGAACACAATTCTTCAAGCGAAATAATTTATTTTGAAATTTTTCTAGTGAAATAATTCATTTTCTAGGCCTCTTTTCTAGTGAAGTAATAGGCCTGTTTTCTAGTGAAATAATTCATTTTGAAGTTTTTGCATTTCATTATGGGGATAGTGCTTAGAATGAATAATTAGGTCATTTTACGCAAGTAGGAAAAATTTTGGGATGACAAGTTTCACATTTTCTCTCTAGATCTTATTCGCATCATGTCTCGTAGTTGAAATTTGAAGGTGAAGATGAAGAATTAAGAAAAACTCTGTATGAGAGAAAGGTAGAGAAAGTGTAGGAGAATAAAAGTGTCTTAGTGAAATTTTTATGAATCATGTTTTAACACTAGTTTGGTACCAGAACAGGACACTTAAGTGTCCCTTTTTGATAATTTTCCAAAAAATCACACACCTTCTACAAAGAGAATTTGAGAAAATCCTTTAACACACATATTAAGTATACTTCAAAGGTTAATGCAAAATTATAAAACACAATAAATCATGTTTTCTGTTCATGTAAATAGCCTCTCAAGATGCTATGGTAGTGAACATGATGAGAATTCCTGATCAAATGTA
>CM035441.1:96041152-96043652 GCA_020310875.1 Ceratopteris richardii | reverse complement strand
ATAGACAGATAGATAGACAGATAGACAGATAGACAGATAGACAGATAGACAGATAGACAGATAGACAGATAGACAGATAGACAGATAGACAGATAGACAGATAGACAGATAGACAGATAGACAGATAGATAGATAGATAGATAGATAGATAGATAGATAGATAGATAGATAGATAGATAGATAGATAGATAGATAGATGGATGGATGGATGGATGGATGGATGGATGGATGGATGGATGGATGGATGGATGGATGGATGGATGGATGGATGGATGGATAGATAGATAGATAGATAGATAGATAGATAGATAGATAGATAGATAGATGGATAGATAGATAGATAGATAGATAGATAGATAGATAGATAGATAGATAGATAGATAGATAGATAGATAGATAGATAGATAGATAGATAGTGTTGAGTCCTAATGCCCGAGCAAAATATGATTGTACAAGCATTTATTCTGCTCAAAACCCTTGGTATTGGTCCACGTGGATAACCTAGAAGCCACAATTATCTCTTGATTGTTACTCCTTTGTCTATGCACTAGCTCATGTGCTTCTGGGCAAACGCATCAAAATGTTTGGGTCCTTTTTCCAAGGGGATAGATGCTTATTTGTATTCCAATTTTGCCAAAACACTTGGAAGTCAATTGCTTGCGCTGCCTAGACTCCACAAATTTACTTGTAATTGCTAACTTCGTGCTCTCATCCCACTATCTCAAAACCACTTGGATTACTCCCACAACTATCCACTTCCTCCTCAGTTCTGCTCACATACATACACTTACTCTCATACTTTTGCACTCACTTTCACTCATCATTGCACACACTCCCTTTCCTGTTTATGTACACTCTCACTCTCTTGTGCCTCAAGCACACTTGCCTACTCAAAATATTCAACACACCATATTAACCACAAAATAAATCAACTGCTCAAAATCGGATCCTACCCATATCAGTTACTTGAACCCTCACACATGCTCACTCACCCCTCCCATGTTGTCACGGCCCAAACACTCATCTCACTCATGCCCTTCCTTTTGTTTGTTTCTTGTACTAGACTTGCACAAGGTAACAATACTTGCAACAACGGAAGAAGTAAATTTGGGAAGAAGGGTAATATTCCTAAAGCATGAGCATTATGAAAAAACGTTTGACTATGGCTGCCTCACAACTAGCAGCACATGGGAGTACATCGCCCAATATGGAAGTGAGGATGTATCTTCTTCATGCATGCGGATAGATTTCTGAATGTATGTGGGCAACTGTAACACACAACCATCATGAATTGCGATCATCTGGTGGTACAAGTAGAGGAGCGTCAAAAGAAAGAGGCGGCTAAGCAACTTCAAACAGAACCTTAACTCCGTACTTCCAATCTTTTTATGGTCAAGGATGCTGGTCTACTACAAAGAGGGAGGTGCTCGAATATGCAAAACATGGATTTTCTTTCTGCAATGTAATTGTCCTTAGATTTTCATTTAATATCCCTGTAGGGCCACATGCCATATCATGACAGAAACAACACTACAATAAGAGTTTCGTATGCATTCCATAAATCGACTTGATTATATGATTCACACACCAAGATCGCAGCAGCATGTCCTTTATCTACATCGCTCAATGATATATTCTTCAGCCTAACATAATACCAACTTTGTGCATCGCTAATGCGCTCAGACTTTCCATGCTTTGATTCAAGATTACATCATCACACATAGTCGGTATTAATTGATCAGCACACATAGCCATCTAGGCCCTTCTATGCTCGGAGTTAACAAAATTATAAAGGACACAAAATGGCAGCACTTGTCAAGTCGTGTTCTAGCAGCACCCTCCGGGGACTGTGTCCTCTAGATGCACAGTAGTCTTAGCTCGGCTCATGGCCACAGTCCCTCTCCAGCTTCAGCATCCAATGTCTTACTCACCCATTAAAGTGGGTAATGTAGCAAGAGGACTGCATCTTTGGCCTCTTCATCCACCGATGGGTATTATGGAGTATAAGTTCAATACTCTCTTCTCGGGGGTCCTCTGTTTCCCTTCCTTCGACAGAAAAGACCATGGTCTAGATTAGAGAAATGGAAGTGCTCCTCTCCGCAACATTCTAAAATTGGCCAGAGTTTCGTTTTGCTTCCCTTCCAATAGGACCAACAATTGACAGATTCCAAGGTTCAAACCGCCAATCTCCTATGGTCTTGAGTTGAACACCTGCCCATATGGAGTCCTTCACGTAAGCAGCATGTTACTAGATCCTTACCATTCATGTCCTTGCACCTTCGAACCAAGAACCATGATCTGCCCTGCTCGCTCCATTAATTGGGCTGACATCTTCCATTAGTTAAATACCGGACTGAACAACCTCCCCAAAGCAAAAGACAGTGACAAAAGAAAAAACATGCGCCCTTTTGGTACCCTCCCCCCTCATGATGAGCGGCCGACCTGATGGCAATTTCTGCACTATGGTTCCCCTCCCTTCCTTGATCAAAGTGCAGAAATG